>VZRN01002597.1:475602-566707 GCA_013397935.1 Dasyornis broadbenti | reverse complement strand
GTAAAAAAATGTTTCTATCGCTTTTTTTTTCTTTGGTTTTTTTTTTTTTTTTTTTTTTTTTTTTTTTTTTTTTTTTTTTTTTTTGTTACTTGTAGATCTGTGTAGATTTTATGGGGAAAATTTGGTTTTGCTTGCTGGATAGAGCACAACACAAATCCAGTATGGTGAGATTTTCCTTGCTCCAGAAATGGTTGGGAAGGAAGCAGTAAAAAAACTTGGACAGGTTTAGGTAGCCCTGAGAAAGACCAGAGAAGAGCTGCAGCTTCTCCTTGTGGCTCAGGGCAATGAGTATTCCTGAGTCTATTTCAATATTGCCACTGTAAACAAGAAGAGAGCTGCACCTTCCTCCTGTTTGTAGCTGCTGAGCTGTGAGCATCAGCCATGGGGGATGAAATTGGGTTTCAAGGCATGTCCCAGTGATATTCCAGAGCCACGGATGCATCTGACTCTGCCTCATGAATAAGCCACAACAAAAAGTGCTCCAGCTGGTGATCAGTGCTGCTTCCTCAGCAATGATCCTGTTGCTATGAGACAACAGGGACTCTGGGCTGGCTGCAGTGGCTGCTTTGATCCGAACCCCATCGAGAAGCTTGTTCTTGCCAGATGATGCAGCCTCAGTGATTTCAGTATTTACAGGACCTGCTGGAGGCTTGGTAATAAAATGTTTCTTCTATTGGGATGTCACCAGAAATAGAAAGAACCACATTTATGATGTAGATTTGTAAAGAATAATGGCAAATGAAGGGTTGGCTTTCAAATGAGATTACAGATGGGAGAGGGTCCCTGAGGCTTTGCATGTCCTGCAGGCCTCATGGATCAGGGAGGAGAAGCTGAGGCACAAAAACCTGCAGCTCTGTTTGGAGATCTGATTAAGCAGCAAAGGGAGAGGATTTATACACAAATTATTCTGTAAAATATCAGTCTACCGTAGGAAAATGTAAAGGAGAGGAAGGTGTTAGACCAGAAGTGATAGACCAGAAGATACTGTGAGAGGTGTAGCTTCTTTGAACCCCATGTACTCTTTGAATCTGTGGTTAACACTAAATTCTTTGAAGGTAATTATAAACCCAGGAGTCAAGCCATGATGTGTTTAAATGAGGAAGCCAAGAATGAGCTCTGGGTTTGTTGGTGTTGGTAGAACAGAGTATTTAATCCTGCAATTGCCACGTCCATCAATTGAAGGTTTAAGCAAACACCGTTGAGTCTTTGAGCTTGGAAAGTGAATTTTAGAACAGTTGCATCTTTGTCTGAGAATAATCGGCCTGAGCTGCTTCCTGCACTCCTTTGGCCATAATTTTTCTGCTGAAATCCTAAAATGACGTTGTGCATGAGTGTGAGGAGAAAGGTGATCTGCACAAACAGGTACTGCGTGGTGCCTTTGTCATATCAAGGCATTTCATAATTTTGAAACACAGCTGGAATGAACAGCTCTGGACACGGCTCCCCTGAGCTTCTCTGGAGGCAGATGGGAATTCACTCAAAAGATGTGAGTGTTGTGCTCTCTGGGCTATCTCCACCCAAACTCACCTGCACTTGCACCAGTCAGAAACAGAATGGGAGGGCAAGAACTATTTCAATATATTCCTTCCTAATTTCAGCTGATACCGTTGCTGCTTAATTGGAATAGGAGAGAGAAAACAAAACATTTGTAGACTGCTTTTTTCTTTTTCCTCCACTCTGTCCTTTTTTTTTCCTCTCGGGGATGGTGTAAATATTAGCAAATTTTAAAAGGCACATTATTTGGAACTGATCTTCATTTCACAATAATTAGCAAACTCTAGTGGCCTTTAGGAAAAACCTTTCCGTTCCATTCTGTTTGATTAGAGGAGCCCAACGGGAGGATGAAGAGAGAGCAGATCTGCTTTCCGTGCACATTTGCTGTGTCATAGAGGAGATGGGAGATATTTTTGCTCCCTTCTGTTGATCCTGTAAGGAAAGTAGCAGGAGCAGAGTGGCTCTTGCAGGTCCCTTCTTGCAACACAGTATTTAGAAAATAAACTTCAGAGCTTGGTAATCCTTAAAAGGTTTGTCAAGATTGCTGGAGTCCACACCAAGTGCTCAAAATAGTTCTGCTGCACTGGCAAAAAAATCATTTGCCGTTACATTTCCTGTCATGCCGTGTTTGTGAGGGGGTGTTTTTTTGGGTCACTCTCCTCACAATTAGGTAGTTCAGAGAAGTCTGAAGTGTAAGTCGGAGCCTCAGGTTGCTGTTGCATGGGATGGCTCTGAGCCATGGCATCTCCCAAGTGCAGAGTGAGGGCTGGAGATCACGGCAGTGCTCAGGAGAGCTCCAGAGAAAAGAGGAGAAAGAAATGGGGCTCAGGGCTGGGGTTACCTGGGAGAAACCCTGGCCAAAGCAGTTTCTTAGGCTGTATTTTCACATCATGGAAAAAAATCCTTTAAAAACCATGATGAAACCGCTCCAGGCTCAGTTGGATTTCAGCTTCAGCTGAGCTGCGTGCTCCTCTGAGCTGAGTCACCTCCACATCCTCCACATCCACCCCCTCGTTTTCCCGGAATGCTGGGATCAGCCAGGCACTGTCCCACCTGCTGCAGGCTGCTGTGGGCTCCTGTCTTCACAGCCACCTTCTCACAGGAGAGGGGGAGGACGGGCTGGAGGCTCCTCTCCTGCTGTGTACCCCGGCTGGTGCCTCTGAGGGGTGGATTCCCCACCCTAGGCTCCGTGGGTGCCGTGATTCCCTCGCTGAGGAATCCTGTGGAAAACAAGCAGCAGTGCTGGGACAGAAGCTGCCTTTAGCCCCAGAGAGGAACATTTCCCAGCAGAATCCCACAGCAGCGCCAACTGAGTGGAAAATAAAATTGCTGCAGACACCCAGGCATGGCTGTGGCATCAGATCCCTCTGCAGTGCCACCTCTGTTGCTTCCCAGGTGGAATTGCCAGTCCTGGGCAGCGTTTTGGGCCTCTTCCCCTTGTTTGGGAGCACAGTGCCCCAGGACTTGTCCTTAAGGGCCAAGAGAAGCCAGCAGGGATCCTGCTGATCATCCCAGAGACAGATGTGGCAGCAATACTTCCCTCACATCTGGAAGTTTATGCTGGATAATGCTGTGCCACTGTGATCCTCATCCTGTTAGATCCTCCTCTGCGAGGAAATGAGGATGCCTGAAGCTGTCCTGATGAGTTCATGAATGCAGCACGTTCTCATGATACATTTGGGAGTGTTTTGTCCATATTGACCAACTGTGTCTCCTTAACCAAGTGCACAGGGAGTGTGTTCAATTTTACAGGAGAATCTGGGGCTGAGGTGTGATATTTGTCTTGCAGGAGCAGTTTCTTATAGAGCAAATCCATTAATCCAGCCTGGTTTTTTATGTACTGAGAAGTTGTTTGCCACTCTTTACAGCAAGTTAGCTTTTCCAATCTTCACCTGTTCCTTATCAATTTGGTTTAATTCCCATTTTTCAAGGAGTAGAAATTAAGGCACAGAAAAGCTAATTGCCTCTTTCAGAATTTAGGGACTCCAGTTTTGAGTCCCCAGGATCTCATTGCCTGGGTACACAGATAGGATCAGTGCTAATGCTGGCTGAGGCTTCTTCGAAAGGGGAGGAATGCGATGTTGCTGCTCCTTCTCTTTCTCCTTTCACCTGTATGGACTCAGCAGAAGGGAATTGCCATTTTATCAAAATTTAGAGATCTATCTTTGAACAACTGCCATCATTATTTCAAAAAAACATCTCTGGCTTTCTAACTGCAGGTTGTTTAAGAATATTGTACAAACCGTGTTGTGACAACCACCCCCCGCTCCCTGGACCGAGCTCAGAAGAGTATATCTGTTATTATCATCATCTTTTGTTCCAAGAACTTGGCAGTTTGGGACATGCAAAAATGAATCAAACTGATTGCCAGCATCTGAAAGTCTGCAGCACTTGCTGGGAGTCAGATGTCTCATTCTGCAGCAGGGGTGTGCAGAAGTGCTCGGTAACACCCTCTCAATGACAGACAGCAGGAGACACAGCTTGCGTTATATATTATGGCTTTAAATATTTTATCCAGCGCTCTTGGGGAACTGAACCTTTACATTTGCGATTTGTGGCTTTGCAGTTGCAAATTTTATGGCTCAGGCTTGCTGTAGATTGCTGAGAAGCGTTTGTAGCTTTTGTTGTAGGGAGTGGAGGCTCTGCTGAACATTTACCGTGTAATTACTGAGGTAGTTGGCTACAGGCATTGAAGGGACGTGTCTCCATTGCAGCCTCGCGTCTCCCTCAGCCTTTTCACAGAGGAACCAGCGTCTCTCAGTGCTCAGCCTTTCCACTGAGAGATTTACCAGATTTGCAGTTGCAGCTCAAACATTTGGCAGCTTCAAGAAGGATCCCCAGTAATTCAGAGGAGTTTTTGATAGTATTTGTCTGATAAAAGTGGAATTTTAGCTGGGACAGGTTGGGAATTCCTGACTTCAGTGTTTTCTGCCTTTACATTAATTGATCTTTTGATGAGCTATCATAAGCATTTCTCTTTTTTTTTGTATCTAAGAGTGCTCCTCACTGCACAGGCAGATGGTGACTCTCATTCCTCTTGCCAAAGAGCTCACAGTCTAATAGGCAGTGCAGCCAAAAAGTGGGAGGAAAAAAGAGGAGAGAACATAATTGATTGAGTATCACTTATCAGACAGCAGCAGAGTTAGAACAGAAGCATCACCTAAGAGCTGGATGGGAAGGACATCACCAGCTTGAGGGGGAACAGAGGAAGTGCCAGCCCAGGGCAGAGCTCAGGCCTTCAAATCTTTCAAATCAAATCCTCTGATATCTCCAAAGAGCATCAAAGAGAAAGCAATCATTTGTGTGAGGTTAAGGATGCTCAGCCCTTTTCGACAGAAAATCCAATAGAAGCAGCCTCCCTTTGGAATGAGAGCGACTGCTGGGTCTCTGAACTCTTGTGGGCAGTGAGGACGCTGAGGGATTTTATTCTGTGAGTGCAGCTTTTATTTACCTGTATTCCATCTCCAGAGGCAAAGTTATTCCTAAATGGTCACTGAGTGCTGTGAGCTGCTTTGTGTGGCTCCCTTGCACCTGTGCCACAAACCTTGGGAGATGCTGGTACCACTCCTGGAAACGCCTGTTCCTAACCTTCCTTCGCATTAAGAGGTTGTGTTTCCAGAGATAATAATTTCTAAATTTGTATGGGATGAGACGAATGTTCATCTACATGAGAAATGGTAACTTTTATTCCCAGATAGCAGGGGAGCAGAGTTGCAGTCACCATCTTTTTAGATGTGCTCACGAAATACTTTTTTGGTTTCTAGAAAAAAAAAATTTGTGGCCTCAGTGCAAACCAAGATTCCTGGTATTCTGCAGAGTCTGGTTCTTCCTGGTGAAAATGAACAAACAGCAATCCCAAAATGTTGGAATCGGAAGGAATCACTGACTGCAAACAGTCCTTAGCCTGATGCTTGCCTACCCCAGGCTGTCCTTGGGGTCAGGTGAGGAGAAATCAAACGGCACAAAGGACTGGCCCTGGACATCGACTGCAAATACAAAATAAGTTTACCTGGAGATGTGTAAGCTGAAGGTCTGGCTGGGTAGTTTTTAATTTTTTAATTTTACTTTTTTGAATAACCCTCTAATTAATTTCTGTAACAAAGAAACAATGATTAAGCAAAGCCTGCTGCTTATTTTGATGAATATTTTCTTTTTTTCTAGAGCAAGATGCTTTCTTCTTGCATACGGAGACACCTTCCCACTTTGCATCTGTTATTCTTAGCAACAGTCCTGTTGAGATAAGAAATAATGTAAAAATAAACAGAGGAGTAAAAAAGCCCCTCAGTTTTCAGATGTCAAATGATTAAAAATGAATGTTTTAAAATTTTTAAGTATTTAATTAAATTGATACAAAGTAGAAAATAATCCATGAAAATGAAATTTTCAGGCAAAATTGTTCTGATCAATTCTGAGTCTGAAGAAGAGAATAAAGAAAAGTTATGAAGTAAGAACAGAACACAACAACCTCAATGTCCATCTCCTCACCTCAACACCTCTCCTGTTCACTTGGGAATGGGCTCCAGAATGGAATTCAGCAGGAGCAGCAGAGGCAGACTGTCCTTAGCCCTAAATTAAAGCTTGATTAACTCATTAACAGGATTATATGCAGGAGGCTGCACTCTGTGAACCAGTGATGTCCTTTTCAATCCCATGTCCCCAAATCGTGGAGCATGTGTCACCAGTAATTGCCAAGTGCTTATGGAGGGCACAGAAATGCTGTAAAAATAAACTTGGGCTGGCACACGCCTTACATAATGGCAATGTCCGTGTCAGGGGCTGTAAGGACCTGTGTCACTCAGGACTCTGCTGCTTCCAAGTCAGATGTCACAGCAGTAGAGCAGCACTTGGAGAAGCTCTGGGAGCGAGGAAACGGGAATTGCCAGGAGCATTGTGCCTGAGGAGCTCACCCTTTGTGCTTTACACAGTCTGACAAGGCCCAGACTCCCTTTCTGGGGAGTTTCCCAGGAGAGCTGCCTTTCTTCTCCCCTGGGTAGCATTGGAGGTGAGGACCTGACTCCCACAGCAACTCACCACAGGCACGGAGTGTTTCACTCCAGTTCTGGTGAAGGTTTTTGCGAGGAGCGAGTGGGGAGGTTCTGGCTGTGCTCCAGCTCCTTTCTGTCCCTGGAGCTGACCTGATGTGGCAGCAGAGCTGCTGAGAGGCTCCCAGGAGGAATTCTGTGGCTGCTGGAGGGCCATGGCAGTGGGTGCGTGTCACATGGATACTCCCGACTGCAGGGACATGCCCATGGCATGGCAGACATGGAGGAACACAGCAGGAATGGTCAGACCTGGTTTGTTCCCAGTCCTGCAGCGGTGCCTGAGATCACTGCAGCTGGGGACATAGGAAAGCCTCTCTGGCTGCATTTGTGGCTTGCAGGTGTCATTTTCCTGCAGCTGATCCTTTGGGATACGGGTGGATGAGCCACAAACTCGGTGCTCCCCATGCCTAGAGGACTGCTCAGCGGAAAAGCTTGGTTCAAACAGCAATATTTAGTTAATTGTGATTCCTCTGAAAGGAAGTGAAGGTGTTCGGGAAACAAAAGGAAAGTTTCCAGCACGGATTGGGTCTTACTGAGTCCACAAAGTCTCCAGGAACATCTGCATTCCCTCACAACTTCCAGGCAATATGCAAATGCTACAGCTGCTGCAAACCTGCCTTACTCACAGCTACTCCTCCACTGGACATCTCAACTGAAGATCAAGATTAGGAGAAGCAAATCAGAATACCTGGATTTAAATCAGGCAACATCTGCTGGTACCACTCACACCTGGCTGGGTAACTCGGATGAGCAGAGAAGTCTGACCAGCAAAATCTGTTTTCAGCAGGGGGACATCAAGGCACCCTCATAATGCATTTGGAGTCATGTTCACAGATGGATCTGTTCTATGGGTTGTGAATGTTGAGTTCTGTGACAGGAGAATGACTTTGGGAATATTCCAATATCTCTGTGGAAGAAACTTCTTTATACTTCCTTGGTAAAAAAAAAAAAAAACAAACCCAACAAACAACAACCAAAAAAATCCAAAACAAACAAAAAAAGCCCCTCAAACAAAATGAAATATCACCCTACAAACTACCCAAATAACAAACATCCAAAGAAAGCAAAACTGACTTCTGGGAACATGACAGTACATCAGAGTACATTTTGAGAAAATTGGCTCTATTTTAGCTCGATATGAAGGAACAGGCAGAAAATAAGTTAGAGATTTTCAATATTACGTTACTTTTCATTATTCAGCTCCTGGCTTGCTTCACTTCGTCAGCACCTGTTGGTGGAGGGCGACAGCAAATTAAAATCACACAGCAGTGCCTTGAGACCGTGTCTGCAGCACATGGAGAGCCTGACAGCAGCACACAGGGAGCAGCAGTGCCTGGCTCATGGTCTGGTTTGAACCTCCACCACCAAACAGTGAAGAAATTAAATTGTAGTGGAGAGAGACTTCTGATATTTTGACCAGTTTTTTTTGTTCATTGTTTGTCCTGCATGAGCACTTGTTCATCTGACTGTAGTGTTCCCCTTCATCCCCATCATCCACTCCACCTTCCCAGCATCATTTTGTTCCTTTCGTGCTTTTCTCTGCAGAACCTGAGTCATATTCCTTCTGAACTACTTCCATGGATTTTGCCAACTCCAAGGCATCTCGGCCAACAACTTGTGCTTTCTTCCAATCTGGAGCCGTGTTGCTGCAGGGATGAGCAGCATCCTGAACTTGAGACGCTGTGTTCTCCTTTTTCATATTCCTCATTTCACAGTTTTTCTTGACCATCCCAAACACAGAGCTGCTCTTCATGCACAGCACAGAAAACAGCACCCACTTGTGGGTTTGGCTTTGGGACACTATCAGTGACTGATAATGCACAAGTCCCTGCATTCAAGTGTCAATCACTTTCTTTTCTTTCTCCTCTTCAAAGTCTTGCTGTGGAAATTCCAGTCACTAAATTGTTCGGGCATTACAGAGTTCAGAACTCGCCCACAGCCAGAACCACACTTCAACACTGAATTCTGAGGAGGTCCCAGAGAGCCACAGCTCTCCAAGTCCCAGCTCTGAGACAAGGTGTTTTATTTCAGTGCCTTCAATCCATTTTTAAAGCAAACCCCACATTTCATCTCTGTTTTTAGCTGGAAACCATCAGCACTGCAAAACTCATGCCTGGAACACTGGGTACATCTGAGACGCAGCTGAGATCTGGAGGAGTTTTTCTTACAGGGCCTGACAGTTCAGTCAAGTCAAGTCTGTCCCTGCCTGTTTGCCCGAGCTGAATGCACCTGGCAGATGGACACAATCATTGTGGGAGAAACAGCAGATCCACAGTGGGAAGTGCAGGACAAAAATATTGTTGGATGTGTCTGTGCCACACAACCAAAGCTCTCAGCTGGTTTGTTTTCCAGTGTTTACTTACTCCTATTAAATGAGTTGCCTAAGCTTATTTGGAGCTCAGCCTAGTCAAATGCTGACCCTGCCTGCAAGAAATATTTTTCTCTATCAGCTACTTGAGCTAATTTTGGTCACTAATTTATGCATCTCTATACATAAAGAGATCTACATAATGTCTTTTGGAGAAACATTTGTTTAAGGCTGACAATAGCAACTGCCAGATATGTTGTAGGTGGAGGTATTTGCAGTGTTTGCCATCCTTTGTAGAGAAAATAAGTTTGGTACTTCTCCAGAGTAAGAACTGCGTGAGTGACCTTCATTTAGAAACTGCAGAGCAAGAACAGGAATACAACCAAGAACAGAACTCCCAAAAGCACTAAATCCTAAGCCATTGGCCCAGCCAGTAAAGCCCCGTAAAAGAACAGAGATTCCAGAGGTTTGGAACAGTGGAAAAGTAAACATCATCTCCTCTTAGTCCTCTCAGTGGAAAAGTGAACATACACACCAGGCAGTACATTGGATCCCTTTATAGGTGAGAGGACTGAACATTTGCATGACTTTTTATCAGCTTCTCAAGCGGAGTCAATTCTGTTAAATTCTGACATTTCTTCCTCTTTTCCATCCTCAGTTCTCGCATTTCATTTAACACCTTGCCATGGTCAAATTTGTGCCTGCTGATCTCACTCCCTCCTTCATGTGCCCCCCTTCCCTTTTAATTGCTGCAGAATGCCAACATCTTTTTCCATATTAAAAAATAAACCTTTCTTTCGAGCAGTTGGCAGCCAGTGCCTGGATATTGCTTGGGTAAAAATCCACCCATTTCACTGTGACACAGTGCACAGCCCTGGGTAGTTTGATGCTGGTTTCAGGGGCACAGGCCCTGCTTGGGATGGGTCAGGAAGGACAAAAGCCAGCAGAGTCTCTGATTGCAGGAGCTGCAGGAAAACTCTAAATCAAAGGATTTGAAACCAGTGATTCCCCACAGTGGGCACTGCAGCAAGCACAAGCCAGGTTAGGAGAGAGGCTTGTTGGGAATGAGCATCACTGGTTTATCTTTGTCAGTTTAAGAAAGGCAGCAGTGGGGCTAAAGGACTCCCAGCCAGCCTTTTGTGGGCCAGAGGCCCTGGCAGAGGTGTTCCTGTGCTGTGAAGGCCTAACCTCAAGGCCACTGGCTTATTTTACACAGGCTAAACACCATCCATGCTTGAGACTTTGTCACACTGCCCTGCAACTGCCCTGCTCCAGGGAAACCAGGCCCTGGCCCAACAGCTGCCAAGGGGAGTTCAGGCTCCTGGCTGAGGGGGGAAGAAATTAGGGGCTGCAGGCACTTTGTAAAGTCCTGTTTCACTCTCCAGCTTGAAATCCTCCAGCATTCCTCTGCTGCTGGATGAGGAATGCAGCTGAGCCCAGAGAACTTTCACAAACACAGAATGAGGGGTGTGGAGGCAAAGCTTATCTGCCTCTCAAACACAGCATGGAGGTAAAGTGCATCCCCATGTGTGACTGGTGACGTTAACTGGAACTAAATGTGGAGCTGCCTGCTGCACACTGATGCTATCTGCTGGGGTCAGCTGAGCTGCTGCGCCTCATTTTGGCCTCCTGGGTCTCTGGAGGTTGTTGTTAGCAAAAGGCAGCAGTGCTGGGGTGGGTGGAGCAGTTCCCTTCTTGGATTGTCAGCCAGAGGAGTTTGTGTCCATTGTCCATCCTGCCCCACCTCCAGTTCTGCGGTGTCCATCCTCTCCCACCTCTTCTCAGTTCAGACTGATGCAGTTCATTCCATGGATAAATATTTAAACCCACATTTCCCCTTACTTGAGGGAGGATTGTCCCTTTTGGGAGACTGCAGTTGGAGCAGTAGAAGATTAACACAGTTATAGTCGCAGCTTCTTACATCCCAGTGGAAAACAAATACGTATTTCAGGCCTCAAAAGTAATTTGTGAATGATGTTAATGTTCAAGCAGCTCTGTCACATCTCTTTGGTCAGTATTATCTGCAAAGCCTCTTATTTTCGTGGGGCATCCTTTCATCCTGTATTTCAAAATAAACCTCGTACTGGAGTAATTAGTGGGGCCAAATTAGAATGATTGAAATCTCTGTTTTGGAGGAAATGACCCCCATGTCCTCTGCTTTCCTCCTGCATCCTTTCTGTGTCTGCACTTGAGAAGATTGGTTTTGTCCCTGCCTCTCTCTCTGTGAGTCTTGAATCCCAGACTCCTGGAGCGGGACTCAGAGATGATAAAGTCACCCTGGTTTCTCAGTTTAGTGACCAACCCAGAGAGGTTTTGGAGTCCAGTGGGCCTCAGTGCATTGCTAAAATCTTTTCTTCATCAGAGCCTCAACCTAACCATGGAAAATAAACCACATATTGGAGTGAAGTTCATTCAGAAGCTGGAATCTGGGAGCAGATGGGATTTGGTTTAGTTTGCCTCTGGGAGGGCTTGAGTACCAGCAGCTAGGGAGTGATTCAGTGGCAGCAACAGCTTGTTCCTCAAAGATTTAACTCTGTGTTTGTGGTGCTTCCAGGGATAAGGAAATAGTTTCTCCTGATCACTTTGAATAAATGTTTGATGAACACACAAATAGCTGATGGAAAAGGCATTTACATGTGTTATGCAGAAACAACTCACTGAGTCTGAAATAGGAAGCAAAAAGGTCATTCCGTGTTCCAAGTCCTGCAGGCAGTGATGTTCCAAGTCCTGCAGGCACTGATGTGCCTCCTTACTCAGGAGATACTACAGGTGGTTGTACTGGCCAAGTTAAACATCCACATCCGAACTTTGTGTGCCAGGAGCTGGCAAATCAACGTGAAGTTACCTTGGAAAATTACACAGTTAACACTGAACTTCTGATTTGTTCTCTCCTCTTCACCTTCTTCAGCCTCAGATAAATGACACCTCTCATGAATGTGGTCTCCATCTCTCCAGGATTTCAAGGACCACACCTGCTTAGACCAGTGTTAGAGAGGGAATAAACCCAAGATAAATATCCTGATAACGTGTTTTCTCCGTGTGAAGGCTGGAGCCTTGTGAGAAGGCATTAGAACTCAAATCTGGATGCGTATAAGCAGTGGAATAACCACTGTTCCTTGCTGTATCCAAGAAGGAATTTGGTCCATTACCTGGCACTGCATCTTCTAATGGGGACATTAGGTACATTCAGGGGAGAAGAAAATATTTTTGATTTTTATTAAATTTTACCATGTATGACAGCATTTATGACACCACGATAGGGTCAGGACCCCTCTGCCCTTACAAAGGACTGTTCCTACTCTGAAGTAAATCAAAGGATCCATGCACAAAGGGGACACACCATTAAGAGGACAGCCAAGTGACACTGGTCAAGTCAATTAGTTGAAATATTCTGGGATCACGGGCAGAAACTGATACCTCAAGTTTAAGTTTTTTTCCATTCTGACTCCCTATTCTTTCTCTGTGGAAAGAGCAGAGCCTGTTCAGAATCACTGCTTTGCACCTGGCTGAGTCTGAGGCAAAAATGATCCAAAGGTTGAAGTGGGAGGATGTGAAATCTGCCAGGTCACTTAAAATGTACATCTTTAAAACTGGAGAAGTCATTCAGGTCATTAAGAAGAGTAATAGTGGAAAACCTGCAGATAAATAGTGGAACACATTTATCTTGAACTAGGGCAGCTGCAGAACTGGCTGAATTATCTCATTGACAAGCCCTTGTAGAACTCCGTGCCTGGAAACATTCTGGAATTATGGAGTGACCTATTTTGACTTCACCAGGGGACGAAGGAGCTGCCTTGTCAGCCACCTTTGTGCAGGACTCGTCCTGATTAAGAGGCATCACAATGGGATCAGCTGGAACTCCTGCTAAACTTACGGCATTGCCGTGGAACTGCCTTTTCACCGAGGGTATTTGCATTTCAATGGGCAAGTCAGACACGCTGAAGTGCCAAAGGACAAAGCATTAATCACTGCAAACTGCACTGGAATATTCACCTGGAAGAGACAAACCATCCCGTTACTGAACTCTAATCCACAGATCCTCCAAATACAATTCGATTCCTATGCAGGAGGCCTTTTCTTTCTGCTCAGTGAAGTTTTAAGTTACTCTCAATTTTGTTCCTTGTTAAATGTCAGGAGGTGATTTCAGACAGAAAATCATCAACAGCTCCAAGTTTTCATGAAATTTGTTCAGACCCTCCGAGGGTTTAAGCACCAGCAATCATCCTCTGCTGTCACCAAAAGGCACTGGTGGAGTCTGAGGAATTGTGATGGAAGGAGGGATTTCTTCTTATTTTCACGCCTGCTTTGTTGGAAGAATGTAATTACTGTAATATCAGTAACACACCGTAGACAAAACACCTTCCAGATGTTTTTAAAGTTACTCAATACTGAAAGAAGCAGTGGATGGTCTTATTTTTCTTTTTTTGCTACCCAGTAATACAATTGGAGTGCTCACAGCCAAGGTGCAATTCTTCATGAAGTACCAAGGGTAGTTTTAATACCAAGGTAGCAAAAAATATTTTGTGGATTGGTTTGAGTGCATTTGTAAATGCACTTCTGCTCTTCACCAGAGGAGATCAGAAGCAAAAATTTTTGTGAACTTCTAGAATCTGAAAACATTGATTATCTGAACTATTTGGAATGAGATTGTGTCAAGGCCTGGGCAGGCACAGCGTGAAGCAATGACAAACCTGACATCTCAACTGGGCAATGGGTTGCAGTAAGTGTAGAAAGCAAAATTTTCCCTGTAAGGCAACCTAAAAACGACGATCCAGATTAAAAAAAATAATAGACAAGTACTGAGAGGTGACCAAGTAATCAGTGCCCACTTAAACTGTGCACAGCAGAGCAGTTGTGAGTTTAGCTCTGACCGGTCAGGTCTGGTCGTGTGCCTCAACCACGGGGACATCACTTGGCTTAAAACCGTCAGAGGAGTGTCAGCCCCACAGGACCACAGGGCCTTTGCACACACCCAAACCCTGTGGCTGCTCCCTCGGGGACAGCTGATGCACAGGAGAATTGCATCTTTAGAGATGAAAGCTGATCAGAGATTTATTTAACAGCCAGGATAGCGCAGTGAGCCCAACTGGCTTTTGCCACCCCTAAGGACTCGGCTCAGATGTAACTCCACATCACACTGACAGAAAAGCTCCTCTGAGGTGACCGTGGCAGCTTTTCTCGGGAGATTAGGGCCGAGCTTGACGAGCATTCTCTAGTTTGTGCCCAGCAGCGCTAAATGGCAAGGTCAGGAGTGTTTCCACCTGGACACATTAAAGTTCTTTGACCAGGAGAGGGGCGGAGGCAAAGGCTGAGAACTTCACTTTCTCTGCTTTGCTCAAGGTCTGTTTGAAGTCATTCCATCTTTGAGAAGAAATTTGGAGTTTCCCAGAGGTTAAACACGATGAGCTCCCTGTGCACTTCCCATGAGTTAGGACAGGTGTCTTTAACAATTCCACGTTCTCCAACAGTTTTGAAGGCTCCTTTCCTAATGGACTGTGCTGCTCCATAGAAATCTTGGATTTGAAGAGCGTCAGATCTGGGCTCTACAAGCGGTGCATTCAATAGTGGAGCAGCAGCTGCCCCTGGGTGCTGCAGGTGCTGGCAGAACAAGGTTCGGGTGGAAGTTGCAGCGCTCAGTCCTACCCCAAAATAAAGCCTGAGCTCAGCCCACAGCAGCCGTGTCCGAAAGAACGGGATAAAATCCATCGTGATCAAACCTGGCCCAGGGGAAAGCAGATAACATCAGCTTCCATGGATCTTCATGGAAATAGCTGTTCCAGGAAGGAATGGGGAAACTTGCTGTGTGCAGGAGGAATTGGACACATCTCAAGCTGTGTTTGGTTTGTTCCTGAGATTAAAAACCATTTCTGCAACGTCAGTCCAGAGTCCCCCCAGCAGATCACTTGAACATTCCGGTTGGGAATGGATGAGGCTCCAGCACACGTTGTCCTCTCCAGGGGGAGGAGTTTCATTTCCAGCCTCTGACGCCCATTGCAGCTCAAAATTCCAGATGGGCAATGTTTATCTCAGGGAGCTTCAGTTTCTCTGCTTGGCTCAGGTCTATTTGGAGTCATTCCACCTCTGAGGAGAAATTTGGAGTTGCACAGAGGTTAAACACAATGAGCTCCCATTTGAACAACTGTTGCATGAGTGAATTCCTTAGGATTTTAAAACCTTTTCACTTATTACAAGGACCCAAAATACAAAGAGATATCACAAATATCACCAGGGCAGGTCTTAGCTGAGCTGGGTGGTTACAAGGGCAGAAAATTTTAGCATAATAGCTAAAAGAAAGCACCAGCTGTCCTACAAAGAAAGGCATTGACTATTAGCAATATTCTCCAGGCCATTTTACTTTAATTACATTTCATTTTGCTCCATAACGTTTTGATAAAGTAAATTTGGAGTCTTCTTGATGTTTTTTTTCTTTCCAAACCCCTAGAACTCAATTAACAGCCTTTGTCTTCAAAGTCCTGGCCAGAGGAGTTTGGAAACTGAAATAAAGAAGCCCATTGTAAAGAAAAAGGTGCAGATTCCACCTGAGCTCTCCCCTAGCCAGTTTGGCAGTGTCAGGGCAGCATTTTCCTTGCTTTGACTGTGCCTGCATTACTCTGAATTAGTTACAGTCCAGAGGGCACTTTTAAATCCCACCCCAGAACAGGAAGATTAAATATTACTCATCAATCTTCTGCAATTCAGAAGATAACTTTGAAAAAAACTCAACCCAGGCCCAAAAAATTAAAGTTCCCTGTGACTTCAGGGCCCCAAACATCATTTATGTGCCATTCCATGGGAATTTTTGCATTCAGCCCATTTTGGACCTCACTGTTGGTCATGCTTCTCCAACAACTTTCTCATCTACTTCTCATTTCTTTTTGAAGCTGCAGGTTTATCTTGAGCCAGTGTTTTAAAATTAGCTTAATATCTTAATTCTTAGATAGTGAGGTAAGGCCCAGATCACAGTAGCCTGCTTTTCATTAAATATTGTCACTCTTTTGAGAGTTTGGCATTTTATAATACTTCATGACAAAAAAACCCAGTCTCTTCAACATAAAGATCTGAATGAAAAAATTATTTCCTGCAAGCTCAAACCTTTCCTGCCTGTCTCCCCTTCCCTCACCTCTCCTAGAGGTTAACAAAAGTCGAGGGATGAGATTGCCTTTTAAAACTTGTGGTCCACAGTAACAAAAGCACCTGCAGTGTTGAAGAAGGACATTTAACCATGGATGGAAAGGGATTATTAAAGCTGCTGGGCTGGGTAATGGAACATTGAGAGCGCTCCACTCACCCTGGCTCTGTAGGAGAAAGGCAAAGCTGGGAAAACTGGGTTTTCCTGAAGGAAGGGAGCTGGGTTTTCTAAATGGTTCACCAAAAACATGGCAAGCAAGCTATTGCCAAACCTTTGAATTCATTCCCGCTTGCTTGCACGAAAGTTCTTAAAGAAAGAGGCGCAAAGCTCCTTTGCCAGGCCGTGGGAGCAGAGGCTGCACAGCTTCAGTGCCAGGGGGTGGAATTCGGGGCAATGAGGGGCTGAGGAACAGAAAGGACAGGGTTTGAGATTGGGCTGCTTCAGATCAGGCTGAAATCCTTAATTCTACCTTTTAAAAAATTATTATTCATAATTAATTTTTACCTTTTCCATTTAGAAATAGTGTCTTGAATAGACCTGCACCGTGAAGGAAGGAGGGTGGATAACCTGTCTTTCCCTGATTTCCCACTCTTTTCTCTTTGCTTATTTGAAACTTTCCTGTGGATCAGGAAGGGCCAGCGTCTGTCAGCTCGTGCCTTTGAACTGCCAGACACCAATCTCGAGTCTGGATCACACGGACTCCCGGGGAGAGACAAAATTGTCACCTTGAAATCACAGCCTGAGCGGTGGCCGAGTGCGAGAGGAACGCGGCTCCCAAAGGCTGCTCAAACTCTTGTTAAGGAGCCCCCACGGGGTCACACAAACAGCGTAAATTAAATAAAACATGCAAATCTAGCCCGGAATTTGGGCACTTTTCACTGTGCTGGGCACGGGACATTGCTGGGTGTGCAGAGCCCCGGGAATCCTCTTCCCCAAGGAGCTCCTGGGCTTTTTATTTTGATGTTTTGGACCCAAGCGATGCGCCAGTTTGCAGAGCTCTGCCTGTCACACCCGAATAGCAAAGCGAGTCCTGTATCCCAAGGGAGCTCTCCTCGTTTTGCGTGGCAGCGAGAGCCCTGCCCGGGCTGCGGGATCGCTCTGACTTTCCCAATGCCACCGCTGGATGTCCCTGAGAGACCGGCGATGCTCCAGCCGCTCCTGGCGGGCAGCACTGCGGCATTCCCGCATCCCGGGGCGCGATGGAAACTCGGGGCACCCTCGGGGAGCTCGGCTGGGGCTCCGAGGAGAGGACCAGGACAAAGAGGATTCCGGATTCCTTCCCCCTGTGCGGCTGGGGAGCAGCAAACTCGTCCCAAGTGTTCCCAAAATTTTATCCCGGGTGTAGAGCATTTGGTCCTCTGTTTAATAAATGTTGCTTTGCTTAAAGTTAATACACATTTGTCTCCTCGATGCCCTAAAACCAACAAGTGCTAAGTGTCATTATTTTGGAAATAATACCCAAGCACCTTTGGAGTAGGAGCTGGAGTTTGCCTGGATTGAGTTCGCTGCACACAGGGATTGCCCTGAGTGCAGGGAGATGCAGAACTTGGGAAAAGAAAGGCTCTGGCCAGGGTTAGGGATCACATTTGGCAGAGATTTGCTTTGTCCCCCGGAGCTGGAGCTATTGCGGGGCTGCTCCTGAGCTGTCCTGTGGCTTTGGGGACATCCCTGAGGTGTCGGGGACAAAGGCTCTGCTCATTCCCAACTCTGGTCGTTCCTGCTGTTTGCTACTGACTGGTTTTGGGATCAGAGAGATTCCCTCTGGCCATGGAATCCCAGGAACATTCACCTCTCACTGCCTTGTCAAAAGTATTCAATCCCTGAGAGAATCCTGCCAGGTGAATGTTCCTGCTGCAGTGACAGATTTCGGGATGCAGCTTCCCATCCCAGAATTGCATTCACTCTCTTCTCACTGAAACAAATCTCTTTAATTGTTTCTATGGATATTCGGAATCTGTGTTTGTTTCTGTAATGATTTCTCAGTTGGGAAGGGTTATGTAAATTAAAAAAAATGAATTATTGGTTCCAGGTCAGCACTTGGTTCAGTGATGACTCTGGTTTTTCTCTAGAGTGGTAGCAGAGTGAGTGACAATTCTGACAAATGTTTATTCTGTGAGCAAATACAGAGAACAAATTCAAATTCAGCTTCTGAAATGAAAGAAATTTCTATTAAAGGAGGAAATATCTATTAAAAAGAGCTCATATAAATGCACATTGCGAGGGAATGTTGCCCTTATGGTAATGTTGCTGTTTGCCTTTGTAATCAGGACTATTTTTATATAACCCACCTCTTTTTTTCTTTGCTCTTTGGTTCTTCAAATACTCTTCTCACTGTTTAAATTTGTATGTATGAGACTGTGTACATGGCCACATCCACAATAATGTGGAATAAGGGCTACAGAGATTTGCTGTGCAGGAGATAAGAGATTTGTATTCTTCGTCTGGTAAAGTCAGATGATAAAATAGTCCTAAAGAAGGCAAATTCATTTTATTCCATATGCCTTTGTGCCATTCACCTTGGGGAAAATGAAACACAACACTCCTGTGATTATAAAAATAGCAGAGAAGTAGGATCACAGCAGCAGAACTTACTTATGCCACTGTAATTCAAACCTATCCTTTCCCTTTTTCATCTGATATTTCCAGTGTACAGCCCAAGGAGGCTGTAAGAAATACTTGGAATTGTTCATCAGTGAGGTCATCCCCGGAATGGGCAGCTCATGGAATTAGTTCCTAATGAGATTATTAGGCCAGTGTTTATTTTGTGGGCTCTGAAAAGCCGACATAAACTTAGACATTGTTATTTTGCTGTCAAGACTGTGTCTGAAGCTCATATTCTTCTCCAAGATTTTAAATCTAATCTAGCCGAGCTCCCACAAGTAACAGGACTATTTGTGTTGTTGAAATCTTCATTCTGCTCTGGGGAAAAATGAGCTTGAGCAGGTTGCCAGCCAACTGCATGCTTTGTACTGATCAGGTGAATTAAATACACCACAAAAAAATCAAGAAGAGAAGTGGGGGTTCGATTTTTTGACGCATTTTCATCCAGCCTCATTGTAAATGTGCTGATTTTACCTAGAAGAATAAACTTCATTCCCTAGTGAGGGGAAGTCTGTGGATGGACGGGGTTATGCAAGAATTCTGCCTTTTAATGGTGTTGATAAAGTGGAGCACAGCAGTGTTTGAAAAAAATCCCACTGTTGGGCAGTTGAGATGAGGAAGTGCTGGAAGATTCTGTCTCCACATAAAACCACAAGGGAACTTTGCAAAAGCAACGTTCAGTTACACAAGGAGCAATTTTCAGTGCCATTCCTCTTGAATCCATTTGACTTGTCTGTGGAATTCTTTTAAGTGCAGTTTTTTTACATGCACAACATCAGAACTGACCAGAGAAGTTGTTTAATGGAGTCAACCACTGTCTGTGCTTGTGTCCTAGAGACTGAGTATCAGTTATGTTTGATCTTTGTCCTTACTAACACAACAGTTCCTGGTTCCCAGGAAAGTCTGACCTTCAGCATTGTCAAGAGGAACTGAGTTCTGCGGGCATCTGTACGAAGCCTTTTCTCAGAGCGAAATTCACTTTGTGCCGCTCCACTGAATTGTGGAAGAGCAAGTCAGTGTTGATAATGGGTCTTGTACATATTCCCTGCCCTGTTCCTGTCTCAAACACCTCCTTCGAGCAGGCAACAAAATGGGCTGGTGAGGAACCATCCCTCAGAATCCCTGTGCCAATTTTTGGAGCGCGGCATCTCAGAAATATTTCAGTTCCTATCAGCAGTGCGGTGCTGGGCTGTAGCATGGGATCCTCCCTGCAGCTTTAACCAGGATTGGTTTGGTCCAGCAGGGACTGATTTGTTTTGCAGAGCATTTCCTCAGCCAGGTGCCTTTGAAGGTCTCAGGGCCAGTGCAGCATAAGCAGAGATTTTCACCTACCCAAAACTTCCCTTGATTCGTTAATTCGGTTTTGCAGTGTGGAAGCTCTTTGAACTTGAACCTTTTCTCACTGGAGCCGAGCTACAGGAGAATCAAATTCATCTCCAGGAAAAGCCATGAATTATTTTGGTTCCATTTTTTCCAGGATCTGCTCTGCTCACGTAGACCGTGGGTATACAGAGAGAAAAGTTAAAGGAGCTCCTGAGTGTCGTGGCATGGTCAAGGCATTTATTCAAGGTGGGATTTCATCTCTTTCCTGTTACAGTTAATGGTCATACTGGTGAAACATCACATCCTGCTGGAAAATGAGCAGCTTCTTCTCAAACATGTCCTCTCTCTACCACTTTCGCATTGGTTTTGTAGCATTTTGGGTCATTCCTTACCTTAAGAATGAACTTTATTGCCTTCTAGCATGGAGTTTCCTAGAAGCTTTTTTTCTTGAAGAAGCATTTACTTTAATTGTTGTGAGATTAATAGGCAGGAAAAGGAGATACAATAAGAGATAATGTGTTCATATTTATAAAACCTTCAGACAGGCTTCAGTGAGTTCTCTAATTAACCACAGGAAGACTTTATGGGTGCTGAATAAATTAACATAAAAAATAAAAGCCTGGGTCGATTAGATTGCCTGAAACCAGGTTTTGTATTGTCGGTCGTGCAAACAGGGTTCACAAACGGTCAGGACCATCTAAAATGAGGGTCTGGTTCCCTTTTCTTGTGTGAGCAACTATTTGGTTGGCTCACACTGATTTAGAGTGATGTGAGAGGAAATCAGGTCTCCACTTCTTACAGAGAAGTCCATAAAATCTATTTTAGCTCAGTGAATTTGTTCTTTTCAAAGGTATTTTAAGTCAGAAAAAACCCCCAGGAATCGCTCTTTAATGAAGGCAGTGTGAGAAGTTTTGGAGATTGAATTACCACACTGTGTGTGCTGCCTTAATTGTGTGAAATCCCCCCATGGGTGCTGTTCACACCGTTCCCTCACCCAAGATGTGCCAGGGCAGGGTCAGGTTGGATCTCAGGGAAAGGCTCTTCCCCCAGAGGGTGCTGGGCACTGCCCAGGCTCCCCAGGGAATGGGCACGGCCCCGAGGCTGCCAGAGCTCCAGGAGCTCCCAGGGATGCACAGGGTGGGGTTGTTGGGGTGTCTGTGCGGGGCCAGGAGCTGGATCCATGATCCTTGGGGTCTCTTCCAGCTCAGGGTATTCCAGGATTCCATGGGATAGAGATTTCCTGAATGACACCTATTGATCCCTTCCTCAAAATGCTCTGTACAAGACATTGACGACAGCAATTTCCTTGATGGCTTCTTGTCCCCTGGAAAACTCCAAACCCCTCAGGAAGCTGATCTGTAGAGCAGCACTGCCTTGCACTCAGACCATGCACAGTTGTGGTAGCTCCTGCATCAAAGTTCCTGGGAAGCTGCCAAATTAATCCTCATCTTCCTGGGAGAATGAACAAAATGGCTGCAATAATCCAGAGTCTCCAGACCCTGCCTTCTGTGCTGGCCTTTGGCTGTGGGAAACAGCAAACCCCTCGGGAGGAAGGTCTGGGGCTTGGGAGAGGCAGGGAAAGACAGGAACAGCAGGATTGTGCCTGGATCTGGGCATCATCCCTGCTGGTCTGTAGGGGCCCATCCAACCCAAACCATGATTGAGAGCAAATCTGAGCTGTGTCCTGGAGAAATAGTCCTGAGCTGGCACCGAGAGTGGTGATATTTAAATGGATTTGTGAGTCTTGCTCTACGCAGATGAGATTTTCCCCTCAGTGCAGCTCTTCCATTTGTCTGCTTGACTTCAGCACAAGGGAAGGAAGAATTCAATCAGAGGAAGAGTCTTGGGAGTGGGATTTGTGTCATCAGGAATGCATTCCCAGTGCTCCTGCTTTTGCTCTTCCATGATCAAATGGTGGCATCCAGTTTTGAGGAGTCAGCTTCTTAAAACCTGCTGTGTATCCATGGGGAAATACTGGGAAAAGGGAGGGCATTGTGCTGGGATCTACAAATGCTCCTGGAATGTTCCAGAGCAGGGCACTGGGATGGGCTGAGATTATCCCAGGTTGTTCAGGTGCTTCTCCCTGTCCAGAGTGCAGCACTCCCAGATGCCTCTGAGAAAGTTATTTCTTCACTGTCAGATGGAGAACTTTTAGTTCTCAGTTCACAATGAATATTTTGAATTTGTTACCTGAGAACAGAGGATTCAAACCTGTCCGAAAGAACTCTTTGTCCCAGCTACTCCTACATTGAATACCCAGCATTTTCTAGGACCACAGGTCTCAGGGAAAGGTGCAAAAAGTTGCCAATCAGATGAAAATGTAACAAGCAACTTCTGCGAAATTTTTTTCTCGTGTTTTCTGACTTTGAATCCCCATGGGTTGTTATTTCTCCTCTAATGTTGTATTCTTTTGACCCTTTCTAAATGTGGACGTTCTAATTACCCACACAAACGCTCAGCTCTCTTTTGGCTCTTCCTGAATTCCTGCAGGTCACCAGCCCTGGCTCATAATTTCATGAGTCACTGCTGAATGTGCACAAGTGTGGGGAGTTAGGACAGTCTGACCCTCAGCCTCGGCACAACAGCGCTCCGTGCACTCTTTGGAGAGGTTATTTCACTGCAACCCTTCCCATCACAGGCCCCGTGCAATTCTGTCATTATCTGGAATTATAAATGCATTTAGTGGGTAGGAACAGCAACCAGCTGTGTGTCTGCACCTCTCATGCCCTGCCAGTTTTCCTCTTCCCAGATTTGCTCCTGGAAAGCTGCAGGTGGAGCTGATGCAGAGTCAGAACCTTTCACAGCATCTGGGAGAAGGAGGGGTCGGCTTGAAATTACTCTTCAAACACAACCAAACTGTTCTGCAGGATTGTCCTGGTGAAAGTATTAATCTGTGTTAGCATTAATGATATTATCAATGAGGGGGCAGCAAGAAGCTTTAAATGTTATCTCTACCATATAAAGCTACAGATAAGAGGACGTAAACCCCGCTGAGTGACCACTTATCCTCCTCCATAATCCCCAGCTTCCACTAGGAGCTGCTCCCTTCATTTCCAAACACTCAAAACGCTGCTTCAGAGATGCTCTTGGTTATTTAGGGACACGGAGTATTTTTAGACACATTTGAATCCTGTGCCCCAGTCAAAGGACTGGCTGGCCTCAGACTGTTTAATTCTTTCGTCTGTTTATGGCAACCAATTCCCACAGGCAAAGCCATTGTTTGGATTGTTTTGCTGAGTAAGTCCAGAGCCACGGAACCAAAGCTGATAAAGAGAAGCAGCTGCTTATATTTAGTATATTCCTATAAGCTCCCAGTGCAATGGATTCACCTGCTGAGCCTGGAGGGATGAGAAGTGTGTGTGCACTGAGGGTGACGGTGAATTGGGTATTGCCCTTCAAGAGTCGCTTCAATTAAGTCTTTGAAAACAATCTATTTTTCCAGTGCCTTTCAGGATGAAGCACTCTTCTCCACAACATTCCTTGTAGAAAACTGGGTGATTTCCCCTGCTCTGGAATGCAGTTTCTTCTAGAGAGCAGCGTGGTTTGGATTGCTGAGTGGCACTTTGAGGAGAGCAGGTGAAGAAAATGGTTTTAACTCGAAATGCGGGAGGAGGGAAAGCAAAATAATCCCTTAGGATTTCATCCTGCAAGGGCCCAAAGGAAATTCTTTGAAGTCAGCCAAGACTGATTTGCCTGTTAGTGACCTGCAAGGCCAGGAGGGACCTTTAGATCATGGAGAGTGTCTCGGTGTGTGACAGAGCTGAGGGTGCACCGGGATGTGCCAGGGGAGCTCATTGGCTGAGCTGGGCTCCAGCCAGGAACAGCCAGCAGCAGGGAGAGCTGGGATGTGTAGGAATGGACTCTGCAGAGCCATGGCTGGGGCAGAACCCGTGGCTGCCATTCCCCGATGGAATATTTGCTGTGCACAGCTGGATCCTGGCTCTCCTGCTGGGATCACTCTCCCTGTGAATCCTGGGAAAAGCCAAAGCCACCTGGGTGTGGGGCGCTTGTTAATCCCCTCCTGCACTGGGATGGGAATGGAGCTGGGAGTGCTGTTGGAATTCAGCTGAGACCTCATTTTACTCCACGTTTTAGGAACTTATAACTTTAACAAATCTGTAGGAGCCATTTACTGTCAGAAAGATAAAACTGCCATTTGTAGATTCAATATTGCAGAAGATTCCCTTTTTTGGTCCCCTCTGCTACCTTTTTATAGCTCATAAAGAATGATTTGGTTTTGCTGCTTTGTTTCTGTTGTAGTTTATGAACCTGCCAGCTAATAAAATTTCAGGAAAATCTAATTCCATTGAAAAGTTCAATTCAATTTTTTTTTAATAGGAATTTTATTTGAACACCCTTGTTTTAACATAGCTGCCAGCAACATGAGCAGTTTTAGGGTTTGTTGGAGAACACATTTCATTTCTCATTCCGAAGATGTACTGGATTTTAATAATTTCCAAGGGCAGGAGTGGATGCTGAAATGACAAACTGCTGTTGCCTGCACGAAAGCCTCCAGGCACCCTCACAAAAGCATTGCCAGCAAGAAGATTTCAAGCAAGGACATTGGGCTTTGGAAGTCCTGTGGGAGAGAAGGAAAAGAATGGAATTCCCTTGCACCCACCCATTCTCGCTCAGTGGACACCAGCCTTTAGAGTTTATGAATTAAAGGGATTTTTTTCTGTGCACAAAAACTCTTATAAAAGCCAGGAATCCCCTGATTCCTCTCAACGCTGCTGGCATTTTTGGGAATCCTGAGAAAGGCCAGGCTTGCTGCCTGCTCCATGCCAGCCCTTCTTGGGGGTTATCTCTTGCTGGCTTCTGTCTTCAGAGGGAAGATGCAACAGCCCTGAATCCGCTGGCTCAGGAGGGAATCAGGAATCAGAGCTTTGTCTGCACTGCTGGACAATGCAAAGGTGGGTTCAGCTATTCCTGCCTTCCCTTTCCCCATTCCAAATTCGGTCTGGAACTGCCAGGTGCTTTTTGTCAAAGTTTGTCAGAGAATACTCAGCCAAACAGTTCAGAAACGCATTTTTGGTTTGATATTTGTGTGCTGTCGGTGGCATCTTGAGACACCTGGTAGAGGACTGCACATTTCGACAGAAGATCAGAAATGATGACTTAATTAACAAAATTAACGAAATAGTGCAAAACCCCAGTTCCTCCTATTTCCAAAATTAATATTTTGAAGATACTTGACACTTCTAGTGTACAAATTGTCCCCTCTAGAGAATAATTAGGGGTTTGCCCAGTCTTTTACCCTCATACAGTCTGACTTCCAGTTCCTTCTTCACTTCCCTCTTGCCTTTCCAGAGTCTGACTGCTCAGTCATGTGGACATAACCAGTCAAGTAATCAGGATATTTTGGTGGTGATTTAGTGGAATTTTGAAATCTTCTTGCTGTAATAGCAAAGTTCGCATTTGGTACGAAATTTCTTGTTGTTAGAGCTGATTGGTAACACCATTTGGTTGGTGGAAAAAGCAACGCTGATGTCGCCAGTGATTCCCACAGCATCAGAGCGAGTTCAGAGAGAGTTTTTTTCTTAGACACTGGCGAGTAGAGATGGGCAGATCCTTTAAGGAACCAATATGGAAAAATTAAACTCCTTGGATTAACCTCTGCCTTAGGAATGGAGCCCGGTCAAATGTTGGGTGAAAACAGAGTTCTTTGTACCCAGCACCCTCAGTAAGCTCAGAACCCCAAACTCCAGGCTGCCCCCAGAATCCTGGCTGGGTGTTTGCACCTCAGTGTGTGAGCTGTGTGTGTCAGTGGGGTTTGTTGGTGTCCCTGCTCCCCAAGTCCCTGCCTGGTGCCACTTGCTCTGTTCCCTTCAGGAAATTGTACATTCTCTTTTTTCCACCCTTTCCCACCTCATCAACCCCTGAAACTTTCACCAGCCGCTTCTGAGTTGACTTTTGGCCCAATGTCAGCGTGTTCCCGGTGCTGGCTGTGCCATCTCCTTGCCACATCAGGATATCAATTCCTGGGGCTCCGTGGAGGGAAACCAAAAGGAGCCTCAGCAACGCCTGGGTTGTGTCCTGGAGATGCTGCAGCATCTTAATGCAGGATCAATGAGAAGCCTCTTCCCAGCTGCCTCTGCCAGTACTTTCACATCTGGATCAGGGACTGAAGAGCTGTCAGTGACCCCCCGGCCTGTGCTGTCTGCCAAGATCCTTGCTCCATGCATCCCACAGTCTGCAGCTGGGCTTGCAGGATCCTCTCTGCTGGTTTGCAATCTTAACCAATATTTAACCCCCCTTGGAATGAATCTCCCTGAAAGCTTTGGCTCAGCTCCTCCTCTGTGCTCTGTCCCTCATGTGGAAGGTCTGAAAGAACATTCTCCTTCTTGGCACGTCCCAGATGAACTCCCAGCTGTGTTCCAGGAATTAAATCCCAACACTTTTACAGTGGGTTCCACATCCTGGGCCGCATTACCTGTGTTGGTACGACAGGGCTACAGTGCAGCACTGGACAAACCTCCAGCATCCTGTTTTGATAACGTCCAAACCAGGAATCATCTCTTGGAGGGTGGATTTCTGCTCTGGCTTGAGCGTGTTGTAGATGGGGGATGAATTTTGGCGTCTGCTTGTGGGTATTTGTGATATCCCATCTCTCCTTTTCCTTACCACAGAGACATGGAGAACACTGATATTGTGCTGCCTTTTATTCCTCAGGTGTATGGGGTTCCCTACTTCTATAAATATTCCCCAATCTTTGCCTGGAAGAACGGAAGTCAAAGTTAAATGGGATGAATGTCCCGTGCTGCTTCATGATCAACACAAAATAATAGTAATCAGGATATTTTGGGGTGGTTCAGTGGGATTTTGAAATATTCCTTTATGCTGCAGTTGGCTGTTGGATTCATCTTTGCAGCAAAAAGTGTTTATAAATGATCAAAATCTGCTCAAATACTAAAAAGCAAATTAACAGGCCTGAGGGAAATCACTTTCAAGGGAGGAACTTCCAGAAAGGTGATATGTCCTGGATCAATAACATTATATCTGGAGCTGAGTGCATTTATCCCAGTCTGAACTGACTTCTTTAGTTCCAGCTGGAAATTCAGGGAGGAATTGTCAGCATCTGTGGCAGGAGCCACGGGGAAGAGACCAACGCGTGACAGTTTTAATGCCTTCAAATCTTTCCATTAGCACTGAAATGAGTCTGACAAGAGGGGAGCAGGATTTCTGCATTCCTCAGGGCTCCCAGCTCTGGTACTGGAATTTCTCAGCTGTTTTCATGAAGTGGCCCAGCTCTTGTGTGGCAGGGCTTGAGTCTGGCTCGTCGGAGTTCAACTGAAGTTGATGAACCTTCCCCTCCACAGGCTCTTTCGTCTAAAAAACCTACAAAAATCTGAGCAGTTTAATAAATCCATAACTTTTCCAGGAAAGAGCTATGGTAATTTCTCTGCCCTGTGAAGATGAGTGCCTCACTCTACAAGCGGTGTCTACTCTGAATTGATCAAAGTTGATATTTTACTGATTTTTTAAGTTTCCACACATTTCCTCAGCTCTATAAGACACATGAACCAGTGATGGTGCCTTGAAATATTTTGCAAGTGTATACACATTTTTATCTGTGTGGCAAACAACAATATTGAAATATGAAGTGTCATTATAACATTTCCAGTCGTTCTGTGAGCAAATTATGTTCACCAGCAAATGTAAATATTGAAGATGTGTTAAAATTTCATCGACTCTCTTTGCAATCCCTTTCATCCCTCATTAAAACAGAGTCCTAACAAGCATTTTACCCTGGCATGTGTGACAATCTTCTCCTGGGAAGGGGTTTTCTTTCAACTTCACACTAGAAATGTTTCGTATGATGCTCCACGTCTCTTTTGAGGATGTAGATTTTAAAATAAAAGTGCAATACTGGTTCTTCCTTTTATGGGAGTTTTTCTTCATCTGGAATGTATCTTGTGCTCATTTCCTCTGAATTACAGATTCATGCTGGGAAAAAGAAACTTTCCTTCATGGCAAAAATTCGAGTTCAGAGCTTTTACTTTCTATGTATAAGAACTGGTTTTGCCAACCTGATTCCAGTTGCCTTCTTGAAGGATCAATTTCCTAATTTCACCCTGGTGTGACTTCACAACCCCATTCGACGATGGGGAGAGGAAATAACCAGCTGCCAAAACTTTGAAAGCTGGGTTTGTACCTGTTCCAAAAACCATCTATGCCTGTCCTTGGTCTAGGCCGCCCTGATCGCCTAAACTTTTCTGTGCCTGGTTTTTTTTTAGAAGAGAATATTTTAGTTCTCAGTAACAACCAGAAATGTGTTTGATCCCTCCAGATCAGACAGTAAAGACCTATCCCAACCCAAATGGAGTAACTGGGAGTGGTGAGGTGGATTCTGAAGTGTGGGATTATAAACCCCAGCAAATGCAGCCTGTGCAGTGTTTCTTCCCAGATTTTGGGCTTCCATTGAAGAGCCTTCAAACACAAAAGGAGGGTCATGAGTCCATTTTGGGATTTATGCTGTCCTTTCTTGTCGTTTTCCGTTTTTTTGAGGTAACTTGCGCCGTGCTCACAGAATGTTTTGCAGCCTTCGTCTGCCTGTAAAGAAAATGGAACGTGCTTCCCTGCATTGTCAGCTGGGTTGACTTTTCTGAATTTCCCGGCCCCCAGATACGTGGTGGGGAAGTCAAACAACGAAAAACTGGAAAGCCGGGCCGCGGTGTGATGGGCTGCCTTGGTTTGCTGCCTTGGTGGGACTCACTCCAGGTGACGACCCCTCCTCTGCAGCGCCTTCCCAGCACTTTGCAGGGAAGCGGGAAAGGAGGGAATGTTCTGAAGGGCAAACTGTGCGCTCTCTCTGAGGGAATCAAGCGCTGTGACTGTGCACTAACCCTGGGATCAGTGCAGCTCTGGCTGCTGGGTGGCTGGGGGACTTCACTAAATCCTGGATGTGGCAAAATTTATTAATGTCACAGGAACGAGATCCTGCTGTCTTGTGTGGATTTTGAGGCTCCCAAGAGCTTCCCACTTTCCTTTTTCAGGTCTTTTCCCGTTGTATCAGGCTGGAGTAGGGCAGCATGAACAGGATGTGCATCCTCTGTTCCACTTCTCTTTACTCACAAGCTACTCAGTGAGTAATTAGTGTTTAAGCCCATTAAAATATTGCTCTTGATTGAACGGGGTTAAACCAGAAACGAAGATGGGTGTTAGTCTCGCTGAACTGAAGAACTCCCTGACACCTGGGTACTAAACTCTTAATAAACAGATTATTGTTAATTGTCCCACCCTTGGGAAAATGTTAGGAGGAGGGAATTACTGAGCATGATTTAGGGCAGTATTAAATTCCATTTTTTCTTTAGAGACCTGTGGTCTGCTTGAGCCCAGAGAAAATGTCTGTATTTTGAATGGTAAAATTTGTCCTTGGGTACATCTGGCACCTGATTTTCTGTCTTTATCAAGTGGGGATTTGTTTCTTTTCTTGGCTGGGGTGAATGTCTGCTCTGAGAGACACAGAGCTGCGAGACCAGTGCTTCTCTGTGGCTCTCTAAGGAGATTTGATGCAGGACCTGGCTCCAGCAGGACACAGCTCTTCACTCCCAGAGCAGAGGGAAGCCACCCACCATGACCAGCTCCAGAACATCATTTGAAAACAGCCCCTGCTTTCTCCTCAGTTCCCGACTTCTCCTTCCTGGAAGGAAATAATGTCCAAATCGAAGAAGAAGAAGCCAGCCTCACTTTTCTTTGCAATCTGTTGGCACATCCCATTCATTACAACATCCTGAAGGCATCTGGGATCTCACAGATTCAAAGATGAACATCAAGGCCAAAGAGTGTTTCATCAGCACGGAGGAAGAGATCGTTCAGCAGAGCAGGGATGCTGAGTCAATAGGGCTCAGTGTCTGAGCTGTCCGTGAGTCATCCTGGCAGCAGCAGGAATTGCTGCCCTAACCTCCAGTGCGGTTGGGATTCAGAAACAATCCATCAGCCAGGCAAGGAGTCATTTGTGACGGCCAGATCTGGATCCAGCTCTGTCAGTGCTTGAGGAGATGAGGATTTGGCTCCACTCCACCCTCCTGTCCTTCTCTCGTGGGGCTGTAAAGTCATGTTACGCTTTCATCTTGACCTCGTGTCACGAGGGGCTTTGGTGCTTGTTTCAGAGGCTCTGGGGGAAGACAGAAATGGAATTCTGCGCATCCCAGCTGTTTCAGCAGATGAGAGTAAGGAACCCATTACCTTGATCCCCCACATTGCTGATTGTCACCCCTTTCCACCTGCTCTCCTTGCCTGGCCCCGCTTGTCTTTGTGGTTCTGCTCCCTGCTAAGATGGCTTGTGACATTCTAGCTTGGGGCATAAACAGTGCAAGGCTGGCTTTGAAAAATATACATGAATAAAAGGTCAAAACTCTCCTAGGAAATAATAAAGTTCTTGGTTGGTTGTGGGGTTTTTTTTTATTTTCTGGTTTTGTTTTGGTTTTGTTTTTTTAATGCATAGTTATGAAAAACAAATTAACCTTTGGGATTTTGAGGAATTCACAGTGACAATGGTCCAGTTTAAAAATAACAACTGCTGCTCCAAGATGAGTGTCCAGAGATGCCAGGTTTGTTCTGTTGGCCCTGAGGATCACTGGCTGTGCAGTCCTAGCTTTAAAAAGTCATTCTAATATTGCTCCTCCTGGAAGGGCAGAAGGCACAGCCCTACATGCGGGTGTTGCAGGGCCGAGTTTTCTTTAGCGGGAAAACAAGGACTTCATTATGCTCCTGCTCTCTTTGATCCTGCCTGCTGTCAGGCTTGAATTTTTATTTAACAACGTTACAGGGGAAGGAAGAAAGACAAGAGGGAAAAGCTGGAAATTACAAAGTTTTCACAGTAACAACTGTGAACAGAAAAAATCGTGGTAAAAGGAGAAACACTCATCATGTCTGACTCAGACAAGGATCAGTTTGTTACTGACAGGTGCTTGGGCCTCTTTCCCCCACGTGACAGCAGAGAAGGAAATTCCTGCTTCATCTGCAAAGAAGACTCAGGTTTCTGACAACTTTCTGCAATGATTTCAGAAATTTGATTTGATTTTGGAGCCTTGTCCTTCCAGGGGCTTATGGCATTATGACTCGTTTCCCTCAAAGAGATTCAGCGACGTGGACAGTTCACAATTAATACAGTGGACATTAAATTCATTAAAAGATGAATTAGCTAAAGTCTAATATCACTATTTAGGTGTGAGAAATGCATCAGTTCTGGCATGAGAGAACACTGAGTGCTGTTTGTTATCTGACAAGAGAAGCAGAGGAGCACGAAGACAAAACAAAAAGCACAAGGGTTTCTATGAAACTGTGAGATAAAATTGCTTGGGAGTTTTCTTAGAAAAGCCACCTTAGGCTTGTGTGTACACAAGAAGAATGCCATTTGTTTTGTCTCACTTCGCTACGTGAGATCAACGTTGCCACGTCTTTCGTTTGGATGCAGACAAGAAAGTCATTAATTATTAGCAGACTCCCCTTTCCATGATTCCCAGAGCTGTGCCCAGGCTCCAGGTGAGTCACCAACCCCATCTCTGCTGTTTGGAAAGGCCAGCCCTGTGGGGCTTGGGGGTTTTCCTGCTGATTTCACTGCATGGTGGGATGGAACAGTGACTCAGACTTGGCTCCTGGGATGTTCAGGCTAGACGGGACCTCAAGGGGTCTGAATTCAACCCTGGCCCTGCAGTCGGTCCCAAAACGTGTCACAGAGAGGGTTTAGTCCTTCTCAAGTGCAGGGTTTGTCCTCAGTGAATGTCATAAGGTTCCCAGTGTCACTCTTAATATTTAAAAGAGGATTTTTTTGGCCTTTGTTTGGATGGGTCAGATCCTACTCTGAGTGAAATCACTCAGCTGAGTAAATCACCTGTGGAGCTGCGGTTTGCCGTAAAATTATGCAATAATTAATTAATCCTGCAGTATCCTCAGCATGGATTTAGCCCAGAGCACCCTGTGGAGTCTCTTCCTACCCTTTCCTACACTGGGTTTTACAGCATTCCTCATTTTTCACAGAGTGTTGTAGATTCTCATCTTAACTGAAGCTATTCCTGTGTGCTCACGGGCCTGGGAAGGGCTGACAGAACAACTCCGCCTCTTTATCTCCTCTGTGGTGAACTCACACTCTGAAGAAAAATCTCTGGACTCAAGAGGTGAGCGGTTTAAAGCTCAGAGGGAATATTTCTTCCTTCCTGGGTGTTATTTCTGCTCAGTGCAGAAGAGGCTGGAATCAGCCCCAGGGATTCTGTGTGCATCAGTGCTCAGGGTCAGCATCGTGAGTGACAAACTCAGAGGAAGAATATGGGAGGCTCTCCTCATTTATTTCATTACCCTGACATTTGGCATTTGATGTTATGACAGCTTCAGTCCTGTCACTTCCTGGGAGCCACAGCCCTCCCTGAAAGGCTCCTTAAGGAAATACGGACCAGGAGGATTTAGAGGCCACGTTCCTCTGCCCTTGTGGATGGTGCAGACGTGGAGTAAAGTCCTCAGTGACTGCAGAGAGGGGAGGGACAGACAGGTCTCACTTTGTGCCTCAGTGCACGTGGAGGGAGGTGAACTGAGAGAGGAGAACCACGGCTGTGATTCCCTGGGATCCAGTTCTGCTTCGTGAGCCCCTGGAAGAGTTCAGACAGAGCAGCTTCTCCTCTTGGAGTTTTAATGGACCTCGTCAGGCTGTAGGAACAAGTGCCACTCATCACTGACTCCAGAGCTGATCAAAGAGAGGTTCTTTTACGGCCTTTGTGGGGCTTCTTCCACGCTCTCCACTTCTCCACCTCAGCCCAGTGCAGCCAGCGGGGGCCATTCCGTGTGCCAGCACCACCTGGCCATGGAACGTGTGCTGGGATCCTCTGGAAGCTGTGGGATGCTGCGAAGGTTCTGACACAACGTTATTATCTGCTGCTCGTGGCCTCAGCGTGTCCAAAGCACTGAAAATGAGCAGCATTTTCTACTCTTTTCTAAACCTTAGCACTTTATAAACCCTCTCAAGTTAAGTCTGATTACAGAAGGAAGGAACACGGACCTGACTGGAAATCAGCTGGATTCTCTCCTCAGCTTTCTAATGTCACCACCACCAAATCTGTTTATCTTAATCCTAAATCTTTCTCTTGCTAGTCCCTATTTTCTCCTGGGCTTCTTATCATCCAGAGCCACCAAGCTTCGATACTTTAGCCTGAGATTTTCTGATCTGGCTTCTCCACATGCTGCTGCTGTTGAAACAAAAATCTTTTCCATCCCATGCAGCAAAAGTAAGGGATGGAGAAATTCCATCCCCTGGCCAAGACCTCAGAGCAAAGCTTCCATTTCTGAATTCCCAACGTTGGCATTTTTTCCCCCCAAATTCTTCTCCAAGCCTTTGCCATAACAAGATCCCTTCCACCCGTGTAACTCAAGCTGAATGTGATTAATAATTCACATTTAGCGCTAAAAGCAAATCAGAGTTAATTCTGTATATTTTGCTTCCTCTCTTTAATCCGCCGGTTTCCGCGGGAAGGCGGCTCCGGAGCGCGGCGCTCGCCGTGACTCACGCCTTACATAAGGAACTAAAACGTTCTTCAGTTTACAGAGAAGAATGTTCGTGCTCATTATGGGGATGAAAGGAGATTGCTGCATTTCAAATGACATGTATAATTTAGACACTTATTTCTGGGACTGTTTGGAACAGGGAATGAAGAGACACTAAAATGTTTGAAGTGACTTGAGTGCTTCATAGTTTTTAATGTGACTGGCAAAATACACAGCCCCGTAACTTTGAAGGCTGCTAATGGAAGAATGGCTCTGAAACTCTAACACACTGCTTTTTTTTTTCTTTCCTAATATCAGTATTTATTTTAAGCTATGAGTAGAAACTGGTATTTGTCAGTCTGTGGGGGAAAAAAATAAAAAAAATCTCATTTTTTCTGCCCGTCGTTACCCGCTGTGCCCCCAAAGCGGAAAGAGGAATGGGAAATGGTATTCCAGAAAAACCAGCCAGCTGGGGAGGAAGATGGCAGCAGGTCTGCTGCACTTGGATGGAGCTGGGAGATTTTTTCTTTCCCTCGGCATTCTGAATGTTAAACGTTCCCTACAAAAAGAGAGCATGGAATATTCTGTATTTCAGCAGTGCAGAGTTTATTCAAATGAGAATTCAACAGCATCATCATGGTATTGGGAAATATTTATTTAATTGTGTCTTTTTGAGAATATTATTGGAAGCCAAATCCAACACAATTTCTGGAATTTTGAGGCTGAACAAGCCTCAAATGCCCTCATGTTCTGCAGATTATCTTCACAGACTTCAGTCCTTTCATGCTTTGCTGACCACGGGCTGTCCTTAGAAGGCAGAATTGCGATTCTCTCTCCTCTCTTAGCCCCATTTATTGAGATATTTTAGAAGGAAGCGGACAGCAGAGTGTGTGTTCCATGGACTGTTCTTGGCAGCAGCTGGTTTGCTGCATTTCTCCAGCAAATTGCCCATTTTTTTTTGGAGGTCTGTGAATCTCCTAAACAAATGCAGTGGGCAGATCCCTCTGAGCAGGGAGAGCGTGGCAGCCTCCATCCTAACTCTGGAACCCCCTGCAGAAATTCGGATGAGATCTATGCCTTGCAAAAATCTCTCAAAACTGTTGCATTATTTATTTTTATTCTGCTTCAAGGACAATGCTTTTCAAACCAAGAGATGACACAAAGGAGCCCTGGGCTGTATAAATATAGAATCCTTTTATTTTTTTGGTTAATAGATACAGTACAATTTTTGACTACATACGAAAGCGTTGTTTTCAGTGCATACATTCTTCAGACAGACAGGAACATGGCAGACAAACATTCCTTGGTGGTTTGGGTATTACATGGCACTTGGTTTATTCCTGGAAGTCCCAAGTTCCTGGCTTTCCCCAGTTTTCCTTGGTTTATTTCTGTAGGTCCTGAGTTCCTGGTTTATTTTCTCCCCAATTTTCAGTGGCTGCTTTGACAACTCAAGGTCTAAGGAAAACTGAGTTGAGAGCTACCAGGAGAACAGGACACTGCTCGGCGCATCCCACACTGTTCTTCCTGGAACCACGGCCCTTGTGGTCAGCAAGTTTTCTGTTCTGTGTTCCCAAAAGATGGAAATCACAATGTCAAACAAACTTCCCAGTGCTTGGGCTCAACACTTCCACCGTCCCCTGGACACTGCCTGACTCCTGGGAGAGTCAAATCCCAAACTCCTCCCTGAATTTTACTTGCGTGAGATGGTTCTGGGCTCATGACTTTGGCAAAATTCTTTATGAGGTTTTTTTTTTGTGGTATAGTAAAAACGTGGAAAAACAGATCCCAGCATTTGGCCATTACATTTTCAGGGAGGGACAAAAGAATTATTGTTGCCTTTTGTGGTTTTCATTCACTGTGTGATAAGAAAAGAGCTCCAGGCTGATCTGTGAGCATGATACTGATCCTGAGCAACTCCTGTGTTCAGGAAAACCTGATAAAGCTTATCTTGCTCTGTAGCTATTTGCCTGCCAACAATTCCTGCTGTGTCCAGTCGGTGCTGGTGGGATTTAGGGAGCCTGGAGCCCAGCCCACATCCCCAGAGCTGGGATGGGCCAGCTGGAATCTGCGAAGGGAGACAGGACGGCAAGGATCAGCGAGGAGATAAATCATGAACTGTTACCTGGCCAGGCTTCCATGGCAACTGGCACTCCTGCAGGATAAGAGGGCAAATCCAGTGAGGGAAACACCTGGGTATTCTGGGTTATCCTGGGCATTTTCCAAGCAGGTGACTGCAGAGAGGGTTTGTGTCAGGGGGATGTCAAGCAGAGCAGCTGGGGTCTGCAGGAGCCCTAAGTGTGCTCACCTTCGGCACTCGGGGGTTTGTTTGACACATTTCTCAGACTTTGAGTTTTGTCTGACCTTCCTTGAAATCCCAGGCAGATCCTGTGGGCTCAGCAGCCTGCTTGGGACCCCCTTCTTGTGAGGATAACTTGGGAGAACCTTCCAGAAACCTCCTTGTGTGAGGAAAGGACTCTGGGAAAGATCAGATTCACACAGTCACAGCCTTCCTTTTGCTCCAGACATCACTATTGACAAAATCAGTAGCTTGAAAAGCTTCTCCCATTCAGGGAAGGACACACAGAGACTTCCAGACAAGCTAATATAAACTAGGTTTCCTTGGCTATATATTGAAAATTTAATGGGAAAAAGCTCACTTTAGATGATCTGCTCAGCCTCTGCAAGCGCAGGATAAACAGCAGAGTGAAATGATCCTAGAGCTGATCTTATGGAAAAGGCAGAGCAAAGCAATCCAAGGGGACTGGGAGAGCAAATATCAAGAAAGAGACGCAAAGGAGAGAATAGAGGAGATAGGAGATTGTTAAAAACACCAGCCTGAACAAGAACATGCAGGTGAAGGCACTTGGACACCCGAGTGGGAGGTGATTGTTGGAGAGGAAACAACACAATTCCATGGAGAGCTCGGAGCTCCCCTGCCCTGATCCTCTGGGCTTCCAAGAGCACAAAAGCAGCAGGAGTGAGCACCATCGAAGGCAACAAAGGTACGTGTTAATACAGATCCCACTGAGCTCAGGTTAGAGAAAGCAGCTGGCAGACAGGAGTCGAGTAAGAATCCCTGAGAAGTCTGACAAAATAATAAACATCACATCATTTAAACAATTTCCCCCTTCTGATCCTCTAGCCCATCCACCAGCCTCCAATTAAAACCCAGGCAGCGGAAATCCCTCACCTTCAACACAAGCTGCACACGGTGACGCTTCCAGGAATGAGATAAAGCTGCCAAATTCCCCCAGATTCCTGTTTCCTAACTGAAGCTAAATAACGTGGAGAGTAAGTGAGAGGCAGAGACACTCACAGCCCAGAGAGCTGCCGTGCCATGGCACTACTGGGGCACTGTAAACTGGAGCCTGGCCTGCAAGCATTAGTGAAATGTTTAGTACAATACTTAACTCTGTTATATCTGGGTATCTCTTGCTCTTTGGACTAAAATGTTACAAATTTGGCCATATAAATGAATCCTATATTTGTTGCTACAGGGTAGACTATATACATCGTTGGAAGAAGAGAACAATAATTAAATTAAGGGAGGAGAGAGAAGGACGAACAAAATATTAGTAAATAAAATAGAAGACAATATGTTCAGTAATACTTTTCAGGCAATACTTCTGCTTGTTACATTTACTATAAGGAGGTAAAAAACATCTTCCACTTAAAAAATAAACATTGGAAACAGCTGCCCAAACCTCAGTCAGTCCCTTCCATCAGTGGACACTCGGAGGGGAAGCGGCCACAGGATCTGCTCAGGACGTTCTCAATTCTGCCACTGCAGAGGAGCCCTCAGTTTTGGGGGCTGTCAGTGCAACCAGGGGTTTGAACTCCTCGAGCACTGGAGCCTGGGCCCTGTTGCACCCCATTCCAGGGGACACACAAAGGCTGCTGTGTTCCTGAGAGCCAGAAGGGGCCTGGCTCCCCACAATCTGCAGGGGCCCTGTCCCCACACGCGCTCCGGATGCCTTTGGTGTCGGAGAAACCCCTGCAGCTCATCCTTCAGAGGGGGGCAGGGGCACATGCTCAGTTCACCCAGCAGAGTTTCCCATTCTTCCTCAAAACACAGACCACACGTGCAGGTTTTGCTCCTACGTTTTAAAGTTCATAAGCAGAGGCTTTTCAGCGCCGTTTCCTCACCCTCCAGCTCAAGGTGCAGGAACAAACGTCTCCAGCTGAGGCCATCAACAGCAGAGCCACACTCCCTGTCTGCACCTTCTTTGCCTTTTGCCTCATCAATAATTTATTTCCGCAAGAAGCGTTTGATTACTTGATCAGAGCTACAGATAGCTGATTAGTGTTTGATACAAAACCAATCCAACGAGCTTTCTGGGGCTCATCAGATGAATTCTTTCCCAGTAGTTTCTTCCCTACTGTGACCAGCTCTATTTAATACACAGGTACTAAAATACAAAGCAGTGCAAAATGACCATGAAGCAACTACAGCCCAGCCCTACCTGGCAGGTGCACTACGAGCAGGGGGCTCTGGAGGGACTGCAGCTGATTAACGCTTGACTCTGAAGTCAAGGAGGAGGAGCAGTGCAGTCCCCCAGAGCCCATCCTTCAGATGTTTGAGCATTCACAGTTAACGTGGTGTGGGGTTTGGAGATTTGTTTCTCCCCTTTGCTAATACCTGAGGCTTGTTTGTGATTCCTCCAGCGTAGCCCATCGCGAGCACTCATCCAGAAAAGCCGCCTGCGCTGCTGCGAGGGTGTGCAGCTGTCTTTGCCAAGGTAACATCATCGTTTTGCAAGGCTTGGATTTCATCCCCCTCTAGTTGGAATCACGAAGAAAAAAATTCCTTTTTCACTGAAGAAGTCAAATCAAGGAAGGAAAGGAAAGGGTTGTGCAGAGCTTGGAGAAAACTGCCCAGGGAGCCATTTATGGATCAGTCTGTAGCTCAGGAGGTTACAGCCCTCGCTGTCAGTGAACGTCTTGCTCATCCTGGCTTTTTCTATTTGCAACCTAGAGACTTTTCCCTTCCTAAATTTTTAAAGCCAACTCTGATTGTTACAGAGCCCATGAAAGGATGAGGATTATTTGCTGACTTTTGAGGCTGCTGTGGTGGTGCACAGGGCACACAGGGCACTTGGGTACACTTGTGCCAGTCCCTGCCACACGCAGCTTCGGGGCAGGGGCGAACCCCCTGAGAATCTCTCGTGTGTGAGATTTTGTGATCCTTTCAGTCCTGCTGCAACAAAAGCTTTGAAATACCCTGAACCCAGGTAGGTTCGGATGCAGAGGGCTCTGCATATGATTTATCTGCATATTTACCTTGGCAAGACAGCCAGAGACCAATGTGTGTCACACGGGCCTGCAGCTTAGCACAGGCGAGCATCCCCAGGGCCAAACCCTTGGGCACCCACCACAGAATCCAGAGGAAATGCTTTTTTGTTTTTGTTGTTGTGTGCGTTGTTTTAGTGAACAGCCTGTTGCAGAAAGGAAACAGAAAAATGCAGCTGCCCTGCTGGTGCCTCAAGGGTGTGTGTGAGTTTCTCTTGTGCTGCTGCTGAGAGTTTTATGCACATTCACACAAACGTGTACATGTGAGCTGGGAAATTCCGGCTGAGGTGAGAAGGTTCTTACTTAAGGCAGTGATTTTGCCTTGCAGCCGTTACAGATGCATCTGCAGCAAGGTCCCCTATTGTATGTCTGCTCAATCAACTGCTCTTTGAACAAGGGGAAAGCCCGGGGAATCAGATTTAACCCCACTGTGTGCCCTGCTGGCCCAAAAGAGCAGGAACACCAGTGCCACCAGCTTTCTCTGGGCCATGCCATCTTTAGGAGTGCATCCTCTGGGCAGTGGAAATTATTAAATCCAAATTGCAACTAAAATATCTCGGATTTCAAAATATCCTAACCAGTCCCTACAGGATGTGTACAGGGCCAGGAGCTTGAATCTTGTGTTCCCAACCGGCTTGGCAAGACCCTAATGGAGTGAAATGGGGATGCAGGAGCCTGTGGAAATTCCAAAGAACAGCCCCAGCCAGGGCGAAGGAGTGGCGGCAGTTTGGGGTTACAGCTCCTACCTACGACTCTGGTAGACAGAATGGTATTAATTCACCGCATATCTCGCAATAGACCATAAAAGATAAGAGAGAAATGCTCTGAAATCATTTCCAATCACATCCAAGATGTGCCAGAAGAACCAGCAGAAGCATTATCCTGGCAGAATTCCCTTCTGTTTCACCCAGGCTCCCTGGAGAGCCTGGCAAGGCTGAGAGGTGCAACCTGTGCTGGGGGCACTGGTTACACTGGCGGGGCCGAGTAGTGGATGACGGAGTTGTAATCCGGGGGTGGGCTGTGGCATTCCAGGGTGGGATCCATGGGGAGCAGGACAGAGTCTTCCAGTGCGAAGTCCATGGTGTCCTCTTCCACCTGCACTGCTGGCTGGTACTTGACTGTCTCGTGGTCAGAAAGGATGGATTCCTTGCTCCTGCTGACAGCTCTCCTCCTGTTGGGAACAAACATTGGGATGTATCCACCCTGCCTCCATAATTCGTGGTCAAAAAGATTTCTTTGCAAAGTTAAAGACATAAAAATCTCAATTTACCTCTACGGCAGCCTGTGAGACAGTGACATTGAACTGACTGGATGAGGGAACTGAGAGAGATATTTTAAATAACTCCATGTTTTAAAGTAGATTTAGGAGTAAATCCAGGAGCTCTGTTGCCCTGTCCTTTCAGCTCAGCACGTTTCAGTGCACTGCAGATCTCTTGTAAAGGCACCTGTCCTGTACATGCAATGACATCCTCCCTCATTGTTCTGACACAGGTCAGTAAAAATTTGACTTTTCTGAAAGCAGAACTGAAGGCTATGACTTTTCTTGAAGTATAATAAGGGATGAAATCCTGAATAATCTCTGACAGACTCTAATTTAAAACGATACTGAAAGCAAGAGTGTGCGTTGAACACGCTCAGGCAGTGCAGGGCAAAATCCCTTTTCTATTCCCCAGCCCTTCAACATTCCCGAGCCAAGGGCTGCTGAAGGGCAGCTCTTTGCAGCATTCCAGCTGCTTTATCTCCTGTCTTCCCTTCTTCCAGGTGATGGAGGCGTGGGACAGAGCAACTTCCATCACATGGAGCAACCTCAGGGTTAAAAGCAGGAGAACCCTGAGAAGTTTTGTGTCACAAGGTGACCTTGAGTGGAGAACTATAAAGGCTCTTTCTGCCCTACACTGCCCTAAAAATACCCTTGTATCAACCTTGGTTTCTGCCATCTGAGCAATTCATTGCAAGAGGCCTGGATAATTTAGGGGTGATTATTATTAATTTAGGTGTGAGAATGGCTTTTGAGCTGCTGCACTTTGCCCAGGACCCTTTAACTGCAGCTCTTGGGAAGGAACCTCGGTCACAGACTCCTCACAGCTCTGCTCGAGTCCCAGTTCAGAATGACATCAACGTGCCCGGAAAAATTAAAAATCAGGCACTTTGTCTGTGTATTTCATATGTGTTTAAAGTAGGATAAAGTTACATTTTAATGACCCTAAACCGAATCTGAATAGTCAACAGTTCATCAAATAATTGTAGAATTCGTTACACTCGTTTTATTGGCACTTCTGCAGCGCTTCCAGGCCCCAGCAGCTGCTCGTGGGCTCACTGGGGTGCTTCAGGAATGGAATCAAAGCCAGTTCCTGCTCCAGGGAACAAAACAAGAGCCAGACACAGCAACTGCAGGGAGAGGAGCAAAGGCGGTGAGTGGGAAAGAGCAGATCCAGGGCAGGAGCCAAGTGTGTGTGTCATGGTTTGGAGGTGGTGCCTGGTCACACACAGCAGCCCCAAGGGTCAATCTGCCCTGCTGGGCTCTGCTGTGCCACTTCACAGGTTGTGTTCTCCTGCCTCTGAATCTGGAACCTGTCAAGAGCTTCCCATTGCCCACACGTTGCAGATGTTGTCACTGACAGGCTCAATGTCTTAAAAAACCAAGAAAATTAAAATTGTTGCTGGTTCTGACAAGATCCCAGGTGTTCAGAGCACTGGCTGGGGTAGAGCACTGGTTTGTCCTCTGTGCACAGCCACATGAGCAGCCTGAAGGCTCCATCTGTGAATTCCCTACCCCTGCAGTTCTCTGCTGCAGGGCAATGTGTGCTGATGTTCTACAGATCAGTCACAAAGCTCCTGTGAAGCCAAATTCGGACGTTACACACGGCTGCAGCTCTGATCAGCTGCAGTGGGACGCGGGCTGTTGGATTTTCGGGTCTGATTTCAGTGTGCAGTGCTGCTTTTCCACGGCATATTTGCATCTCCAGCCTTGGGAAGTGAAGCTGAGCTGGCAGAGCCAGCCCACCATGGGCTGCGTGTCTCGAATGAACCTGGGCTCTGTGATTTCTGCAGAGTTTATGGGGCAAAGCTGCTGTTCCTGTGCTTTCACACCTGCACAAGGCATTGAAACCAAACCTGTGGAGTGGCAGAGCAGAAATCCTAAAATAAATAATAAGCCTGAGAACTTCAACAGAAAATGCAGCACCCTCTGCTTTCACAACTCAGTTTTTCCTCATTGTCCAGATTAAAACATGAGTGGAAACTCCTTATGTATCCTATACCTTTGGCAGCTGTCCGTGCTCTACACGCTCAGTTTGGCTGCAGATAAATTCCTCCCTGACACGAGCAGTGGAACCACAGCTTTGCCTCTCACTGTTTATTTATGTAATTCTCTTTTTGCTGCTCAGTTCCATTGGCTCGTGTCGGACAATTCCATGGATGCCCTGGCTTCCAATTTGCCAGGTATTAAAGTTGTCACTGGAGACAGGGAGAAGCTTGAAAATATCTGTTTAACTTGGCTTGCATTTCTCTGAGTTATTAGGGTTTATTTTGGCCACACAATGGGAAGTTTTCAGCCCCCTGTAGACTCCCAGCAAGTGTTCCTGTGGGGTTCCTGCCCCTGTGGGTCAGGAGATTGGATATCCGGGAATATCTCTGCCTCTGGCTGAAATCAGGCTGGGCTTTGAAGGGCTCCTGAACGCTGCCATCTCCTATCTGCTCCAAAGGCAGCAAGCTGATGAGTTAGGGCAGAAGGAAGTTGTGTCATTTGCCATCTAATGGCAGACCGAAATGCAATTAACTTCCAATACTGCTCCTTTCATCCAAATGCACTTCCTAATTAAAGCTCTGCAAGGGGCTTTGCATTTTCCCCTTTCATGCTGCTGTTACTGACTCTCGTGTCTGCTCTGCGTGTGCAGATGCTGGTGCTGGGGTTGAGGCTGCAGCATCCCTTTCCCAGTTGTCCTTGGCATCTCCTTTGCTCCTCAGAAACTGCCAGAGCCCCTCAGAGCTCAGCCTTGCCTCGGCTGTCCTCAGTGCCTGGGGCTCCAGGGGACAGCATGGACCCCTTTATGTCCTGGGCCCCTTGTGCCTTGTCCCTGAGCCCCCTCAAGAAACAATCTCTGACTGGAGGTGTTAGATTTGATTAACCACACACTCGTACAGCGCCAGAAGTTAATAACAGTTATGTAATGAAATAATTTCATTAAAAGCTGGCCATTACCCGGTTCAGTGCCTCTCCTGGGCTGGCACTGCCTTGCCCACGTAGTGTTCTCTCCCCGCTTTGCCTCTGCCTCTGCCTGACCCCACAGTGCTGCTCAGTTCTGATAAATCTGCTCAGAGCTGGGACTGTCCCGGCCCAGGCTCCCTTCTCAGTGTTCCCACCACGGCACAGCACAGAGGGTCGGGGTGGGAATACCACAACATTCAGCTGGAATTCAGCTGCCCACTGCCCCAAACTCCTCACCACCCTGAGAACTCGTTTGTCCTTGCACAGGGTGTCCCATGTGGGAGCACAGACTGAATATTAAGTAGTCTTCCACAAACTTTTTAAAGTTTTCTGAAGGTGCCAAAGTTGTTTAGAAGCTACCACAGAGGATAATCCTACAATAGCTTGAAGGCCTGAGTGACCTGCTGAGGCTTTTTCCTCCTACTGCATGAACCAGAGATTTTGGAGGTAGAAAAATACTGAACTCATCAAAGAGCTGGGAAATCATTACTGGAGCTGTTTATTTTATGTGACACGGAGCCAGTTTCTGTTAATCTAAATTTTGGGGTCAATGACTTGAAGAGGGGTGTGGAGAAAGAGGGATGAGTGCAGGAAAATCCCCGTGAGCAGGGAGGGATTCCAGCCCCAAGTGCAGCAGCTCCCACCGCTCTGCAACCAGAAAGCCAAGGATTTTGCCCTCAGTAGGAAAAACCAATAGACTTCTCTGTCCATGTAGGAAAGCTGGCTGTGTTCAGAAGCTGTGTTTAGGGAAAGATGAGAAATTGGGCTGACTGCAGCCAAGTCGAGCAGTTTGTCTCACGACTACATCACCTAATAACATGTAGGAGCTTCAAGGCTTTGTAGGAGCTTTCAAAGGTGTTTAATGAGGCTCAGAGTAAGAGTGGTTATTTTTTTTTATTTTAATTTTTTCTGCAATTAGAGAAATAAAAGAGGGTTTTTTTTTTTTCCTTCTGGTAGCTATGTCTGATTCACAGTTTGCTTTAATTCATTTTCAAGGGAGTGCTGTGCAGTAGGAATTTCATCCTGGGCTCCCCTCTGGCAGCACCAGAGTCTGCTGGCAAGGAGAGCTCGAGGAGTTGGGCTCAGGAATTCACTGGAATTGTCTGGAAACACTTCTAAACACAAAGTGCAGGTAACAAAGTTTGCCCAGGCCAAAGCCACCCTTGTGCCCCCTCACATGCGTGGTCAGGCTGCTCAACTGTCCGTGTCCAAAAGCAGTGGGATTCAAAACACTGCAGTCAAATCCACAGCCTCTCACAATTCCCCTTCTAGTCCTTGCACAGAGCTTAATCCTTGAAGAAAAAGTGCTTTACGTAACTCCTGAGTAGTTACTCATTCCTCATTCCAAGTTTTAGTTTGGAGAGCTCAGGCCAGGTCATAGTGCAAGGTGCTGCCTGACACAGCAATAAATATATTTATTGTTTTCTGAACTCCACTGAGCCCTGGAGCAAACCTGTTTCCATGCCTCATTTCACTGAGAAGGTGCAAAAGGATTCCAGCCCAACCCTGGCAGTATTTTTGTTGTGCACCCTGTGTTTGGACATGAATGCCTGATGTTCCTGAGCAAAATCCAGCTTTTCAATAGTCCTGCCTTGCCTTAGGCCCAGCTTGGCTTTGGCAAAGGCAGAGCCCTCAGTGCTGGATGTGGATGCAGCATCCAGAGCCCAGAGGGGATCAGCTGAGCCTCAGCTGATGTGGTGGGCCCAGGCCAGAACCAGATCAGGAATTTCAGATCCTAGCAACAGAAGATAATTGGGTTTGGGGGGAGAAGGGGAATGGCTGGGGGAGGACAACTGAGCAGATATCAAACCTTTTGTCATTTTAAACAATAACTTGATTACAGAGTCTCTGGGAGAATTTGAAAGCAATACTTGGCCGTAGGCTGATAATATTATGAGATGGAACCTGACACCAGAGTCATCCCGGCATTAAATCCCCTCTGCGCTTCCCTGAATGCTGATTCCAGTGCTGTTATCCCAGGCAATCTTCCCATCTCTCACTACAGCTACTGCTGTGACTTTCCACTTCAGCAGCATAAAATGCTCAGAACTTTCCTGCTCTGTTTTAGGAGCAGGAAATGCTCAGGACTGCTCAGTCCAGCCTAACAGTGAGCCCAGGCCCAGAGTATCAGATTCATCCTCACTAAACTCTTGACACTGACACTCCATGGTGTGTGCTGTTGGCAAATTTTAAACTCAACAGAGGAATGAATGCAGGATAAATAAACAGAGAGATTTTGGCAAAAATAATAAATGCAGCCACCCTGGTTTAGAAAACATGCTAAGCCTTTGAACAGTTTTGTTTTAGAAAAGAAAGACTTTGAAAAGGATCCAGGGTAAATGTTTTTGATAGAGAGAGATACACAATTAACAAGGGTGACTTTATCTCCCCTGTTAAACCCACACTCCCTTCTGACCTCTCTAGATTATTCCACAGGCTTTGGAGGCTTCTTTGGCCGGTTATCAGTGCAGGAGCACCCAGGGGTGCCCTGTCCTCAAACGAGAGGGCTTTGGGGGTGCTCTGCACTGGTAAAGCTGCTCTTTGAGGGCCTGAAANAAAAAAACAAAAAAAAAAAAAAAACAAAAAACAAACCGAAAAAAAACAGCTGACAAAAAAGCTTTCTCAGCTGCACCTCAAATGCTCAGGGAAGGATGTGGCCAAGAAAAACCACACCTCTGCCCATGCCATGGTAGCCAGGGGCCTGGGAGTCGGGAGATAACAACCACAGCTCGCTGCAGGCTCTGCTGGGATGGCCCAGCCGGGTCTGCCTGGCACAGAAGGGCTCAGGAATCTCGTGCTGGATGGAGTCCCTATGGAAGTGTGGACTGGAATTGGGGAGAGCCCAGATGGTGGGGTCAGGCAGGGATTCAGTGACCCCCACAGAGCCTCACATCCATTCCCAGTGGGCCTGAGAGCAGTCCAGAAGGTTTTCCTGGAAATCTCTAAAGAACAGGCTGTCATGGATATTTTCTATTTCTACATCTGGTTGGATGCTGACTTTTCAGATTTTGAGGAGAAAGCCTGGAAGGGGCGGAGAATGAACCTTCCTCTGCCAACCCTTTATTCAAACAGGAGAAATACAACAGAGAAAAGCTGTCAGGGGTGATGGACAGAAATCCTCACAAGGATAAACCCTGTCAGGGAGGCTGTTGTGTGTGTGCTGGATTTGTGACATCACGCAGGAGAGAGGGGAACCAGCCCAGGTAAAGCATCACAGTCACGCAGCTCCTGCCATGTGAGCTCCTGTTTTCAGAGCCGGTGCCATTTGGTCTCCATAGCGATGGCAGGAACGCTCTGGGTGTGTGCAGGGGATAAAAACATGGAACAGCAGCGGGATCTCTGCGAATCCCACCGGGTCCAGCCCTGCAGGAAAATCCTGCTGGACAACAACATTCGTGAGGTCGCACTCCTGTCCAGAACAACCCAAGCATTCTGATGCTCCCTGTGAGTGAAACCTTCTCCCTTTTCCTCCTCTCCTGCCTTCAAACATCAGGGAATTGAGGCTTTTAAGGCCTGAAAAGGCAAGGCAAGGCCCTTGCATCTGCTTTTCTGAGTGAGAGATAATCCCTCCAAACCACTGCCACACTCCGACCGTGCCCTCTCCTGGGAACTCTCCCAGAATTTCCACAAGTGCACCAGGCTTCTTCTCATCCCTCTTTTCTCTTTAATGCAGCAAAGGGGTGACTTGGTGTAGAGTGAGCAACTGCTCTGCTGGGAAAGGTCGTGGAGTTCCTCAGTACAGGGAAAACTCATACAAATCTCAGTAATTTCAGAGGAAACTCTAGGCAAGTCAGTAATTAGCTTAATTAACTGAATAGGCAAGGATTTCATCGCTACAGAATAATTTACTTTTTAATATTTTGGGCAGCTATTCTTTGAAATTCCACATGTTGACATTTGAATCAGTAAAATGGGTTCCTGTTGTTAGGAAGGTGGGGAAGGCCTATTTCACTCCTGGCTCACCTCTCTGCCTGTGTGGCTGTTACTGAAATACAAAGAACTGTGAGCGAAAAGCTAAAAATCTGCTTTTAATCTTCTGTGCTTGTACTACAAATGGATAAAAAAACCAGCAAACCCCATCCCAGGCTCTGTTTGTAAAGCAGGTGTGAACAATCCAAGCCAGGGATCCTGGAGGTGCTGGGATGAAGGGAATTCTCTGCAGGACAGCCTCAGAGTGATGAGAAAGCAAACGGAGCAAGCAGGGCTCTGGTGAAGGCACTGCCTGGCAGAGCTTGGCTGCTCTTTGCTCTGCACAGGCCTTTTAACTTGACTCACATCCCATGAGCTGCAAAGTTGGCACTCCTTCTGTCTGAGTTAAATACACCCACTGGTGTCATTTCAAATGTCAGGTTTTGGATTAATAAATCCAGTTGTTCAAACTTTGTTCCATCACTGAGAGAGAACGCTGGGGAGGGAGTGAACAAACAGCTCCATTAGACCTGTGTATTCTCATTTTCCCCTCATATTATTTCCCATTTGCAGAATCTGCTGCCCCCTGATCTCAAACCACATTAGCCAAAGTCTCTTGGTTATGGGACTGAAATTCAGAGTTCACCTCCTTTTAGCTTGCCTGGATATCCTGCAGTTTTCCTTTCGGCACCAGAAACAAAACCGCGAATTCCAAAAGCATTCCTCTGAACGGAAGAACTGCCTGCAAAAGCAATCCCCCGGAGTACTCACGCCAGAGCCATGATCCCATAGGGCCAGGAACGGATTTCCAACCTCTTGGGGCTTTTTATCTCATCTGATGTCAGCACCATCCCGCTGTCCGATTCCTGAGGAGCAAAAGGAAGGGAACATCAGGGATATCTGGAATCCGTGTGCTGTAGGAGCTGCCAATCCTTCAGGATATTCTCTTATCAAGGCCTGTGTTATCAATTTTTATCCCACTGTTCCCGATAATGCTGCTCTGGAGCCTGGGAACATTTCCCTTGTTTTCGTGACACGAAAGTTTTTGATCTCTGTTTCCAAAGAGCACCCTTAATGTGAACATATCAAAAAATAATTTGACATTTTCAAATTTGAAACTGATATTAAGCACGGCATATGGGCACCATGTACGTGGGATAGCTGAGATATGAATAGACTGAGATTCATAAAGAATATATTCAATAATTCTGGCTGGGCTCCTCCGAGGAAAAGCTCCCTAAATACCTACTGGAAATGCACTGTTAGAAACACTAGGATTTGAGGGAAGTGGAAGTTCAGTAGCATTTTGTAAATGCGAGCGCTTTGCAAAGATTTATAGCCCTGGCCTTGATGGATTTTTTGATGAGCTGTCCAACAAAACTGCCTTGATTCGTGTTAAAGCTGGGGTTGTGATGCTGCTGCACTGAAAGCTGAGTCTCGAATCTGCAGTTAAATCAAGCTTTTTGTGCTAAGTTTATACAAGTACACAGACATCACACTCCTCACTGTAAGTAATTTTAAAACATGAAATGGTCTGGGGGTTCCTTTGCGTTTGAAATATTTTGTGATGCTGGGAAGTTGCATTTGTCAAAACCAAGACAGCAAAAGCCCTCAACACAGAAGTGAAACTCGATTTAGTCTTATTTTACCAGTCAGCCTGATGGAGATACAAAAATAATCTCATCAAACAATAAATAACAAGCAAAAGCCTTTTTACGCATGCTTTGGTCATCTACCAGTAGTTAAAAAGATCAGTTTATAATCGAGTTTATCAAGTGAAATGCTGCATGAATGAGGTCTGTCAAGCCCTCGGTAAAGCCCAGGTTGTCTCTGGTTTTTTATCTTGGCTGTTTCCCCTTCAAACACGTGGCCCGGGGACAGTTTATCTGAGGGCTGCTCTGCATTTCGCTGACGCTCCTCTGGGAAAAGAATCTCCCCCGAGATTGCAGATAAGTGGCACAATGGCAGGAAGGTGTGGTGGTGCACTTGGAGAGCTCTCTTTGAAATAATGACCTCATGACTATTCAGGCCTTGATAATTAAGAAAACTTTAATAGCCCAAGTGCACTTACTCTGTCCAAAAGCAGATCATACCATGATTTTGATTTTAATATCTGAGATATCACGTTTATTTCTGATCTCTTGATGTATTCTCGCCCTTTTGTGAAACTCTTCCCCCCTCATGTAAAGGCTTCTTTTCAAATGCCACGAGCAGGGAGTACTCAGGCAGGTAATGCTCGTGCTGGCAGCAATAATCTCTCACTGAGACTGCACTGATCTAGCAAATGTCTTTGTGTGATTCACAGGGACAGATTTTTATCCTGCAAGAGGGAAGATGCGGGAGCCAGGGAAATTTCTAAGCCTTCTAATCCCTGAGATGCACCGATAAAGAGACAGAAATTCCATCTGAGAAAAATACGAGGCGATAACGGGCCTCAGTTTGTGCTCAGCAGAGAGCAAACAAGAAATACACTGGATTTGTCAAGGACATGAAATATTTCCAGGACAAGTTGGAGCTGGAGCCTTGGGTCTGAGGAATGGCTCTGTCCAAGAGGGACTCTTAGCTGGAGCCTTTCCTTCGGCTGCTCCTCACTTCCTGAGGCTTCTGCTCCTGCGTCAGGAGCTTTCCTGAGGGATTCAGGCCTCCTCCCTAAATCTGATCCACCTGGAGCATTCGTGCATTGCAAAGCTCCCTCCTTAGGGACACAGAAGGTGCCATTGAGGCAGCAGGTGGGGACTGCCTGAACCTCAGAGGGAATTCAGGAGTTGCTCTTGGGGAGCTCTTTGATTTTTTTTAGCTAAGAAAACCCAACCTGTAATTTTAGAGGAAGCCAACAAGCAGAGCCATCATTCTGTTATGAAATAAGCCTTTGTTTTCCCCTGGAGGGCAAATTAAACCCTTTAACACTCTCCCACCCTGCAGTGGCATTAAACTAGCAATAAATGCATTCACTTGGAGTGAGGAAAATCCAGGGTCAAAGCCCTTTGTGTGAACCCAGACCAGGATCTCGAATCTTGGTCTTGTCTACCCAGAATTGAACACTTCCACCCCCACCAAGTGATTGGGTGTCTCAGCCAGCCAGAATGTGCTCTGGACACATTTCCCTCAAAGAGCTTCATTTCAATGAGCTGCCACTTTCTTCTGGTGGAAAAACATCTTGAAATATGAGATATAAAGCCCCTTAGCCTGATCAAAGCCAGGGCAATCACGCCTGAGCTCTCTTGAAATTATTTGTTAAGAGAAATGCAGGTCCCTCTTGGTTGTCACCCAGCCCCGTGTGTGAGAAGCCAGGGCCAAATCTTCCGCCTGATTTGAAGCTCTCTCCTACCCAACAGATTTGAAAAGCTCTGATGAGTGTTCCTGGTGCTGCTGACGAGTGATCTGTGAACCTGGTGGGGAAGGATGCAGTCACCTCTCGTACCTCATGCATCACTTTCTCCTTTTCCACGGGCACCTCATCAAACGTCTTCACACTCAGGGGTCTCTTCTTGCTGTTGTTGCTGAAAGCAGGAAAATGGAGGGGTCAGCACAAAACCCAGGCAGATGCTGCAGCAGCTGGAGCTCAGTTCCATCCCCACACAGCCCCTTTTCCTCGAACACTTCTCTTTTTTCACCTCTGGGATCTAATAACCAACACCCTGACAAATTTGCCTGAGTTTTTAACCAGCCACACTAAGAGAGGACACCAGACAATGAAATGTTTCTTTCCCCCCACCCTGTCTCTGTTTTTCTCACCCAGTTTCCACTGCACTCCAGCGATTCACTCCGTTGTTCAGGTTTTCTTCCACAGGGCAGGTTTTGGAGTTGGATTCTCCATCTGGACACAGGGTGATGTTCAGTGGAATATAGTCTTTGCCATCCTGTAAAATTAATAACAGGAGAGAGCACAAAGCTGGTAAAGTTCATTTTGTGCCACATCTCCCATGTAAGAGGTCAGTGTATCCTACAGAGCTTTGTGCTGAGAGAGCACTAGGCTGAGTTTTAGCTTTGTGACGTCTGTTCAAGGTGATGACGATGTTCCCCACATCCTGTGGAAGTTCTGCAGCATAGAATGCACACTTGATCCAAGAGTTGCTGTGCAGGAGGAAACCAGGGCACTCTGGGAATGCTGTGATGTGGAATGGCTGAACACGGACTGGGATATTCCAGTCCTGGTCAGAAGCAATTGCCCATGTACAGACTGTACAGGCTGCTTGGGTTTGTTCAACTTCAGGAGCTGTAGCTTGGGAGGAGCCAGGCCTTAAAATGGGAGCCTGAAAGGATCGAATTTCTTGTCCTCCTCAGGAATTGCTTCTGCACATGGTAATGAGCTCTGCACTCTCACTACCCCCCTGCAGTAATCCTCAGGAATGACTCTGCCTCGAGCTCCTAAAGCTGTTTGTCCAAATTTCCCTGTGCTTCTTCTTTTTTGTTGTTTTTAATTTTGAGAAGCAGTTAAGTGCCCTATTCCCTTATCATGTTTTTTATGTCGCCTTAATTTACTTTGGTTATAGAATCAAAAGCACAAGCTCTTCATATTGCAGACTGGGCCCTCTTCAACTCAGCTCCACTAAATTTGTTTACAAACAGGAAGGAGCTGGAAGAGAGTGATTTCTTTTTCAGTTAAATTGACAATTGCATAACTAGTCTGCTTGTTTTTACTGAAGAAGAAAACCACTGGTTTAACTGTTCTGAAATTAATAATGGTATGAGTGACTTCCTGTGCTTTAAGCTTTATAATTGTAAAGCTCCTAAGAGCACTGCTGAACATAAACTTGGAAATGAGAGAGAAAGTTCAGGGGGTGGAGAAAATCAGAAGCAAAATTAACATTTGAGTAGTTAACATTGTCTTTACTCATCCCAGCAGGCATTTTGCTTGTGGGCTCTGGTAGGAAGTGAAATTTCATATTAGTGCTCAACATAACTTTCACCTCTGCACATGCAAATGCCCCCATTTCTTGGAGAAAGCTTGGCCCTGCTGTACCTGCTGCACATTGGCCTGAAGAAGATCCCCCAGGCGCTCCACGAGCTCGGTGAAAGTTGGCCTCTCTGTGGGAACTCCATGCCAGCAATCCAGCATTGTCTGGTAGCTGGAGAAAAACAAACAGGGATTAAGAATGGGAAAGGATTGGAGCTTTGCTTCCAAACTGTTTCATTCCACTGCTGCTTGGTTTGGCCAGTCTTTGGGTAGTTTGGGATTAAGACAGGTTCAGATCTCCGTGTGCTGTAATCCTGGTTTAGTTTCCATGTGCGATGCTTTCTGCTTCCATATTCCTGTCCCAGCTGAGCCTGCAGGCTTTTGGTTTTCACCTGACCTAAAGTCTGGCTGCTGGGGCCTGCTGATATTGCTGAAATAAATCCTGGTCATAGATGCTGGGTTTCTGTCCCAGAGTCTGAAGTCTGAGCTCCATGAACTCCAGCTGACATGGGGTACCTGATCATCTTCTTGTTGGCCAAGGTCAGGCAGCCTTGGGCTGTCCTTAGCATCAGTCTGTGCTATCAGACACCCCAAACACACACAGCCACAGCTTTACTGGAAAGCAAACACACAGCCGTGGTCTCCTTCCCCCTCCCCACTCGGACACCACCTCTGTTGTGAGATGGATCAGCTCCCAGCACAAACCCAGCAGCTCTTACACTTCAGGAGTGGAATACTCCGGAGATCTCATCCGGGTGCCTTCCTTGAGCCGCCGGCAGAAATCCTCATCAATCTGCACTCCAGGGTACGGAGAGGCGCCTGGGGGAGAAACAAGGAGGCTTCAGGATGGCACAGTGCCTGTTTCCCAGCCCAGGGAACTGGAGATCTCTGCTGAGCCTTCGAGGTTACCCAGAGCCTGGCAGGAACAGCAGCTCGAGTAAAGAAGGAGCTGCAGTCACTCACAATCTGCAGTTTCTGTTTGGAAATGTCTCTGTCACAGACTCACTCTGACTCTTCAGAGATTTCAATCACTCTGTGTCCTCTGCTTTTGGGAGACAGTCAGGACCACTCCGAGGTAAAATAGGGTAAGGAGAAATAAACTTCATTAGTTTGAGGCTTTAAATGATCTCTTGGTCAGCGGTAGAAAAGCTCCAGCTCATTCAATGGGAAACTTGGTGTTTTCCAAACTGTTAGCCTGCTGTGGATACACATGGAGTAATTCCTGCTCATCCTTCATGGCCTTGGAACCCCTGGGAGTAACAGCAGGGGGGATGTGGGCACCTGGCTCCTGCCAAGGACCTTGGGAACCTCGGTTCAACCTCGGGTGTGGAATTGCAGCCCTCCTCTCCTGGTTCCCTAACTACTGGATACGCAATAACTCCCTGGACAGTGACCTTGCAGCTCCCCAGCCTTGTTTTCCTTCCTGACTGTGTGTTCAGTGCAGTTTGCCTCGAGTGCCACCCCAGTGTTGGCAGAAGCCTGGGAGGACAGCTCGTGAAAACTGGAATTGCCTTTGGGAAGCTGAGCACTGTGAAGGGCTGGGAGCTTTGCGTTAACTCCCACAAAAGTTTGGGACAGAGCTTTGGCACCTGAGTAATCCAGACCTCACAGGTGAAATTCAGGAGAAGCCTAAGCTGAAGTTTGAAATGTTACTGCACCCACTGTGATAAAATGAAAGGATTTGTAACTTCCCTCCCTCCCTCCATCCTCAGCAAAGGCTTCCCGTGCAGCACAGCCCTTGTCTCGGACATTCTGGCATCCCAGGGGCTGGATGATGGATTTGGAAACAATTTAATCAAGCCTTAACAGAGGGGCTTGAGTGGAATCTGTATCCAGCCCTGGAGGAATCTGTGTATGATTTACTGTCTATAACATTCCTGCATATTTCCCCTTTTGGAAACACCACCATGTGCTGTGCACTTGGGGGCACGACAAGAACAGCAGAAATCTTTTGGATAAAGCAGTGAAGAGGGTGCCAAAATGGGGCTGCTTCCAGAATTATTCTCCCCTGTGAGTCTGAGTGCTCAGAGTGCAGAACCCTGCCCCAGGGATCTGGGATCCCAGCACTTCCTAAGGGGGCATCTCAGCACAAATGGGCTCCCAGGACATCCAAAGCTCAGGGACGCTGAGCCAAGCACATCTGAATTCCCTGCATGTGCAAGTACCAGAGCACAGGACTGGCAGTGTTTCCTGGAGATATCAGTACCATCATTCCTGCTTTATACCTGGATTTTCCTTCCTGCTTTGGCCTTTGGCCTGTCATGGTGCCTGGAATAAGCTGGTCACTAACTGCTCCTCTCAGGGATGGAGAATTCCACTTGGCCTCACAATCTGAGTTCTCTCTCTTTGACAACAGCACTGATCAGATCAACTGCAAGGTGTTGGCGAGGGCAAATACAAGGAAGGCAAGGAGTAACAGTGATAGGACAAGGAGGAAGAATTGAGAGAGGGGAAATTGAAGTTAAGTATTAGGATGAAGTATTTCACTGTGGGGTGACAGACACTGGCACACGTTGCCCAGGGAGACAGTGGATGCCCCAGCCCTGGAAGTGTTCGAGGCCAGGATGGACAAGGCCCTGAACAACCTGGGATAGTGGGAGGTGTCCTGCCCATGGCAGCGGGGATCGGGACTGGATCATCTTCAAGCTCCTTAGCACTCCATCATTGTGTGATTCATTTTTGATTGCAGGAGCTTTCGGGAGTTTATCTTTTGACCAGTGCTGGCCTCCTACAGCTGGAGGCAGCTCAGATCATACAAGCAAGGAACTCTCCCTTCCCCACTTCCACTCAGCCCTGTCCTTCTTCTGGACCACGTGATAAATCCAATAACTCGGATTTGGAATGCTGAGCCAGCCTGGGAGAAAAGTAGGCTGGAACACACGGTGTCAGGTGTACACATGATGTTTTCCTTCAGGGAAATCTCTTCCAAGATGCTCAAAGATGTGGCTGCACTGGATATGGGAGCCCTCTTTTGACCTGGACTCTATTGCAGTGGGATAACGAGATGCTGAGGTTACCACCAGGCGCTGCTTGTTCACATCATTATCTCTGATTGCTTTTGGAGCAGTGCACATTGAAATTCCAGGAGACACCGACATTCTGTACCAGAAGTGATTTCAGGATGTATTAAACACTGCTGGCACCACCTGACACGAGGTGTGCTGACCCCATCTGAATAATTTAAAGCTCATTGCACACTCAGCCCCAGATGGAAATGAATATTCCCTCAAGTCCTGATTTCCCTGTGTATCACCACAGCAGATCCAGTCTGCCAGCCTTTCTGGAGAAAGCCTTTTGTCCTTCACTCAGCTTCTGACCCTGCAAGGACCCAAACTAAACTCTGCACTTTCCTAATCAGTATTTTTCCCTTTTTTAGAGAGTGCTAAGTCTGCGGGACCCAGTGAGAGCAGCAGCTGTAAATGGGAGCCAAAACACACCCCGTGGCACCAACAAATAACTTCCATCCCTTGGCTCTCAATGATCTGTAAAACTTTTATATGAGCGAATTCAATCAGTGACACAAATCCTTAATTAAATATTTATCGTTTGAGCTGCAGATGTGAGCAGTGCCAAACCACAGGCATGCCTGGATGAGCTGGATGAAAAACCCTCTCAGAGAAAATGACTCCTTTTGAGCCTGTGCCACCAATTGAAAAAGCGTTTTGTGATCTACGTCACAGCTGGGGCAGAGGCTGCTGCACGGGTGGCAGCCCCTGCAGCAATTTGAGAGATTCCAAATTCAGAAGGGGATGGTGCCAAGCAAGCGCTTGCATCTAGAAAAGGGGCTAAACGAACCCAGAGAAATTGGTTTTTTAAAAATAGATTGAAATAGAGATGAATTTCAGTGCCTGGGTTTGAACTTGTGTTAGTGTTCAGCATTAAAGGCCAAATGACCTGGAATTCACGTGTTAAACTCTGTCAGGACCTTTGGGAATGATACAAAGTTTGTTCCTGCAGTGTCCCTTGGATTGATCAGCATTCCAATCCCCTGTTCCCAGGGGAGAGCCTGTCCCCCTGAGCTTGTCTCTAAAGCACCTCCCTGAGTGATCTGGACAAACTGGGGCATTCCCAGTGATTCTGGAGCTTTGCCTTTCTGTGGTGTTTCACCACCCACAGGTGATGCTGTCACAGAGCCATGGGGCTGTTCCCCCAGAACAACACCACCCTGAATGAACAGGGCTGAGCCCCAGGGAAAGCAGGAGCTGCCACTTGTTTTATCCACTTGAGTGCAAACATTCTGCTCCGTGTGCAGATGTGGACGAGGGAAAAGCCTAAATCAAAAACTTGGACTGCAAGCAGGTTATGATTTTGCAGCCAGCTCTAAATTAAGATTAGGAGAGAAACAGCTCCAGACTTTGCATTTTCGCTTGGCATCTTGAGCCCAATCATTAATTTCAACTGATCCATGAACTAAAGATAGAAGGAGATTGGGGTTTGCTTAAAATCCAGCAGCTTAAGTTGACAATGCTTGTTTTCTTTTGTCTGAAAATGCTGATTAAAAAGCCAGAGCTGACATTCCTAAATTCCCTCAGGAAAACAAAACTTGCCACTCTGCGAGGAGAATCTGAGAGCAACAAAGTCCAAGTGTCTGTGGGGCTGCTTGTCTGAGTTTCACAGCTTTATCTGCTGGACAGGAACCAGATCTCAGGGAGGCTGAGATTTCTAACAGCACCCCGGGATGAAATCTCAAGTACATAAAGAACATCATCGTTATCCTTTTAGAAATGTTGTGGCTTGCAAATGATGCAGCCAGAAGAGCCCCTGTTCTGCCTTTGGTCTGCTGCCAAAAGGGTTTAGGCTGAGCCCAGCACTGGTTCTCGTACCAACCCAACAGCAGATTTTTCTTACTCAGAAAAGCTTAGATTTTGTGGGGTGGATGATTCAGCTGGGATAAACCATCGTGTGGGCTTGAGTTCCATGGGCTGCCAGCAGCAGCAGCAGCAGCAGCCACTGTGCCCACAGCAGGTGACCTCTGCAGCCTGGGAGCTCTGGGGTTCCCTGGAGTAGAAATGGTTTGATGGGAAACTTCATTGCTCTCCAGGGAATCCCTCACTCCCCAGCAGCAGAGGTTTGCAATTTATCTGTGGGTTCTGCTGCTTTCACTTGGTACAAATGTCAGGTCCAGGGTTTGGGATTTTTGTTCTCTCCTCCCCAGTGCTTTCATGGACTTTGTCAGGTGGAGCTGTCATTGAAATTGGCTTTATTTCCCACCTGATCTGCACTGTGCACTTTTCCTAAGTGAAACAGAAACACTGCCTCACATTAGCACCTTTCGTTAAAAGCTTTTCTTAGCAAAGCAGCCGTGAATTAGGGGAAAAAAAGGGATTAAAACCATTCTTACCTAGAGAGAATATTTCCCACAGCAGCACTCCAAACGACCACACGTCACTCTGCGTGGTGTAAATTTTGTCAAAAATTGCTTCTGGAGCCATCCACTTGAGTGGAAGTCGTGCCTAAAAGCCAGAGACACAAGAGATTGCCAGAGCTGCTGTTATTGATCTGCCCGAGCCCACAGGGAACAACTTGAGAGTAACAATTGAAGCTCCTTGCACTCACATCTCCCTTCCGGACGTAGTCGGGGTCTTTATAAATATCCCTGGCCAGGCCGAAGTCACAGATCTTGACCACGTTGTTCTCGGAGAGGAGGATGTTCCTGGCTGCCAAATCCCGGTGGATGCACTGCCAGGGAATGGCACAGGGTCAGAGCAGCCCCTGCTGCAGCTGGAAGCAGCAGAGCTTCTTTGGGAATGGGGAATTAAAGGAACTGAATGTTGGGAGCAGGTTAGAGAAGGGAAATGGGAGTGGGAATCTGCTCCCAATACACCGGCACACGCAACAGAGAGAATAACTCAGGGAACAAGCCAATCCATCAGTCAGATTTCTGGGTTTTCTGTCTGAAATAACTTTGCAGCTACAACAAGAGGAAGGGAGCTCTGTTTTCGAGTTGGCTGATCACTGGGGAATTCAGAAGAGGCCAAAAAGCAGCTGCAGCTGCATTTGCCAGGGCAGGTCCAGGAGGGTGTGAGATGGGTCAGTGTGAGCTCACAGTCGTGTGCACACTGTGGCACGAGGATTACACTGCATTCCCTTGGAAAGGCGCTCCACAGGCTGCAAACCGCTGCCTGTTGGATCCAAGAGAGGTAAAGGAGTGGCTGGATACGCCCTCTTCATTTCTCAGTAGCGCTGCTGTTCACCACTCTAAAAGGAGCTTTCTCTGGGAGTCCCGTCTGCATTTATTTCCGAGGCAGTTCCACAAATTGTCGCACCATCTGTATTCCCTCCTTCTGTCTAAACCCTCCTGTTGCAGATGCCGGTCCCTGCAGCCAAGAACATCAGGGATGTTCCTTCCCACCCCCTTCAGTGCTAATTACTGATGAACCACCAGAGCTAACACGATCTCCAACACTCTCACAGAAGAGCAAAAAGCAGATTACTCAGGCTCAAAAGCGTGTTTGGATTTTTTTCGTATCAGATACGAGTGGTGCGAGAAGTCTGAATGAGCTCACTTTTCGGGAGGCGAGGAACTCCATGCCTTTGGCCACCTGGAAGCTGTAGCAAATCAGATCCTCCAGGGTCAGGGTCCTCTTGTACAAATCCTCAGCATCTAGGAGAGATCAGAGTCATGGCAAAACTCAGCTCCAAGCCTGGGTGGCACTGGTGCCACTCGAGTGCTGATGGCCCCAGCCCCACACCTGGGTGTTGGATGTGGGATCTCTGCTGGGTTACAGCTCTGGGTGACCCAGAGGCAGAAGATCAGAGGATTAATATAATTCCCTCATCCGTTAGTCCCTCATTTAGCTAGGGGGAAGACAACTCCTGGGGATGGAAGTGAAGGAAATTTTATAGAGAGTGAGTGAGGAGCTCGGGGGCAGAGTGGCCTCACAAATCTTCTGGTGAAACATTCCTGTTTCTCCTGGTAAAACATTCCTGTTTCTCCTCTCACACAACAGGAGCAGCTTTTGTTCACAATACAGTGCTGCCAATCTCTTTGTGAGAAAGTTGGAGTGGGGAAAAGGCAAGAGAAAGAACTTGGGATTTCAGGAACAGGGGCTTGTAAAGGGTGTGACAGTGTGTGTGGCACTAGCCAAGAGGCAGAAATCTTTCCAATAAATGATTTAGGATGAGGCAGGTTTCTTTTACCTTCTTCATCATCTTCTGAGTCGCTGTAACTCTTATCTTCAATAAATCCTGAGCTGGCAGAGCTGCCTGTGCTGGCCACACTCTCGAGGCGCCTCTTGATCAGTTCAGTCAAATCACTGTTGGACTCATTCAGGCTCTTCTCTGCTTGGTCAGAGCTTTCCTGGGACTAGAAATGGCATAAACCCGATTTTTAGCTTTCTATGATGCAATGCTTGAGGATTCAAAATACGTGACAGAATGGCAGAATTTCCCAGGACTAATAAAGCCTGGTTTCCCATTTACTCCTATTTATTATTCCCCTTTCACTGATAGCAATATTCCACATCAGAGTCAGCTGAAAGCTGGCTGGGTGAGACTGAGAGATGAGCAGAGGCTGGCTGTAACTCTGAGACCATTGCTGTCCTAGGAAAGGATGTGAGTGCACGGTGGGCACTGCCGTGTGTCAGTCCTGGGGAGTGAGGCACAACCAGCCCTCAGTCCATGCGAACAATGGTGAGAAAGAAATTCTGCACCAGGAAAATCCCCTTCACTCACACCAAGTCCCTCACGTACTTTGGTGCCTGCACACTATGGCTTTAATAATAATAATAATAATAATAATAATAATTATAATAATAATAATAATGGAATCATCTGGGAAAATAATCTTGGTGACGCTCCAGTTTCTGGCAGGGCTGGGACCAGAGCCTGCTCCGTGCTGGGTATTCACAAGGAGGAGTCAGTCCCATCCCTTCCCAGCACTGGTTTCTGCCTCCCCTGTCCTGCTCCTATCCCAGCCTGTGCTGGCACTGCTGTTTGTGTGGATGGACAGAACTGCTTGGGAACCAAACCATTTGGTTGGTTTTGATGCAGGATATCCATGATCCCCAGCACAGGGGAAGGGACAGAGGACGGGAATGAGCAGATCATGGAAGGGTGAGCTGCTTTCCCTTGGGGGGCAGGCCTAGAAACAAAAATCCCCAAAGCAGGTTTGTATTTTAGGAGGGTTCACCTTCCCCTAGTTCAGTTAATGCTGGTTTTTCACTACTGCCCCTCCTTGTGCTGGGAAGTATCTCAGAGATCATTCCCTCTCTCTCAAGTGCACTGCAGTGTTCGGGTACTGGACTCATTCTTTAGGAGGTGCTAGAAGAGGATAGCAGTGAGATCCTGCAGGGGAAAAAAATCCCTTTCCTTGCTGGTACAAACTGAAATGTGGTGAGAGAATAAAGTGCCCAAAGAAATACCCAACTGCCTCAGTGCCAATGCAGAGAAAATCCAGCTTTTGTCAGTGGTTCTTGATTCCCTCCCTCGTGACTACGAAAAATCTCATTTTCTCACCTTGTACGCAATGAAATCTCCTCGTTTTCCTCTCAGATAGTTGGACAGATTTCCATATTTGCAATATTCCACTATGACCATTAATGGACCTAAAAAAGACAGTGAAAGTCAAATGAGTTTTGAAGCACTGCAAAGCACGGAATTCTAACTCATCCTCCTAAATCCTCTTCAAAAAAAGTGGCATTCCTATTATACAGATGAGAAAATGAGGAAACAAGGGAGTGACACTCCAGAAGGACACAACCAGTAGGGATGTGGGGAGAAGGGAACACATCCGTAGTTTTTCCCCATGAGATGGCAACAATTGGTATTTACTCCTTATTTAACAATTGGTATTTATTCCTTATTCATAAACAAGGAAAATGCAGGACGACCAATCCAATCCCAAATGCTGTTAAGGTTGGTTTGCTCTGTCCATCGCACGGAACAGTTTTCATTTTCTCTGCTGGCTTCACAATTGTTTGTTTTGGGTGGAGCTGATGCCACTAGAGGAAATCAAAGTATGCAGGGCCATAGACACATCCAAATCAAAAGCTGCAAAAATCCTTAGTCTGGAGGTTTTAAAAGCCTGGAAAGTTCTCTCAGTCTCTGCCTTGCTTATTCCTGTGCAAGCCACTGCAGATCCAGTGCAATTGCTGCTTTTACACAATTGTGCAGAAATGCTTTTACATTGCAGTGCGAGATGTTAGGGAAGGGAATACATTCCGGACCTTTGTTCTTTGTAATCATCAAATGTAAGATGAGGAGAATTCATGGGACTGGGATGTGGATAAAGACGGATTATTATCAATCCCAAACAGCGAGACTTTCATGTCCAGAACCTTTTTCTCTGGAGAAGGCCTGTGGTTCAGACTTAGGGGTTTGAACTTCAAAGGGAAAGTGCTGAGAGCTGCACTTGGCCTTGGTGCAGGAGCTCACAGGCCTGGGGAGAGCAGCGACCCTGGGACAGTCTGAGACAGGGAGAGGAGCACCTTTGGGAGCACATGGTCCCATTAAAAGGGAGATGGGGAATTCCTGCAGGCAGAACCAAGCCCGTGGTGTTCCCTGTGCGTTCCTGCCGGGCGCTGCACTCACCCCAGCCCCATGGCACTGCCACCCTGAGTGCTCACCCTGGGGCTCTCCAGGACCCCCAGTCCCTCCTCCTGCAGCTGGAACGAGTTCAGCCTTAAAACCTCAAAGTGTCTGCAAAAACACCGGTCCCAAATCCCCACATCCCCAAATCCCAGTGGTTCCAGTGCTGACCCCAGAGCTCTGCTCAGCAGGGCTCAGGGCACCAATGCTGGGATCTGGCTCTGAAGAACCCAAAATCCAATGTCCCTCATGAATGCCCTGAGGAAACGCAGATTCCAGAACGACTTTAAAGCTCTGCTCAGTGATTTATTCATGGCTTTGAAATGCTTCCTAGCCATGGCCTCCCCATATTTTGTTCCCTCATTGTAAAGCATTAGTTCTGACTGCTGAACATCAGACACTCGGCAAAGCGTTAAAATCTGTTATTTGGTACCTTGTTAAAATAATGAATGTGCATACTTAAGATCAGTCTCCACCAGGAATACACGGTTACATAAAGCCGAGCAGGGGAGGGGAGAGTGCCGTGCTCTGCTCCGCAATTTCACAGGAACTCGGATCCGTGGCTGCCTCTGGAGCTCAAGGCTGTTTTTCTTGAGTCTGCACTTGCAGTGCTCAGAGGAAAACAAAGCAGTGCCTGCCCCGAGGCTCCTCTGTGCCCTGGGAGGTCCTGCTGCTCCCCTCTGCTCCAAACTCTGCTCCCCAAAGACACCCCAAGCCCTTGGCAGGGAGGAGTGAGGGTCACCTTCCACCCAGGATGGAGCAGGCGGGAGAATGGGAAGCGGGGGGACTCCAGGGAGAAAAACGTTTCTCAGGAATTGGACAATCAGAGCCTTTGATCAGTTCCTGAGGTGTCTCTTGCTGTGCAGGCAGAACTCTGGGGCTGCTTTGGTTAAGAACTACTGAGCGCTGCTCCTGCTGCCAGCTTTGGGCTCCTGTTTGTCCTGAGCCCCTCAGGGACTTGGCAGCAGAACAGAATCCCAGCACTCCCAGCGTTCCTGCCCCTCTGCTCACAGTCCCAAGCAAAGGCTCCTGGCTCCTGCGTCTGAACCCTAAATCCCTCCAGCTGGAGCTGCTCATGCTCCCATACAAGCTTTTGGGTCTGGAGCGCTGCAATTCCTGGGAGTTGCCCATCCGTGGCTCCCAGATTCCAGCAGTATCCATGGCTGCTGGTTGCTGTTTCCTGAGGAACTGGAACCATCTTGTTGGCGGGAAGATTTCTTCCCTGGCATCCTACAACATCTACCTCACTGAAGTTTTCCCCTTCCCTCGTGACTGGACAACAACTTTGGGAAAAAAAGACCAAACCAGATGGTTTTGGGGTCTCAGATGATGAAATCTGTGCACCACCTCTCTCACTTCAACCCCTTCATTTGTTTCACTCTGGGGTTTTCCTTGCCCTGGGGTCACCTAAATCTGTCCTTTGGGGGTGGTTTTGAAGGCTTTGAAGGTCAGCAGTGAACAGAGATCCTTGAGTGCTGTTCCCCTGATGTTAAAGCCCAGTGAGAGCCACGGGTGCTCTGTCTGGCAGCGTGGCAAGGGATGTTTCAGTGACCAAGCTCTGAGATTTATGGCGCCCTTTGTCTGAGTGCACTTTGTGTGATTCAGAGCCACTTGGGCCAGCTCAGCCCCACGGAAACCCCTGCTCCTGCTGCATCCAGGGCTGCCCCAGGCTTCCTGCACACGGAGCGGGAACTGCTGGGTTTGCCTGGAGAGGGTGAAAGGCTGGGAAAGGAGGAGGCTCAGGGAGCCGAGTGCTCAGCCTGGGGCATCCTCCTGATAAGGAAGGGAAGGAGAGGGAGGAGAAGCCTGGGGATGACCAGTGGTGCCCATGGAGACGAATTGGACACCTCATTGCAATCCAGTGTTCTCCTCAGAATCCCTTTGGGAACTGGTTTCCAGAGAAAACAGGGAACTGATATCACACTGGGACACATTCAGGAGCCCTGGATGGGATGAGGCCGCATCCTGCAGGAGCAGCTGAAGCTCTCCTGCGAGCAGAGAGCTGGAAATGGCTGCACGTGCATGAACTGCACCACAGGCACATCCAAACACCCCAAAACCATCTGAAAAGTGCTTTTTTTTCCGCTCCTGATTTACTGAGGACTCCTCACCTCCAGCTTTAGTGCAGGCTCCCAGCAAGTTGACCACATTCAGGTGATGTCCAATATGGATGAGGATCTTCAGCTCAGACATTAAAGCCTTGCATTCATTAGTAGTTGCACATTCTGCTTAAGATAAACAGGAAAAAAATCATCTTCACACAACAGGATATTTTGAACAGGACACAGCAAGATCCTGTTTATACTTTGAAACAAAACCCACCCAGCTTACTTGCAGTTTCTTGGCTTTTCAGACTCTCACCCAGATAATAATTCATCCGTTTCATTGTCTGCTGACCTTTCGGAAGTGGGATAACACTTTATCCTTGGGGTGACTCTTCCCTTCTTACTGTCCCTTCCCCCAGAGCTGATCCCACAGAGCCTTTGCCAGGGCTCAGCTGTGCCAGCTCAGCGAAGCCAACCTCTGCAAGCCCCCCCAGCACACGGAACGTGTCCCTTCCCCTCTGCTGGGCTGGCCACTTTAGCAGGGCTTGGTTCCCATACCTCAGGACAGGTTTTTCCACAGCACCGAGCAATGCTCCTCTGCAGCTGATGGGGAATCCTCAGATCTGGGAGCTGTGACCCAAAAAGTGCCAGGGAATGCACGGCATTGCTAAAGCTCAGCCCTGCAAGGTCTTACTGACCCAAGAAATGCTTTTTCCAATATCTGTGTGTGAGTCATGAACCTGACAGGAGCAGGCCTGGCTGGGCAGTGACACAGATTTAGTGCAGGCACCCTCACACCAGAAAGTTGTTCAGGTGCTGCTTCATCGTCCCAGCCTTCTCCTCAAAGTTTTGCTGATGAATTTTAACAGGAGAGGCTTTGTCCTGGCTCCTCTGGCCTTGCCTTTGCATCAGGTCAGACTTAAATATGAAGAAACAGTTCTGTAACAGCTCATTTGGAGTGACAGGTGTCACCTCTTGATCTGTTTGTAGAATTCCCCATCATTTTTCCCCAAACTGTGTCACAAATAAGGAGCTATTCCAAGATTCCTTCAGTGTCTGGAGCTGGGTGTGTCCATGGCTGGTGTCACTCTGATCTCTCTGGAACACACAGCCAGCTCAGCAGTGTCTCAGATAACCCTGCACACTGAATCTCCGCCTTCAATCCAGACCAGATCCCAGCCCACTGCATGGAAATGACACACAGTGCTGGGATGGCAGAAACTCAGGCATCTCCAGAGCCTTTTCAATTCCCTGGATGGATTGACTGATCCTGGAGGATCTGCTTTATTCATGAAAGGGATGAATTATGGGCACGTTAGTTGGGGAGGGGCAGACCAGAGCAGGAGGCAGCTGCCTCCACTCGGGGAGGGAGGTGTAAAACGATGGAGAATCGGTCAAATCTTGCTGAATATGTGCTGGCAGGGCAGAGCTGACATGAGGATCAGTTGGGAAGCACAGCATGGATGGGAATGAAACCCCAGAGCTGGCCAGGGCAGGAAGTTTGGGATGGAGATGGGAATATGGCTGGATCAGGGGCTTCTAGGATGTTCCAGGGATCTGGAGATGGGCATGGAACAGAAGATACAACAGCAGCAGAGAAGACAAGCTGAAGGATGAAAACAGAGAGGGGAGGAAGGTCCAGAGAGGTGATAAATGGTTGGCTTTGAGATTCCAGAGAGATGGGAGGAGCAGAGCACCAGGAGAGGCAGCTGGTGGCAGAAGCCAAATTGCTGGTTGGTGGCATTGCAGGGGTTAATGGTGTCATGCAGCAGCGATGGAGCCACGGAAGCACGGACTGTGCCTTTGGAATCACCTCAGGAGCAGCTACGAGCCCTGACCCCAGCAGGCAGTGTGAGGCTGATGCTCTCATTCCCAGAGGCTCTGTGTGCGAATCCAGCGTGGAAAAGCAGGCTCCCAGCTCCCTGCTTCCCACCTCCGAGTGGGAAAAGCTTTCCTTCATTTCAATAATTTCAATAATTGCAGGCAAGATGTCTCTAATTTACTCCCCTGGCACCGGGGTTTTTTTCCCAACCTCTTGAACTGTTCTACATCTGCCCAGGCAGCGATGGGAAGCTCAGCTCCAATTCCCAGCTGTCTCATGGAATTACGCTCTGGATTCTGTTTCCCTCCTCACCCCACAGACCTGGAAGCTGCTGCTTTCTTCCTCGAGGAACACAAGGCTTAATCAGCAGCACAGCACAGAGCCCGCTCGTCATTCCCTCCCCTTCCATCCATGCGGGATGAGGAGCTGCTCCCACGTGGAATCCCGCTCCCTGCTGAGCACAGCGAGCCTGGGGCTGCCTGGGGGCTGAGCCCTGCAATCCTCCCTGCCCCAGGTTCCCTGAGCAGTCTGGGGAGGATCCCAGGGGATGTTTGTACCTTTCAGCATTTTTACGGCAACTGTTTTGCAGGTTGAAGATTTATCAATGCCAAAAGCAGACGCCTCCACCACCTTCCCAAAAGCACCATGACCCAGAGTTTTACCTAGAGAAGCAAGAGTCGAGAGTGAGCCCAGGGGCATGTGGGCAGGCTGCTGCAGCCAGGAGGGGACATGCAACCCCAGCTGGGCAGGGGAACCAGGCACAACGCAGGCACAGACAGTCACAGAGGCCTGTATCCCATCCTGCAGCATATGGATATCCAGGGGCTTGGATCCATATGGCCTGGATGCAATACAGCACGGGAGAGAGCAGAGGAGACAAATCAGTCTGCGCTCACTGAAGGCAGAGCTGACACCTACACTTTGACTGAGGGGAGAAATGTTACCTGGGGCTGGCCTGGAGCCCAGGGGAGCCAGAGTTTGGTTCATTGTGGCACCCTGATCGCTCACGAATCGTGGGGAGAGCCAGCAAAGCACTCAGGGAGTCACAACCCTTTAACCCTTCATTGATTGGATGGACAAGCTACACTAAATGGAATTTAAGATTATAACCTTCCTTCATTTTCCCTTTCCTGTATCACCTGCTGTGCTCTGAAGGCTCTGACCCAGGCTGGTGTTTTGGTTCTGCCAGTTTGATTCCGTGTCCCACCCTCATCCCAGACTTTGTAATTTTTGCCTGTCTCCTCCTTCCATGTTTTCCAGCTGCAGCACCGAGAGCACACACAAACACAGCTATTTTCCCTGCACTCCTCAGTGCACACAGATGTTGCAGTTTCGCTGTACAAACACAGCCAGCTTTTCACATTTCCTCACCCCATCAGCCAATGAGCTGAGCTGTTCAGTGAAACGTGGCTCGTTTTTCCATGAGAGCTCTTTACAACTCCAAGCTCAGTTCTGATGGTTGATAAGGAAGTGATTATTTGATAAATTGATAGATTCCTTCAAAAGAAAATTCACCTTCCCTTTTCCTCTGTGGGAATGAAATCACACTTTTGGCAGGGACAGTAGCTGGAGGCACCTTTCTTCCCTGTCAAGAGTTTGGCTTCCCTTTTCCAAGGAAAAGAGGTGGTAGCTATTTTGACAGGGTCTTTCCAAATCCCTCATTTCACCCTCCATTCAGGCTGATCTGAACTCTGTGATCCCAGATCCACCCTGGCACTGGGGTAGGCTCTTCCTGGGTTGTCCAACAGCTCCCCTGCCATTGGGAAGCATTTGGAATCCTCTTTCCCCCCAGTTCTGACCCCCAAACCACTCACCCAGGCGCAGCCTGTCCCTGGGGAACTCCCATTTGCTGCTGTCGTAGGGGAGGCGGTCACACTGCTCGTCCAGAGGCATCTCCTCGGGATCCATGATGATTGACAGGTATCCTGTTTTAATATCTGTGGCATCAGGCTAAAAGCAGGGCGGGGAGAAATTATTCCATGGATTTACGCTGCAATTCCAAAGGGAGGGAGCTGCCTGGCAGCCTGGGGAGATCCCTGCTTTCCAGGGAAATTGATTCTGAAGCAGGAATACATCACTGAAGCTTCCTGCCTCTCTCTGTTCTCCAGCTGAGACACAAATGTTTATGGATAGCTACCACTCGGGGCCACTCACTGATGCTGGGAAACGCTCTGAGGACACAAAATCTATCGCACTCTTCCACCTGGAAATCACTGCTTTTCCATGGGAACTCCAGGAGCTGCACTTCCTGGAGCCCATTTTGGCATTTTCACCACGTTTTGTTCTGCGGACTTGATTCCCCACTGCATGGCTACAACTCATTGCAATTTAAAACTGGTGCAAGTTGCTACGTCTGATACTGCTGAAGGGAGAAATGGTGACTGGGTGGGTCCTGTGAGCAGCCTTGCATGGGTGTGAAGTGTAAGAGGAAATTCAGTGCTGTCCACAGCTCTGTTAAACCGAGGTCAAGGAGGAAAATGTGAATTTAATCACTGTATTTGCAAGAGGAGGGGAAATTTTACTCCAATATTGGAGAACAGCCCTGGGACTGCAGCTTGGTGAGAGCAGAGCAAAGAGCTGTGCTGGCTTTTCTGTTTGCTGTTTGTCTCAGGAAAAACAGGCCTCAATTCCTTGGAACTCCACTGCAAGTTTACTTTTTTGAGTCACAAAAGGGAGGTGAAAAAAAGAGCAGGACTTGGAGACCAAATCAGCTGTGTGGTTTGAGCTCATTTCTAGAGCAGACAGCTCTGGATCTTTCTTTAATATCTTTTAGGGATGTGCTGAAATCAAGCCCTCATTTTAGAGGATTTAGGGTATTTTTTTGTCATTCTCACAAGCCAGTCTGACTCAATAAGAGGGATGAGCCTGATTTCATCATTTCACAGAAGTGGAGGGGAACCACACGAGCACAAGGGGTCTCTGGAGAAGTCAACAGAAACCTCGGCCTCAATTGTACAGGGACGTTTTTCCCAGGGTTTCGACCACCTGCCCCAAACATTTCTCCCTAAACCCTGGAGCTGCACTGAGCTGGGGCAGATCCCAGCCCCTGAGCAGGATGGGAGCTCTCTCACCTTTCTGAGTTTGCGAATGAACAGGGTCAGCAGGAGCCAGAAGAGAGTGGCAGCCAGCCCGGTGCACACCAGGATGATCACCTCGATGTTGGATTTCTCCTCAGAACCTGCAGGGAAATGTCCAACCAGACTGGAAATGAGTCCAAAGGCCATGGCTGAGTCCCCTGGAATATCTGCATTCCCTCAGGCTGGGCCTCACCTTGGATTTTGATGAAGGCTGATGTGCTGTCCTGGCCCAAGTCGTTGGAGGCCTGGCACTCATAGAGCCCTTCATCGTCCTTCTTCACTCTCTCAATGACCAGGGTGTTGTTTTCCATGGAAATTCCTGTTTTAAGGCATTATCCCATTAACCTCCCTGCCCAAAAGGCTTTTAGGAGACAGAGGGCTGAAGGTCAGCTCCCATCCATGCAGTGCTGCTGTCAGAAGGCACTCGAATCCTCTGCTCCTCATCGCAGTCTGGCAACAACCTTTCCCTGAATTTTTTTTTCCTCTTCAACACCTGGATAAATGGCTTGGGAATCATTTAACCAACAGCAAAGGCAGTTGTTAATTTAGACTGGGCAGAGCCTGGAGGCTTCTCTGGAGTTAGTGAAGGGATGGGAGGATTGGTTGGCTGATGGAAAGAAGATACGCCAGGAAAAATGGGAGCTCGGTGGAATTACTGGGGGCTGTGGGAAGGGATGGGACTTCTAACATGTGGAATATGGACCTCAAGTTAGGCACATGCCTGGAAAGAACTGCGTGGAGCAATCCTGGATTCACAGGCCAGGGGCTAGAGTGGAGTGGGGAGAGAAGAGGTTGCCTGGATATGACCTATGAGAGACTTTTCTACATTTAATTTTCCCAATTTAATTTTTCCTGATCTGTGGCACTGCACTGAGAACTCCTGTCTCATTGAGGGAATGATTGGGGTAGAAACAGGGAAACGGGTCAGGTTTGGAATCCTAAAGGGAGAAGCATTTTGAATTTCTGGGTGTTCTGCCTGTGACTGCCATTGTTGTTAACAAGAGTACTGCACACAACATGCCATGCACTGTGCTGAAATATTTACCCTGAGGTGTTTTTTCCAAATATTTTATTTATGTTTCCATTGGTTGGATGAGTTACATGCTTGTCCCTCTAGAATTATTTATAAAATTTCAGTAGCTATAAAGAGTTTCTCTCAGAACATTCTGATCTGAATTATGGATGATCCTCGATTTCCTACCTAGTCCAAGCTGCAAAATTAAAGTCGCGGGACCAGCTACTGACATGGGATTCTCCATGATTTATGGGAGGACTCAGGACACACTCACTAGGGCGGCCTCACCTTGAGTGCTGGGGACACTTTTGGGCACCACAATATAAAAAAGACACAAAGCCACTGGAGAGCATCCAAAGGAGGCCACGAGGGTGGGGAAGGGTCTGGAGGAGCCGTGTGAGGAGCAGCTGAGGGCACTTGGTTTGTTCAGCTGGAGGAGACTGAGGGGAGACCTCCTTGAGGTCTTTGACATCCTCCCGAGGGGCAGCTCTGATCTCTTCACTCGTGAGCAGGGACAGGACCCTGGAGCTGTGCCAGGGCAGGGTCAGGTTGGATCTCAGGGAAAGGCTCTTCCCCCAGAGGGTGCTGGGCACTGCCCAGGCTCCCCAGGGAATGGGCACAGCCCCGAGGCTGCCAGAGCTCCGGGAGTGTTTGGAAAACGTGTCCAGGGATGCACAGGGTGGGGTTGTTGGGGTGTCTGTGCAGGGCCAAGAATTGGACTGGATGATCCTGATGGTTCCCTTCCAGCTCAGGATATTCCAGGATTCTGTGGCACAGAGCTGGCAAGCAGCCCTGGGCTCAGGTGAGGGAGGCCCCACTCCCTGCCCATGGTGGCTCTGCAGGGCTCCATCCCCATGGAGCTGAGAGCACATTCCCATTACTGTGCTGGCGAAATAAAGGATGTGCCACAGGCCATGGGATGCTCTCTGTCAGGTGGCTCTGCTGCACTGGATCGTGACCAGGAGAGCTGAGAGCTCAGGCCTGTGCTGCCTGACCCACCTGGTTCTGTACCCAGACTCTGCTCTCACACAAGCAGCCTGAGCTGTGCTCTCTGATTTCAGAAGGAGCTGCTGTGGGCTGCAAACACCTCCCTTGACCCCCAACTCCAAGCTGAGGCCCCTGCAGTGCTCTGCCATCCCTGGGTTTGTGTGTGTGCACCCCGAGGCCGTGGGCAACGTCGCAGGCAATCCCGAGTTGTGGTGACGCTGCCAGTCCATGATCCCCCACCCCACGCAGCTGTGGGGAGCAGGAGCTCACCTGAGGCTGCTGAGATGGGGTAGCCGTTCTTCCTCCAGGTGACCTGTGGCTCTGGTGTCCCACTGACCTTGCACTCCAGCAGGATCTTGCCGCTGATGTTGACCTCCAGGTCCGTCAGGTTCTGGATCACGTAGGGCGCTGCCTTCGCTGCGGCCACAAAGGAAAAGAGCCCCCAGTCAGCTTTGGGCAGGCACCTCCCTCACCTTGGCCACCTCCTCTCCTTGCATGGCCTCTCTGGGCAAAGATTTGGGTGATCACTTGTTCAAAAATCCCCCAAAAGGTTCTGGGAGGAGTGGGTGAGCTTGTTTGGTTTATTTTCACACTTAGGTTTGGCTGCAGCTCGAACTCCTCATCCTCTGAAGCAAACAAAGGACAGGGAGTGGGTGGTGCACATGCAGAGTGAAGACAAAAAAAGAGAAAGGAGGAGGAAAAGAGGAAATCATTCTAAAGGTTTTATGTCCTCCACCAGGAGTGCAGTTTTCTCCTTACTACAACCATGGTAGCCCCCACTTTATGTTCATTTATAAAAGCTGCAGGACAGCAATGAATAAAATCACAAGCACAGCATAAAAAATACCCCAAAGCTGCACTAAGGACAGAAGATGAGGGGGATTAGAACATCTGAAATATTTGAACAGGGGAAGGAAGGCTGGTTTGGAGGGGCATTTCCATGTGTGCTTGCCACAAGAATTACCCGACATGTGCCAGACAAATCACAGACTCCAGTCATTCCCAGAAGAACGTGATCATAATTCCAGTTCTCCATGGATGCATTCCCAGTCTAGCTGTGTTTTTCCCATAGCCAAGCTGTGTGGGTGTGTGTGTAGGTGGAAACCTGACTGAGTGAGTAAAAATATCTGCCAGGGGAGAGGAAAGGGAAGTGCCTGAATGCAGAGTGCAGAGCAAGGCCAGTGCCTCGGCAGGTGATGCTCCCAGGTGGCTCTGGAGCTGTGGGGAGCAGCCAAACCATCAGCACTGCCTAATACCTGATGAGATTCCTTCCCTTCCTGCCCATCTCAGGAAGGGGCAGGAGCTCGTGTGTGTCTGGGAATAAATCATTGCCACTCGGGAGTCAGAGCTGTGGGTGAGGATCTGTGTGTGTGTGTGTGGAGGGAAGGAACGGGGGGACAGCACAGGCAATGTGCAGGTAGACCCCAGCAAGGATGGAGCCAGCCCTGGGCTGCCCCTGAGTGCCAGGTGCTCGTGGCAGCACCGTCCCTGCAGAGCCACAGAGGCCACTTTGGACATCCCTGTCTCATTGAGCTTCTGAAGGGCTCTGACCCTGCTCCCTGACTTGCTGCTGGCTGTCCCAGTTCTGCTCCAGTTCAGTGCTTGGGGCTCTTCTTCACCATTCATGCTTAATGAATCCACCCATTCCCCATCCCAGCAGCCCTGTTTCTTCTGAGGAGGCTTAGAGATGATCACCCACTTTCTTCACGCTGAAGCGGGAAAAGCTTCACGAATTTTCGGTGACTTTCTACTGGCAGAAGTGTCCTGACCTTTGCATTCCCACAGCAAACAGAACCAGGCTGCAGGTGAAATAAAAGACTTGGGGGCTTGGCTCTAAGTAAGAAAATCCTGTTGTTGCAACAAATTGTATCCCGGTTGCCCAGAATAAGTGGCACATGTCACTTGATTTTACACTTGCTCAGTGACATTTGGGATCTGCTGGGTCCAAATCTCTTCAGGTATCTCATTCTGGCAGCTCAGAGTGGGTCCCAAAGTCACACAGACCTGGGCTGAGCATCCCAAATGGCAGCTGTGCTGTCAGTAACAGGGTGGGTGACGCCTTTTGTCCTCACTCAACTCTAAACCTGCACCCAGTAGGGAGCTGGGAAGATGAAATTCTGCAGAAATCCCCTTTATGTCTGAGGCAAGTATTTTACCCAAACCCAGCAGTGGCTGGGTCATGTCAGGCTGTCAATCCACACAGAGTAAATAACAAAATGAAACCAAAGCAGGGCACAAGGTTTGGATCAGGACACGGCCCACTGCCTCTCCCCCAGCACGTACCTCTGACCAGGAGCTGCGAGTGCTGCTCCAGCGTGTCCGTGCTGTTGTGCTGGTTCTGGGCTCGGCACTTGTAGAGGCCACTCTGCTCCCTCGTGACGTTGGGAATGAGCAGGGTCAGGGAGATGGAGTATTTGTCCGTTCTCCTGAGCACAGAGTGGCCGGGAGCCGGCTCTGAGGAGGGGTAGTACCAGCCCAGGTGGGTGTAGATGTACTTGGAGGCCCGGCAGGTGAGCTGGACATCATTCCCCACGATGGCTGCGACCTGGGAGGCTGTTTGCAAGCCAGAGGGCACATCTAGGAGGAAAGGAAAACATGGCTGGAATGAAATCCCAGCTGAGAAGATCTCTGGCTGCCTGGTTGCTGCTTGGTGGTCAAATTTCCAGCGGTCCTGGAAGGAGGCAGGTTTAATGAGGCACACGTCTGCAGGCGGAAACAGGCACTGGAGCTGGGAATTCGGGAAGTGAAGGTTCCTCTCCCTGCCCAGAGCTGACCTGTGCTAGTCCAGCCCTCGGCATTCGAAATCATCCCGTTTGCAAGTAATGAATTGAAAGCTTATAAATAGGAGGAGTTAATGGACTGAGAGAGTTTAATCAAGGGCTGTTTCTATCCAGGTGGACAAATGTGTTTGTGAGCTCTTCCCTTTTTTCCGCAATCAGGGCTGGAAAGTATTAATTGCGGAGGAATAAAGAAACCCATTGCCATCCCTCAGGAGCAACACCCTCTTCACCACTGAAGAGTCTCCTCCTCTCTCTTATTCCAACTGTGCCAATATTTGTTTTCATCACATGTGCCTCGGTGGATATTTACTTGATCACTGATGGATTAACTGATCTAATGATGTCCAAGTCCTTGAGGCCCTTATATTCAGCAGAGAAATACTCTGAGTCATGACTCCAACCTAACCACGAAAGAATGAGCTGTTTCTTGATGTATTTTTAGTAACTTTTCACTCCAGAAAAAAAAAAAAAAAAAAAAAAAAAATCAATATTCTTGAAGTGGCCAACTGAATCCATTTGAAAACAAGAAAAACTGAGTGCAAGGCCAGAGCCTGCATTCCTGCAGTAGCTGCCAGACACCTGCAAGTAAATTGAGGCTGGAAGATCCTTTTTCCCCTTATGATTCTGTTAATTTTAGGGACCTATCCACCTGAATGAAAGTGCCTGGATAACCACAGTGGCCTGGGATTCTTCTGCTGTCTGTTAGATCAGGATTTTGAAGCAGCTGAGAGCTATGAGGAACCTTTTCTCAACGTCACCAGGGACAGGACACCTCGGGAGCACTCACTTCTGAACGGGACCGGCTTTGCCCTAAACCTGAGAGAGGATTCAGTCCCAAGCTGTTGCTGAGACGCCCTCGCAAGCCAGGGTGAGCTGGGTGGTGCTTTGAGAGGGACACAAGCGACAGCAGAACAAGTGTGCACTGCCCTTTCCATCTGCAAACCCCACACGGAATCTGGCCAGGGGCTCCCACGGCAACAAGTTCTGCAGAAGCTACAGCTGAGCAGAAAGGGTGGGGCTGTTGAAGTAACCACTGCCTTATGATAAACCACGTGTTCTATCAAGTGCAGAGCCCCAGAGGAGCTCTCAGCTCGGATTAAAACTCTCTCTTCCTCACGAGTCATCCGGACTAGAACCCGTGAGCTTTTGCTTCATGGTTTTAAAAGACTGGCACCAGAAACAAAAGATCCAGAAAGAGATGAGACCCCCTGAGGCCACAGCTGTGGAGATTGTCATTTTTCTCCTCTTTCCCTGTGCTGGAATTCCAGTTTTCTCTCTGCAGGGTGTTGTTGGGCTCAGTTGCTCTCTCTGGGTGCCAGCTGCGTGCTCAGGCTGCCTGGTGTGACACATCCTCTCCTCACTCCTGATGTCCTGTGCTTCCCTAACGTGTCCAAACGCTGCTGAGCACCATGGGGGGAATGTCTGAGGCCACCAGAACCTCTCTAAACGGGAAAATGGAGAGCCAGTAAAAGCAGCGGGATGTGGCACCAACATCTTTTCCAATCTCTCCCGAATCTCTCAAACCAAAACAGGGGGAAAGCGCTGCATCCTTTGGGATCAGGCACTGCCTTGAGCATGGCACAGCTTGGGCTGAAGCATTTTGGTGCAAATTCCTAAAGAATGGGATGTGTCCATTCCCAAGCCCTGAGTTTCGAAGGATGCTCCGCAGTTTTGCTTTGCTGCTGGACTTGAAAGTTGCCAGGGCTTTTTTTCCTACCAACTTAACATTCCGGGAGCAGAGGCCTGGCTTGTTTTTCTTATCATTCCTTCTCCTGACATTTTTTATTTAGCATTTTGAATATTTTTAGCTGGAACCTGTGCTATTCTCTCCCATCTTGTTTGCCTTTCAAGCAGCTCTTTCAGATCCAATAGAATATTCATTGATTTTCATCGCAGTGGAAGGAAAAAGAAAGGGAGGGGAAAAAAAAAAAAAGTTGCTCTCCTCTCTCTTTTCGTGCTCTCTCTCTTTTCTCCTCCTACCTGGATTATCTGGGGAGGGAGCGAGGCTTGGAGAGCACATTATAAATCAGTTCATCCCTCAGACTGCTTTGCTTACATAATCCTGAACCTGAGCAGCGTTAACTTCATTTTTCTGAGCAGATACAGTGTTTTAGAAGGCTCCTAATAAGTTGGCTTAAAGAATGCACCGTGGGGCCTTTTCCCTTTTATCAGCAGTCACCAAACATTTGTCTCTGGTATTGTGTTACAGCGCAGTAGCTGCGAATTTCCCTCTCCACCGTGCGGGATTCCGCGGCAAAAGAGGGAAAGAAGCCATTGGGGGAAGGTGAAAAGGCAGCAGAAATCAAAGGCAAGTCTGGCTCCATTTGTATTTACAAGGAATTAATTGTTTTTCATTTCCTGTGTAATTCAAAACTTCTGCTCTTACCCAGATTCCAGCCCCGTGCCTGGCAGGGTGGGGAATCAGGAACAGGGATGGAGGGAAGGGTGAGCCCCAGCATCTGAGACACTCTGCTTGTCAGGAATCCTGTCAACACGGCGGCAATGAGCGCTTTGGAGCGGCACAGAATCCTAGAGCAGCCCAGCTCATCCATTGTTCTGCTATCTGAGAGCAGATTTTTATCTCCTGGTGGAAATGCAATATTTTCTTTCGGGTAGAAATCTTTAACTCCATTTTTCTCAGTTGTTTTGGCAATCAGATAAACCCTTGAAAAATAGGTCTTTGATTATTATTTGTTATTCTTATCATAATTCATTTCTATTCCCAGAACATTCAGAGTGTGCAGATGGGTGGGATCCCATTCTGCCGAATGTAGTGCAGTCAGACAAAGGCTGCAACTTGATTTCCTCTGGACCTACAGCTCTGCAGAGCTGCCCTTTCCAAGGTGCAGAGCAGAGATTAGAAGGTAAATAACCCTCGTCCGTGGCAGAGAATCCCTCCAGGAGACACCAGGGCAGCTTTTCCTGCACTGGGACTTTGCAGCCTGCCTGGAATGCCCTTTGGAGCTGCAGGTGGACGGTGACATTTCTGAGCATCTGATGCCTCACCCAAGGCTTCAGTGGGAGCTCGGGAGTCAGAAGAGCGGTGGGAAAGGCAGGCAGGGGACAGATCTGGATTGGACTGACACAAAACAAGAATCCTGGAATACGAGTTAGGCCAGGACACAATGGATAACAAATCCCTTCAGGGGAGACTCCAGAGGGACAGGGGCAGGCAGGACACCTGTCACTGCAGGATGAGATTCTCATCATGCCGGATCCCTTATAAGGTTTGGATTCCGAGTGATCTCCAAACCCTGCTGACCCTTCGTGAAATGAACTCTGCTGGCAGAGAAACGGTTTAAAAATAGAGCCCAGGGCTATTTCTGGTGTCCGTGGGAGTTTTTGTGGGGGCTCTGCAGTGGAAGAACAAAATGGTTGCTGACAATTATTCCATTGGGATAAATTAATTTTTTCTGAAATGAGCGTGGTGGTGATGAAAACAAGACTGAAGTGAGCACGTCCCCAGAGGGCAGCCAGGACAACACCTGAGGAAGCATCCCTGGAACCCTCTGCCATGTCCTGGGAAAACATCCCAGCTCTGCTGCAGTGGGACAGGGCTTTGAGCCTCTGTATCAGCTCCACATTTCTGACCAGGGAGAAGTGAGTTAAGCTCAGCCAAAATTTGAGAGCAGCTCAGGGAGCAGCAGCTCGTTTGTTGGTAGGAGATAATGGGAGAGCAGGTCTTTAAAATCAACAAATGGCTGGATTCATTGTGGGGTGCCACAACTTGCAGCTGCTTTGCAGAGAGCTGTGAAATGCCACCAACGTTCCCCAGGTGTCCCGAAGGTGCACGTGCTGCTCTCAGGCTCTGCCCCAGCCTTTGGGCCAGCCTGCACAGAATGAACCAGCTCACAACTCTCAAGTGACCGCCTCAGAGCCTTGTGCTGCTGGGCTTCCTCTGCTTGGAGCCTCACAGGCTGGCCCTGAGCACTGAGACAGGAGGAAACTCCCGGGAAGAGCAAGCTGGAGCCTGCTCCAGCTGTTCCAGCTGTGAGGGCAACCTGCAGAGCTCTCTCCACAGCCTGGCCCTGTTGGAGCAACGCTCAGAGAGGAGCCTGAGTGGAGGGAGCCAGGAGCAGGGCACTGCTGCTGTTCCACTGCATGACCCACTTTAGCAGCAGCATGGCCACATTTAGAAAGTTTGCATTCCTTTCGAATCCGTAAACACCACTATTTTTAAATCCAGCACTTCTAAAAGCCAGTCGTGCTCGGTCAGCATCCGCCTCTTCCCCAGAACGGCGCAGACTCCCAGTTTTCCCCTCACAGGCTGGAATAAATCCATCTTGCCAAGCCCTATTCCCCTCCTGGTCTGCTTTGGTGGAAACATTCCCACCAGAACCGCTGTCAGTAATTTCACCCAGTGATTCATTTCCTTCGTAATTAAAATTGCATGATTAAAACACTTGTGTCTCAAAACATTGCTAGATTGATCTTAAAATAAAAAATGTGAAATATTAGCTCACTGTGGGCGGAAAAAAACCCCCTACATAACTTTATTATTAAAATAAACCAGAATTGTGAAAGGTGCATGGGATGATCCAACCTTTGGATCTGACCTCATGCTCGTGGTTTATTCCGTTGCTGCAGCTTTGGGTTTAGTCACCAAGGCAGTTCTGTGAATAACCTGGGAACACAGGGCTGTGGGTAACTCCCCCAAACGTCCCGAAATTCCCAGCAGGACCAGCCCATGTGGGCACTCAACACTTGGAAATGATGAGGTGTAAAATTAATTGCTGGTCTCCTGCCTTGGACATCTTGGGGACCTCTTCAATCTGAGCTGTACGCCCCAGAAGTGCACCTTGAAGAGAATTTTCCTCATAGAGCTTTGGGAAGTATCTTTTGGAGGCTGAAAGCCGCTCCTGTCTCCATTGGGGCAGCACAAAGGAGCTCTGATGGGGATGAAATCTTTCCCTGTGTGGCAGCAGCTTCATTATTGTTGGATGGCATTTTCCCTGTTGGCATTCTGTGTAACACCAATGGGAACTCTGTTTGGGGAGCCCTTTTTGGGATAGAAAGGGTCTGAAAGGTGCTGGGTTCCTCTGGAGCAATGAAGTCAAACAACCCAGGAGGGAAGAGAGGAGTGCAGATCCCTGCCATGAACGAGCCCTGCCCTCCCAGCTCGCTTCATGGGCAAGGAACCAAGCAGCGAGAATCAGACATTTACTTTCCAGGACACTTCTGCACTCCTTGTTCTAAAAATCGATATTTTGATGCAAATCCTGCCAGCCAACGTCCACTCATCCAGAAAGCGAGCACAGAAATCTTTCTGTTTGTTCTGGGTGAGCACTTGAACGAGGCTGTCCCTGGACTCTCCTCTCTTTTTAAACTGCCATGTCTCTTGAAAAGAATTATGTAGAGCTTGATCTCACTCCTAAAGAATTCCTGTGCTGAAAGGTTAAGCAGATATTTGTTTGGATTTGTGCTCTTTGGAGAAGCTCCTCCCTGCACAAAGGGCACTGCAAAGGCCAATTGCCCCGGCAGGGCTCCGATGTGCCAGTGCTGTCTGCCCTGGACTGGGGCTGGATCCCGGCCTTTCTCACCTTCCCTGTGCCTGACTTCCTCGGAGACCAACCTTTCTCCTGAGCCAGGGAGAGGCTGCAGGCCCTTGGAAAACCACAAAGGCCTCAGTGTTGGCAGGGGTTTCCCCAGGACAGCGCTCAAATGTCACCGGTGCTGCTTCGAGACACACAGAGAGGGATTTGGGGCTGCAGCTGGAAAGGGCAAAAGGGGCACGGGGTCTGATGCTGGATGTGTCCAGCTGAGCTGGATCCAGCCTTGTGCGGGGTGAGGAGCCTGGGACTGTGGGATTGGGAATGCTCTGGAAACACAGCACACGGGGATGGCCAGGAGTGAGACCCAGCACTCACCAGCCACACACAACTTCCAGCAGCAGCTGCCTTTGGTGTGATTTACCTGACACGTAGAACTCGATGCTGCGCTCCTCCTCGCCCACCTTGTTGGAAGCCACGCAGTAAAAGATCCCTGAGGCGCTGCTGTCCTCCGTGGTGAGGGTGCTCACGGTCTGCCAAGCAAGAGGAAACAAGGAAAGACTCTGAGCGTGGGGTGGCCTTGGCACAGAGTGTGGTAGGGTAGAAAAACTGTGAAGAAAGTTGTTTCCAGTTAATGACGGGTGAAGGTCACGGACAGAAAAGTGTTCCTGTTTGGATTTTGGTCTCTCATCATCTCAGCCCAGCTGATTCTCTTCCCTCCTCATTCCTAAACCTTCCCCTTCCTTTTTTTCCTGTCTCATCCATGAAAAACAGGGTCCTCCTTTGAGACACTGCCAAGGGCTTTGTGTGACAACATCAGCAAAAAGCTGAAGTGACGGAGCTGGAGGATTCATCTGAGTGCAGTCCCACATCCACCCGTCCTGCTCCCTGCTTTTCAGCGGTGGGTGAATCCACATTTTCATGGGAAGCAGGTAATTCACACGGATGTGGCACAAAGAGCACTGCAGGATTTCGCTTTTCTCCTCAGAGAAGGCAGGGAAGGACGTGGCCCCTTTGGGAGCCCCTTGATTCCCTGGCCCTTCCTGGGAGCTGTACTGGACTCGTTCAGAAAGGAAGGAAGCTCTGGAGGAGCTGCCAGTGCTGCAGCAGAAAGGGAGGATCATGGAGAAGGGAGGAACGCTGGTCCTGAGCTTCAGCCATCGGGACTGAACTCAAATATGTCCTGGAGAACCTGTGCTCCTTAAAGCTCCCCAGGCTCCCCTTGGAGCCTCACAGGCTCACCCAGGAATACCCCCAGATCCTGGCTTTCATTATTCCTTGTATCCCTTTGGTCTGGGAGCAGGAAAACAGGGCCTGATGCACCAAGACAGAGATGTTCTTGCAGGATTCCTCTGCTTCCCCTGCAGCCATTCACCTGAGGAGCTCTGAGCCCTCACATTTGGAACAAATATCACTTTCTTTGCCATGCTCTCTAAGGCCTTTGAGAATCAAAACTTGTAACACCCTCTGGCCCTTTGTCCTTATCTCCAGAGAGCTCTTTGAAGTGCACAGAAGCATCTCTGGACTTTCTTTTTAATATCCTAGACTAAACTCACACATGACATTCCTTTACCCCTCCTAAAGCTGCCCTGTGAGTGTGTCTGTAGCTGTGTGGGATGTATTTTCTGAGTTATTTAAGATTTGCTGGGATCTGGCACTTGAAATCCTGCAGGGAAATGAGTTCCAAAGGTTTTGATCCCAAGTGCATTTGACATTCTGACAGCGCGCATTTTCAGCTGAATAACGGGTGAGGGGAAAAGTCTCTACTTCTCATGGGCACCAAACACAAGAAAGGGGAAACCCCAAATTTAGGGGTGAAAGAGGAGAGCAGCAAACCCAGCTCCCTCTGGTGTCCACCAAAGAAAAAGCTGAGCAGCTGGGAGTGATTTATGATGTGAAAATTGCTCTGCCTTGGCCATAAAATCAGCTTGGATATGAAAGCAGCCCGCTCCTCCTCCTCCTCCTGGTGCTGTCCTGGAGCAGTGGCCCAATGCCATGGGCTGTTAACGAGCACATGTTCCGAGCCCTGAGCAGCAGCCGCTGCCTCTGGAATTCCTGCTGAATCAGGACCAACCTCTTTCTCCTCAGGACTGCTGGATCTGAGGATTTGATGTTGGGGAATAGCAAAAGCCGATATGAATGTACGTGCTGAGGACAGAAGGGGATACATTTGGACAGCTTTTTAACAGCAATTAGTCTTCCTAAGTGACAGCCCTAGATGGGAAGTGGAGGATAACGCTGTAGAGCCAGTCAAGATCATAAAATATCCATTTTGGAATGTGTCCAACGTGTTAGGGGTGACACTGTGGCTCCTCTGAACACTGATGCAATGCCTCAAGCTGTTTGGTGGCCCAGAGGCAAATGCTGATGAGCGCACACACACACAGACAGATGCTGACATCTCCAGCTCCATAACTCAGGGAAAGTCTGGCGGGGCGGTGGGAAAATGCACACAAAAAGAGCAAATAGCAATCCTGAGACCTCATCGGAGCTAATCTCTGCTGTGTCTAGATATGAAGGTGAAAAAGATGGTAAATGATGGTGGGAAACAATCTGGGGACTGATTCCTGGGGGGAAAAAAAAACTACTGAGGAATAGAGAGAAAGTAATTTTCTTGTTTGGATGCTCGAATCATTGTTGTGCACTCGGAGAGCAGCTCGTGACGCACCTGAGCACCTGAGATAAGGCACTTTCCTGACTTGGCCCAGAACTGGCACCTCCCAGAGCCCTCCAAACTGGGACTTTTAAAGCAGCAGCATCCAGCAGAGCTCTCAGTGCTAGCAATTCAGGATTTTGAGTGATTTTCTTGTAGTGAGAGGAATCCCTTGAAATCATTGTGTATCAGCCTTTCACTCCAGCTGTGTGCTCTGTGCGGGGGCACAATCCCAGAACCTGGGGACCTTTAGTAGAGAGTGGAAAAACTCTGAGGGGATAATCCCTGTGTGTGCTTAGTCCATGCACCTGGAGAAGTATTTTCCACTCCTGGAATCAGAGCCAGGATAGAAAAGCTTGAGACATGGTGGAGTGAGACCAGAGGAGGCCACGGGGCTGCTCCAAGGCCTGGAGCCCCTGTGCTCTGGAGCCAGGCTGGGAGAGCTGGGAATGTTCACCTGGAGAAGGGAAGGATCCAGGGAGAGCTCAGAGCCCCTGGCAGGGCCTAAAGGGGCTCCAGGAGAGCTGGAGAGGGACTGGGGACAAGGGATGGAGGGACAGGACACAGGGAATGGCTTCCCAGTGCCAGAGGGCAGGGATGGATGGGATATTGGGAAGGAATTCCTGGCTGGGAGGGTGGGGAGGCCCTGGAATAGAATTCCCAGAGAAGCTGTGGTTGCCTCTGGATCCTTGGAATTGTCCAAGGCCAGGCTGGACAGGGCTTGGAGAATCTGGGACAGTGGAAAGTGTCGCTGCCGTGGCAGGGGTGGCACTGGATGGGCTCTAAGCCCCTCACACCCCAAACCCCTCTGTGATTCCCTGATCCAAGGCAGGGTTTGGATCCACAGCTGCTTCTCTTGCCTTTCGGAAAAGCCCGAGTGCAGCGCTCTCTGCTCAGCTTCAGTAACGGTGCTGATGTGAAACCTCTAATTGCCTTCAGACCTCGTGTCCCTGCACTGAAAATGCCATTAATGAGCTATTTACAGCCTGGAAATGTGCATTTCCAGTTTCCCTTCCACTCCCTGGCCCAGTGAGGAGCAGGGACTCGTTCCCAGCTGCCAAAGTGCTGTAGCCACAGGGGCTGTCCCACCCTCAGCTCCTGTGCGGGCAGCACTGGGACAATGCTAATTAATAACAAATTATTGGCATGTAGTGTCTAGACGTCTTCCTAGTGGGAGCTGGATGGGATCCTGGGAGTTCCCTGCATACCAAACACTGCACATCCCAGCCTGCATTGCCTGTGTCGCATTTGGAATTAAGGGCTCCACTTCCTCTTACTTAACCCAAAGGCCACCCAATCCTGCAAGCCCAGAGAAGGGATTATTAGCTAATAAATAATTACTAGGAAAGAATAAACTGAGTTTACAACTCAATAAGAGAAGGAATAAAATGACTGATGCCTGAAGAACAGCTCTGAGAAGCAAACAGAGCTCGCTGCTGGGAAAACTCCTAATGGAATAGCTCCATAAAGTCCATGTGTCCCGCACTGTAATGGTCCTGAACTGATAAAAATAAGTTATTTTAGAAGCAGCCAAAGAACATTCCCCAGCCGTGCACTGTGAGTGTTTTAAGATTGTAGTAAGGACAGAGCAACAACACTTTTTTTTTTTAAGCTGGAGCCAGTATGAATTAATATCTCTTGTTACTCCTTGCTTTCTCTTTCCTTGTCTAATCCCTCCCTCCGAGAGCTTTTGTTAACAATCCTTTCTCTTTCACTTCGTTAGTTCTCCGTGGGCGAGGATGAGGAGTGGAAAATGTGGGTGGAAAACTTCTCAGCTGTCTGACTCTGGCAGAGCTGGGCTGGAGGTGGCTGCAGGGAGGTGGAATTATAGGAGCCCTGCACAGAAAACATTCAGCTCACTCCTAATCCGTCTGCTTGAATGGCACAGACCAACACTTGTTTTCATGGCCTGACAATCCTGATCCAGGATTTGGGTTCATTCGCTCAAAACATGCTAAAGGATGGACTGAGGGTGAGTGATGAGAGAAGTCTGGGAGTCGGCTGAGAACTTCCAGCTTTGCTCCCATCTCTGGCAGGGGGAGCTTCTCTCCCTGGGAAAGGGGAGCAACCAACGCCTTCCCCAGAGTGAGCAGAGCTGGTGGTCGGCAAAGGTGCTGGACTGGGCTGGAACTGGGCAAAACTGGGGGTTTGAGGGTCCTCTGGAGGAGCTGTGGCACGGATGGACTGAGCACCCTCTGGCTTGGAGCAGGTGGGTAAATCCTGGCTGGTCCTGAGCAATGAGCACCCCCTGCGATTTCCTCAGCGACTGCAGATCATGGATTCAGGAGGACAGGCAAGGGCCGTTCCCAATGTCCCTGCTGCTGGCCAGGCTCTCACCAGCCCCACCAAGGCCAGTGCCTGAAACACCCGGGCTGGGAGTGGCTGCTGTGTCCCACAGCCCTGGCTGTGAGTGTCCCCCTGGCCTGGCTGCAGGAGCTCCCTGAAGTGCCAGATTCCAACAGCCCGGCTGAGCTGCTCACACACTTTTCACCACACACATCCCACCGCTCTAATGGAGGCTGTTTGTTCCTTCAGGAGGTCTAAACTTGGCATTTTTGGGTCAGTCTTCTTGAGTGGTTGTGAATTTCACCAGCAGAAACACCCACGTAGCGCGGCCACTCTCGTATAGACATGAAAGGGAGAAAAGAGATGAAAAGAACCCCCCAATGAGGCCTGAATTATGCATGAGTCTTGCTATTCTCTTCTGCCGGTCCCAAGCTCAGGCCAGTTTGTTATTTTGCTAACAGGAAAGAAAATAAAATAGCAACCTAGCTCCTCGTGACTTGAAAAGTCAGGCAATTCCTGCAATCACGGGTGTTACACCTGGTGGGAAAAAGCAGGATCCAGAGGAGCCATGGAGTGCTTTAAATCCCAAAGTGAAGAGTTTGACTCAAAACCACTGGGAAAATGAAACGATCACAGTGCAACTGCCTCAGCCACAATTTGACCAAAGCTTCAGTGAAGTCCCTCATAACCTCAACCTTAACAAACACGTGCTTTTCCTTAGGAATGAGACTCAGCCCTGAGAAGGCAGGAAGAGGTGGAATTCACTTCTCTATCTGTGGAATACTCGTGGAATAATCACGATGAGGATGACGACAGGAGAGCTCAGTTTCACATGGCACTTCTGTCAGGAGATGTCTGAAGAGCTTCGTGTGATCAAAGAGCACCCGTGGTTTGCTGGAAAAAACCCCTGCTTGCTGCCCTGCCGGCTTGCCTTGGGCAAGGTTCTGGATCTGGTGATTCCAGGGGAGTTATTCCCATATTTTCAGCACCTCCGAACAGTTACCGCGTGTTTTCACACGTGGCTGCACCAGCTTTTATTGCTGCAGCTCCCAAGGGTGAACTCTGGGGATGCTGAGCAGTCCAAGAGCTCAGGTGAATTCCACCTTCTGCTCTTGGTGGTCAGCGCTCATGGGAAAAGCTCAAATCCCACAGGAAAATCCCCAAGCTCAGCTAATCCCGGGTTCAGGCTCCAGCATCTTTATTTTTGCATCTGCTTGGTCAGTGCAGATGAATTTCTCGCTGGGACAGGGTGGGAATGGACTGGGCTGTTTCCTGTCTGCTCCATTCCTGGTGGGAATAATGACTGATAAAAGCCAAGGAAAAGTCTGAAGGCTTTTTCATCAGTGCCTTTTTTTAGAAATTATATTCTATAATATAAAGGCTCCAATTAACACAGATCCTTGGACTTCAGAAAGGGGGAAGGAGAGGAATGGTCTGTAAGCAGACAGACCAAGTGCTGAAACCTGAGATTCCTATAACTCAGTTCTATTAATTTGAATAAATCTTAATCAGGACATAAAAATTAATAGGAAACACCTCAGACTGTGTTTTCAGCCAGGGAGATAAAATAATGAATATACTATAAATTGTGAAATTATACAGCCGGTAACTTTAATCATGAAATATGTAAAAGCTTGAGTTGAAGGGTTGTTAAAGGCTGAGCTACAACCCTTCAGGACATTCTAAAAATGAACTCTTGGGGATGCCTGGAGTGTGCAGAAGGAGCAGAGGTGGCTGCAGGGCAGGGGGAGGAGCAGTTGGTGGCAGCTATGGGGGAACAGGGAGACCTTTGGGGACTCCATGGGGTCCGGGTGTTCCAGGGGTCCCCTCGTGCTCCTCACTTCCACAATTCAGCAACCAGCAGATGTTTTTTGAACCACAGCAGCTGGGAAACCTTTCACTTTTAGATGGAGACTAACAGAACTCAAAGACTGATCATAAGACTTCAGCTAAGCTCTGGGACACCACATCATGTATTTAGTGAGACTCTACATATACATATATATTTATATTTGTGTATATATGGAGAGAAACAGTAGCCCTGAGAGTGTCAAAGCTCTTGTGACCCCATGCAGCAACCAGAAAGTCTTAGAAAAAGAAGAAACTTCGCAGGTAAATGTCACCAGCCTCCATTTCTATAAATAATTAGCACTTTGTAGGGAGTTGCTTTTACCTAAGATCTAAAATTCTTAAAGAATACATTAAAGCCTGAGCGTAAGGGGTGCTATGCCATCTAAACAAATCCAATTTATAAATATCTCCCAACGATGGAAAAACTCAGGAGTGAGAGGCGAACACCGATTTTCTGCTTCCCAGCCCGAGCTCCATGTTTTCAGAGCTCTGCTTTGGATTATGTTTAGAACTGGAAAGTCTCCCTGAGAAAGAGCAGATGGCTGAGGCACTGATCCTGCCAGATGCTGATTTAGTCTGGAGCCAATCCAGAGGAGCACTTTAGCTTTGTGCTTAACTTTAAGCACGGGAGTAACTCAAGAATTATCCCACGCTCAGAGGTAAACCAGGACTGGAGCTGCAGCATCCAGCACCTTGCAGGATTAGACAGGGAACCATCTGGGCCATCCTCGTCGAAATCTGTGGCTGCAAACCCAGCCCTGAAGCCACCAAGTGGGGCAGGACAAAGTGGAGCAGGAAAAGTGGGGCAGTGCAAAGAGCTCTTCAAGTGTTTCGTGAGCTCAGAGCCCTTACCAGCGTTCCTGCCACAGCAGCCTCGCACTGAACCACTCTCACACTTTCTCAAGGCTGAGGGAGACACAGCGGGTTTTGACCCCAAAGTCTTGGGAGAGTTTTAAACAGGGTGTGTGACATCATTCCCATTATCCCGGCATTTGTAAACAGCAGAGATCTGAGATGATCCCAGCGCTGGGGAATTCCAAGCATGCTAAGAACCCTCAGCAGCTTGGGAACCACGAACCATCCCCTGCCATCATCCCAAGCCATCCCACACATACCTTTGTTTTATCCCCGTGCCTCACGGGGGTGTTCTCAATGCTCCTGATCCTGTTTCCTACGATCGTGTTCTCCCGAACCACAACTTTTTGCCCCTCGGGATTGCACCTGGAGGTAGAAGAGCAGAGGTGGTGCTCGAGGTAAGCAGGGAAGAGTACTGGAGTGTGAGAATGGCAGTCTTAGACAATAATCTTAGGTCTCAACAAGACCTAAGACCAAGAGTCTTTAACAGTCCTTAACAGTCTTTAATAGCCTTTAACAGTCCTTTAATAGTCTTAGGTCCTAAAAGCTGTTTCTGCCGGAGTCTGTTGCCTCCATTCCTTCAGCTCAACATTTCAAAATTATTTACAAAGCACCTTGACAGAGGCAAACAAAGATCAGACCACGACCAGCAATGAACCCCCCCCAAACTTTCCCAAGATTGAAAACGGAAAATCCTGGACAGCTAATTAAATCATGTGAGTTTAATCCGGCTAATATGAGTTATATTTCCAAATTCAAAATGCCAGTCACTCCAAGCTGCGGGGAGGTGGATGTTGCTGAGTGTCTGTCTGTGCTCAGCTCCCAACAGGAAGTGTGGGCTGAGGGAGTAGAATGGATGAATACTGGGATAGAACAGCAGAAGGCTCCTTTAGTGCTGCACATTCCTCAGAAGACACTTATCAATCTTCTTTTCGGAATATGGGCAAGGAGCAGAGCGTGTAACATGGCATGTGGGAAGGTCCATCTGCACCATCCAGGCAAAAAGGCTTTCCTGGCTTCCTCAACTTGGAAAAACCAAGCAGAGGCACAGCTCTGCTCATTGCTAGGAATGCAAAGGCTCTGGGCTCACTGCAGGGTTTCAGGAGGTAAAATGAATCTGGGCTTTTATAGGTGCTGACCAAGGGCTGATGCTGCAGAAAACTCCTCCATAAATCAGCCGTGCCTTTGCCAAAGCCACACAAAACACAGCGGCACCACCCTGGGTCAGGGAGGGTTTACAGCCCCCAGAGGGGCCTAATTAGAAGATGTCTTGAGGCACAATCCTGTCCTGAGGATGAAGGGACAAAGCTCAAAGGAAGCAAATCACATCCCAGCTCTAAGGAACAATGATGGTGCTCAGGGATTCAAAGGGCACTGCCGAGGCAGAGTGGGGGGAGAGAAAGAGAGAGAGAGGAAGTCAGACAACAGAAGGAAACGGGGGCTGTGTCATTTCCCACAGGAATCCTCCTCCAGCTTCTGCTGCAGAAAGATAAGGCTGCCCCTGGGGCCAGCAGAGGTAGAGCCACTCTGCAATTGTATTTAAGTTGATAAGATCAGAGAGCTGCAACAAGGGTTATACGAGGTCCTTTGCCACCAGGTCACTGGTTTGGATCTGGTTAAATTCGGCACTCGTGGCCAATTCTCTGCCCCAGACAGAAAGGTCTGGAAAAGATTTTGGGACGTCTCTGTGGCTTTCCCGGAGGATGCAGAAGCTGTTTCCATGTGGTGGCTCTTGTTGAGCCCCTCCCAAGCAGCAGCCCCTGTGCCCCTGCTGCCCTGCAATGCCAACAGAGCCATCAAATCCCTGCGGTGATTCCCACGGGAGCGCTGTAACCGTGGGATTCCTCCCTCGGGCAGGGCATCCTGCGCTGAGACTGCTCACCCAACATCCCTGTGCTGCAGCAGAGAACCTGGGAAAGGCCTTCTCCCTGACTTTCCCCTGCCTCACGGCTTTTAATGACTCTGTAGTTGTCATTCACAGCAGTAAATTGGTGAGGAAATGAGGAACTACCCAGCAATTTTCTCTCTTGCTTTCTAGACCTGTCTTCATTTTTTTTTAATGGATGGAAAACCTGATTGCATCCCTGTCACTGCAGGGAGGAGCTGAAGTGGTCGGAATTGCGCAGGGCCTGGCTCATGTGTGTTCCTTGGGGCTACCAGGGAACAAGTGGGGCTCAGCCAAAGCCTCTCTCTGCAGACCCCTCTGCCTGGGGAACTGCAGGAGCAGAGGGAATGACTCCTTCGGGCAAATCTCCAAAGGCACCCTGGCTTTTCCCTGGCCTCCTTCCTCTCTGGCAGCTCTGACCCAGTGACTGCTGTGTGTTCACACCTCAGCCTCCAGCACAGAAGGGCTCCCAGGAAGACACAATTCCCTCTTCCAGCTCCTGGGACATGAAGCTGCCACAGGAGCCTGTGCAGAGTGCAGACAGCCCCTGGGAAGTGCCATCCATCCCATATGGGAGCTAAAGGAAGCCAAGCCTGCAGCAGGTTTGTCTGGTGTGACAGCTCTGCCCACAAATCCTGATGGTTTTCCTTTGTCAAACACACCCACAGCATTCAACAGGGCTAGGGAAGGGACTGGGAAAGTCAGAGGGACATTGCTGGTCAGGGCAAAGAAAATTCAGCGAACTTTAGTCACTTTAAACTTATTTCACACAGTTCAGGTAACACACAAGGTGCACAAACACAACCAGAGCTGGCCCCAGAACCCTGGAGATCTTCACCCTGCGTGTGATTCCAGCTCAGATAAACAGAGTGGAGTGGAAAGAGAACCTGACTTGGAGGCACCCAACAATTCAGGACCGTGTCCATCCCTAGGGATGCACTTACAGGGTGCCTGTGAGGTTGCAGGGCTGCCACTTCCACTCGATCCTCGGCTCGGGATTCCCGCTTGCCGTGCACTGGATTTTCTGTTTGCTTCTCAATTCCACCCGCACGATCTTATCAAAATCAGTTTCCTTTTCATAGATCTTGGGTCTCTCTAAAGAAAAAAAAAGAAAAACAACCCCATAAAAATGCAAAAGAGCAAATTTACATCCATGGTCATGTTTCTAGAAAAGGTTTTGAAATGTTTTGCTGGGAGCAGGGATGGTCCAGTGAGGCTCCTGATGTTGTGGGGGAATTCCCAGCAGTTCTGAAAATATTCCTTCACAGAAACACGCGTGTTGGCCGTGGCATTTCACAAAACACATTGCAATGCTACCACATTCATCCTAGTTCCCTTCAAATGTTGGTGTGGACCTGCTGGACTTCTGGAAAATTCATGCCGTGGAACATCTCTTGGTCAGGGGCTGCAGGATCAGGATCAGTCCATGGGCAAAATGGGATTGGAGTGCTGATGTCACCTCCCGAGAGGAACCTTAGCAAGCAGCGATGTGCAGGTCCTCAGGGCTTTGGGGGAAAAACGGCTTTTTCATCTGAAATCTTTCCTTTTCTCTGTGTGTGTAATGTGCACTGGATGGAGGGGAGAAGAAAGCAAGGAAGGAGTGGTGTGGAGAAAACACTTGGAGAGAAATGCCAAGGAATTCTCACCAACCACAGAGCCATTAAAAAAGTCATGGCATTACTCACATCTGGAGGGCTTGCAAGATCACACCCTCGGACTGGAAATCTCTCCAGAGCAAACTTTTTGTGACGCTTTCAGGGCTTCTCGTTGCCAGCAGGAAAGAAATGCTTTGTCCTGTCTCTTTCCAGCTCCCATGGGAAGGCACGAAAAGGAGAAATAACGGGAAAAAAGCCCCAAAGTGAACTGAACTTTTCCTAACCTCGCCGAGGGTAGGTTTGGGTTTGGGGTGAGAGCACAGGCTCTTCCCTTGTGCAGACAGCTCTGCCCATCCCTGGCTGTGTCTCTTTGTCTGCTTCTCATAACAGGAAATCAAACAGATTTATTGGTGGGGTCCCTCCGTGGGACACCCCTGTGCAGCCAAGAGAGGCTGCGTTGCACCGAGCCCTTCTGACAGGCTGGGAAGTGAATGGAGATTAGATTTCTATTTTTTGGGTTAACTTATTTTTTCTGCTGTCAAGGAGGCCCCAGATATGTAAATATGAGCCACTGCCCACCTCATCAATCTCGAGCTCTTTCCCCTTTTTTTAAAATAGCCTTTTTTTTGCCTTCCAGCCCTCTTAGGAGAGGACTGACCAGGCTGATCCCATGTCTTGGTGGGACTCGCTTGGCATTTCTCATGGTCAGGCTCTGAAAGCTCTCCTGACCTCACCAGTGCCTGAAAACACATCAGTATTTCCTTCTCCGCCCCATGGAAAGAGCATTGAGTGGAGCAGGTTCAGCCATATCCCATCCTGTCATAAAACACTGGCTGTTTCAAGGACCTCCAGTGGGTCCTGATTAACATTTCCCCTGAGAAATCCAAATGCTGGCCCCTGTTTGGTGTGGCTCTCCTCGAGCTGAGCTGCAGGATTCCAAGTGCTTGGAGATTCCTGAGCAATTCACAAACTACTGGGACTAATGGTGAATTTCCTTAACTGGCATCTCATTTCCCATCAATAAATTATTTCTGATCATAAAAAATAATTCTGTAAATTGTCCCTGGAGGGAGAAGCACATTTTTTATTATCTCGGAAGTTTTTCTTTTCAGTCTCAAATCCTGTGTTTGACATGTCTGGGCTGACCTCAAAGGCGTGATTTTCACTTGGAGAAAGACTCTAAGTTCAGTGTGAAAGGTTACACAAGTGTTATGTGAAAAGTTACTCCAGCGTTATGTTTTTTGGGCTGTGAAAACAAAGCTTTACACACTTGGGCAGGGGGATTGCTGTTTGGGTGTGTGAAAGAGCGTGGGGGAGACAAGGGTTGATCACAGCCTTTTCATATCAGGAGATTTTTCCATATTCTTGGTTGGCTGTCATTTAAATGATCCTTCTAAAAAAGAAATAATGATTTTAAATTGCTCCAATTCTAATAAGAACATACATGAGTGAGGAACGAATTCTTCACGCCGCAATTACGACGCTATTAAATACGACTCGAGACCTGAAGTGAGTCAAAATGATTAATCAATTGAAACAATCATTATTTCTCATCAAGCCCCCTT
>VZRN01002597.1:412501-475462 GCA_013397935.1 Dasyornis broadbenti | reverse complement strand
TTTTAAGTTTGAGGGGTTGGCTAAAAGCACCTCCCCGCCTGTTCTTCCCCAGTTCCTGGTAACAGAGGGTGGGGTGGTGGCTGAGTGTGGGCACCAGCTCAGAGCATGAAGCAGCTTTGCCGAGCGTCTCTGCCTTCCCAGGTGGTGTCACCCTGCAGCGACCCTGCCCAGCTGGACAGAAAGGGACAGGGCCCTCCCACAGTGCCCCCCCGTGCTGCCCTGGCCCTGCAGGGTGCTGGCCCTGGGTCCCTGCAGGGTTGTGCTGGGGAAACTGGGCTCCTCCTGCGGGGGATATTTCCTGGGATGAAAAACTTCCCAAGCCTCTGCCCACTGCCGTGCCCATTTCACCTCAGACTGTGCTCTGAAGGGGCAAAGCTGAAACTTTGCCATTCCCCCTGCTGGGCCAGATCCTGTTTCCAGCAGTGGGTGATGGGAACACCTTGGCTGGTTTCCGTGGTGGGATTGACCTTTTCGATGTGCCCAGCCTGGCTGCTTCCTCATGGCTGCCCCTGCACGTCTGCCCCGTGGCTGGGCTCTCACAGCAGCCTGCCCAGGGGTTTGAGATCTCTGAGGATCACTCAGCAGAGTTCCTCGGGTAACTCTGAGGAGCAGAGCTTTGCTCTCCCTTTCCCGTTTCCTCACTCAGCAGCACAGGGGGTTCTGCTCAAACTCTCCTCCCTGTTCACATCCCACTCTGAGGAAGGCTCAGGGTACAAAACCCTCTGCAAGCACTGTCAGAGCAGACCTTTCCACACCTTTCCTTCCCTCTCTATCCCACTTTGGCTTCCCATTCCCGCCTCCCCGGGATCTGCTGCTCCCTGCCAGCCTCTGCTCCCACCCCTTGGCCATGGCTGAGCTTTCTCAAGCAGAAGCCAAACAAACCTTAAAAGCTTTCGGGTCCCTGGCTGCGTGGGGAAGGCAGGCAGTGCAGATGGCTTTAAATGCAGCCAAATAAATGGGTTTGCGTCCTCTCTGGCTGAAGTGTGATTGTATCCCCAGCTCGCCTTGCAGAGGTGCAATTGCTGCTGTGAGAGCTGACCTGAATAAGTAAGGACCTGCCTGCTGCTGCACTGGGAAATGCAATCAAAAAGCTCTTCTGCTGTCTGGAGGTTTCAAACTGATCAGCATTATGCAAATCTCACCTTCCTGGCTGCTGTTGCCTCCAGTTTGTGGCATTAGGAGCGGATAACACGCCAAGGATTAGGACATTAACCCCACTGCGAGGCTCTTCTCTCCCTCAGCTCCTGGCAGGTGCCACGAGGCATTGGGCACCTGTCACCCCAAGGAGCATCCAAATGTGTAGGGCAGCACGGAGGAAGTTTCTCAGTTTCTCTGCCTTTTTTAGAGAAAATTTGCTTTCCTTTCAGCGACCTCTGACTGAACTGCTGTTTCTGCACCTTCCCCACTACCATTTAAACTGGCTTCAGAAAATCTTTTCACATTAAGCACATCATTAAAATAACATAGAGAGGGCAGTGAAGCATCAGTCTCAACTTTATGTACTTTGCTGGACACGGGGCTTCATTAAAACCATTGGTGGAGCCGCAACTTGTTTTCTATTTATCTTTTCTGTTTCCCGAAAACCAGAAAATCGTTGCACTTGGGAGCCTTCCATCTGATGTTTGTACAGTACTTAATGGAGATACAAGTGAATGTTCTGTAAAGTGGAGGGGGAACTTCCTAGTGCAGCCTTGGACTGGGAAAGGCTGGAATTTCCCCCAAAGTAAAAACAAAACCCAAAATGACAAAGCTGTCTGGGCTCGCTTCACATTTCATTCTTTTCCTTTTTAATTAAAAGGAGAGAAAGGAAAAAAAAAAAAAAAGAGTGAAATGACCTGAAAACACAACTTTTGTTTCAGACTGACCACCACATCATGTTTGACCCTGGCTGATTTTGTCAGAGCATTTCTGGGCTGGCTGTTGGTGCTGTTTTGTTGTTTTTCCCAGAGCTGCTCTCAGGTGGGTGCAGGGCCCTGTCCCCACGGCACCTGGGAGGAAAGGAGTGGCCAAAACCTCTCTGTGAGCCAACACCACGGCCAGGAATAGAAGCAGGGACAGCATTATGGCCCTGCCTCATCTCCAGCTGCTCCTGGAATGGGCCAGGAATGCCAGGGCTGGGAGCACACGGGAGAGAACCAGGCACTTGGATCCTGGAGGAACAAACCCTAAGCAAAATCACAGGGCACTTGACCTGGCCCACAGGGAATTTTGGTGTTAAAATGGCACTGCAGCTGGGTTTGGGTTTTTCCAACCTTGTGCTGTCGCTTCTAGATGTCTCTCTCTTCCCAGAGCAGGAAGAAAATGTTTTCCCAGTGCTCTCCCAGAGCTGTCATTCACTCCCAGAGCTGTCATTCACTCCCAGTACAGTTTTGGGGGAAAAAAAAAAAAAAAAAGGGTTTCTCTTGTCTGCCACTCCCCATCTTACTTTTTCACAGAGTTCAAAAGCAAATGGGTAACGATGAACTTCTTCATTTTAAGCAGAGCAGCCAGTTTTCTAGGGTTTTTCTCTCTGTCCCCTCTGCCTGCTTTCTAGAAGAGAAAAATCAGTGAATGTAGCTGCAGGCTTGGCTGAGGGACAGCACGGACAGCACTTGCTGGCTCTTCCCCCCTCACTCTGGGTTTTAGGGGCTGTCAGACAGAGATTGCTGCTGCAAAGACGTGAGTGGAATGCTTCGGATCTTTCCGGCAAACTCCAGCAGGCCCCCACCTTCCTCTTCCTAAAATTGCTTTGCCTACTTCCAGCAAAATGAAAATAACTCATCTGACTTTGCCATTAGGGGCTCTCCTGGGAGCTGCAAGTGTGCAGGGTTTGGATGATGTCAGGGAGAAAACTCTTCAGGATTTGGTCATAATTAGTGTGCGGGAAAAGGCCGCTGCAGCCTCCTTGCGCTGCTGCATTTTTTCTTTTCTTTCATAAATCCATCCGAAAAAAGTTGTTTCTCTCCTGCCTGTGCCTGATAACTGAGGCTGGAAGCACGGATTGGAGCACCTGTCCTGCATCCGTGGGCTACAGACATGGCTTCCAGAGCCCAGGGGGAAAGCAAAGCCTTGGACTTGGAAACACGTTGGAACAGTGGCTGGATAGGTTTTATTTTGGGATTTCCAGCTTGCTCGGCTGGCCCAGGAGGTGGAAAATTGTGTTTTCTGTTTTGACCTTTCCTGAGTGGATCATCCTCCAAGGAGCCGGGCAGGAGCTGGATGTGCTGCACAAAGGAAACCCAGGCCTGGCAGGACACCAGGAGAGGGAAGGGACGGCATTTGTGTGGATCAGCCCTTCAGCCTAAACCTCAGCTGGATTTCAGGATTTCTTTTTTCCAAAGAAATTCTTCTTTCTCGGGGATTTCCGTGACCCTTCCACACACAAACATTCCCCTCATCCTTAAGGCTCCTTTCCCTCTCCAGACAGCTCTGGCTCTGGGGGAGGTGATGGGCTTTTGTTCCTCTAGTTCTTGGATTTTGTGGAGATCACCGGGGACTCCTTTGATGTCCACTCACGCCTTGCAAGCCAAGGAAGCTCAGGCACAGAGTTGCCTTTGATTTTTAAACCAAAATATGAAGAGCTGGCCTGGTTACAGAGGAGGGCATCATTCGGTGCTGGGGAGCTGCTTCTGCCTGGTAACAAATCAGGCCTGGTGACAAATCAGGCCTCATAACAAATCAGCCAGGACCAGGCACCGCTTTTATTCCAGGCCTTCCCAGGAGAGGAGGAATTCACAGCCCGAGCCCGAGTTTCTGCTGCCCACAGTGGAGGTTATTTCCAGCATTAAATCCTGCTTTTCTTACAGATATAACACAAGCTTGGGGGATCAAGGACTCTACGAGGGAATGTAACTTCACTTGGCTGGAGCAGCTGGAATCCAAAGCAATATTTGCTGGAAGAGCCTTGAGGGAGCACAGGAGAGAAACTCTGGGACAGAGAAGAAAGGCAAAGTGGTGAAGGAGCTTATTCATCCCATTTTTGAATGAACTCCTGCTCAGTACACTCCTCACTCCCTAGGTGGTGGCCAGAGCACGCTGACTGCTCCAAAAGGGCTCAGCAGGATCCCTGATGGATGCAGATGATTTGGACAGGGGTGAGGATGAGACACAGTCTGCCTGCCCAGAAATAGATTTGAGGGGGTTGTTTGTGTTTTGTTCTGAAACTACTTTGTGCTCCAGCCCAGGAATAACTTTTTTTTTTCCCACATTTCTCCTTTTTGGCTGGCTCAGATTTTCAGCCACCAGCTGTTTGCTAGGATTGTTCCTTCTCCTCGCTCCCTCCCTTCCAGATTCTTCAGGACATTATTTTCTTGAAGCTTTTCTCAATAAGAATTTAATCAAACAAAACAAAACCACAGCAACCCGCCGCTTCTTGGACAGTGTTTGATGTGTAAATATGTAAAGAAGGAGTGTTTTGAAAATGCAATCAGCCACCTCCTGGGGCCTTGAGTCCTACAATGAGCCAAGGTGACTCCACACGGAGACATGTGCTCCTGCAAGATTGAATTCCAGCTGCAGCGGGAGCAGGGGTGACCAGAGGCACAGCTAAGCCACTTCTTAAAGAGGCATTTTTAGAATAGCAGCACGATTCGCCTTGTTCCCTCACTTCCCATCCTGCAGCCCTGGAGTTATTTGCCCATTTTGCTCCCTCTCCACTTGATCCCTCTGCAGGTACTCCTCAGTTTTGTGACCAAATCAAACCTTGGGGGAAACAGCTCCCGATGCTTTACTCGTGCCCGTGGAGTGAAACACCCTGGGCATGCAGTGGGGCAGAACTCTGGGATTGCTCCCAAGGAAATATCCGGGAGGTGACTCCAAGGAAACCTGCAGCAGTGCAGGCCAGGAGAGGCATTGCCCACAGGGCTCAGGCAGGGGATTTCTGATCTTTTTCTCATCCTGCTTAAAGGGTTCTCCTCTGCTGCCATTACTGTGAATAAAACACGCTGCCAAAATGATTCCAGCGCAATTTGAGGGACGAGCCCTGCTGCTGTTTATGCTTTCTTTGTGCAAAACAATTCACAACAATTTTAACTTTAAACTTCCTCCACACCCAGCCCAAATATGCAGCTGCTGGCTTTGTCACAGCACGCTGAGTGCCGGCTGAGTACCTGTGGCTCATCACTGATGGATTATCGTGACGAGACTCTCAGAAGAGGGGGCTGTGTGATTGCTGATCGTTTCTGCACTGCAGTGGCCCCTTGCAGCAACAGAAAACATTCAAATGACATTTATCTCCTCGTTCCAAAGCCTGGTTATGTAATTTTCCCTCTCTTCTTTAACAGTGTGGATCAGAACTCACTCCCTTTCGCAGATGCACCTCTGAAATGCAAGGCTGGCCCTGGATTTTGGGAGCAATGCTGTTACTGAACCAGAAATTGCTCCCCCCTCTCAGGGCACGTGGTTATTACTCAGCAGGAGGGTTATCAGGTGCTGACCTGCTGCAGCCTCCACCTTTTAGACACGATGCAAAACTGAAACGCCAACCACTTGAAGCCCAAGAGGATTTTCCCATCAACTCCACTAAATCCCCGTGTTCAAATTCCAGCTCCGGTAATTGCAGAGTGCCTATGGCTCTGAGCAGAGACATTGATCACACCTCCAGCTCAGAGGTGGTTTCTTTCAGCGGTGGGCAAAGGTAATCCCTGCAGAAAGAGGCTACAAAGTGTGTTTTGGTCTCCTTCTCCTGTCTAAGAGTCTGCTGAAACTCCAAGCAATTTCATCTGTTCAGGTGTGATACCAAGGTATCAGGCATGATGGCTGGAGAAAAAGAGCCAGGTTATTTGTGGAGAGTTAAGGGAAAAATTCCAGTCTGCTTTTCAGTTTGGAGCTTCAGAGTGCACTTGAAAGGAAAGCAAAGGATGCCCAGATCGGAAAGAGCTGTCCCTGCACTCTGCTGGAAAGCACAAGAGAAAGGGCAGTTTGGGGAAGTTTCAAGAGCCACATTTGCCCTTTTTGGGCTCTACCCACATGAACCTCAGTGAAATCAGTCTCTCCTGGGCTGAGTGCTTCGCCCACAGCACATCTGGGTGCTGCTGCAGGGAAGAGCCTGGCCAGGATGGCAGAATTCCCTGGGTGCTGTGTGCCAGTCCTGCCGCCGCCAAGCAAAACCTCAGAGCCTGCAGCCTCCAGCTGCCACCCCTGGGCAGGGCTTTCCCTGAGCTCTCATTCCTTGACTTTCTGTCACCAGGAAAGAGACACTGCGTGGTTTTCCTGTGCTTCACCATGGCACAGCTGGGAGCACTCCTGCAGCTGCTGAGCTTTGTGGGGTCTGCAATTAAAAGATGATTGCTAAGGAAGCCTTCGCTGGGCTGAGCCCCGGGAAGGCTGAGGATTTGTGATCCTACGAGGCCAAGCAGGAGCTCAGCAAAAGTTGGCTCTGCTGCCCTTTGAATTTCCCAAGGATCACTCGGGCAGTGAGGGAGATAAAGTTATTGAGACAGCTTTGCTTTCTTTTCTATGGTGAACTCTTCTCTCCTGACCCTCTTTACACCTAAAAATATTCTCAATTGTCCGATTTTTATATGCTTAAGTACTGTTGCACCATGTCACTTCCAGCTGTTGCGTTTTTCTCATTTTGTTTCTCATTTCTCATTTCTCATCATGTGTGATGAAAGGCTTGTGCTGCACTGGAGATCCTGGGCTGGCTGAATCCTGAAATAGCATCTTTGCTGCTAGAAAAAAGCTCTGTTTGTTTGTGATTGCCTTTTTGAGGAGCGGCGGCTCCTCAAGGAAACGCTCTCTGCTGCACGCAAACACCAATATTTACCTTGACAAGATAGTTTATTATCATTCTTAATTTTCTCTTCCTTTGAACGTTTCCGTCCTCTGAAGAGGCAAAACCATTGTGTGGAAAAACAATCTCAAGTGGACAAATTCTGCAGCTTAACACGTTCCTCCTCCTCAGCTGAGCTGCAGGACCTGACTGTGAGCATGTTCTTGGCTCCCTCAGCTCCTAAATCACACATTCATTTATGTCTTATTTAATGTTTTTTTAAGCTACCTTATCTGATTTAACATTTTTAATAGGCCAGATGTGCCTAAGTGACAAGTTCTCCACTTTTAAGGCGTTTTTGCTTTCTGAAAGGTGAAACGAGAAAAACACAGCAGCTGGAAGTGACATGGTGCAACAACACTTAAGCATCTAAAAATTGGACAATTGAGAATATTGTTAGGTGTAAAGAGGGTAAGGAGAGAAGAATCCACAGAAAACTTTTGCTGAACTCCTACTTGGCCTCAGAAGTCAACCTCTGTTGCCAAATTCAATGGATTAAAAGAGGCAGTGGATGTGCAAAGGGACAAAGTGGCTTTGCCCTCCATGATCCCAGCGAGGGAGGTTCATAAACGCCATTCCAAAATCTGTTTTCCCTCTCTGGCAAGTGAAGCCGCTTCAGTGCACACCACGGTTTTCTCCCAATTCCCCTGGAAATGAAGCTGTCCCCCAAGTGCTCCCAGCAGAGAAGTGACAGAACAGAAGATACAGACTTGGAGAGCGGCTCTGGAGCAGGAGGATGGGCAGACATAAACGCCAGGGCAGCTTCTCCAGTTCCTTCCGTCAGCCCCACTGGGATTCTTCCTGTCCCGGCAGATGTTCTGCAGTGCTTGGCCCGAGCTGGTTTGGAATCTCAAGGGATAAAACTCCCAGCCCTTCTCTTGGGAAACTCTGCCCCTAGTTCTAAGACCTCTCTGCTCAATATCCTCCCAAGCTCCTATGTAAATGGGAAGTTCGTGCACTTTCCAGGCGTTTTCCCTTCCCTGTGTGGAGCCGCTGTCCTGGCACTCAGTGCTGGGGCTGTGGGAGGTGCAGTGTCCCAAGGGAAGGGACTTCAACGACCCAGTGTCACCCTGAGCAGCTGGAATGAGGGGTTCAGTGCTTCCTGAGGGAGGTGGTGGCCTCTGTGCAGCACTAAACCCTGGGAAATGCCACCCATTCCTGCCGGCTGGCATGGTAGGGTCACACAAAACAGCAAAAATAACCCAGCAGAAGGAATTCTGCACATCAAGTCCTTACCTGTCACCACCAGCTGCATGGTGAGGTTCTTGTAGAGGCCGTATTTGGGGTTGCTCAGGACCATGGTGTAGTTCCCTGCGTGTTTGGGCCTCACATCTCGGATTCCCAGTCTGTATTTCAGTGGATCTGGCTCGTAGCAGGTGTGGTTGTCCTTGATCAGTTTGCCATCCTTGTACCTGTTTGGGAAATCAAGGCTCGTCATGTCCCTGTTATCCCTGAGAAACACCCACATGAGGGGGCTGAAGGGCCATCCCAGCAAGGGAAATGCAGGTCTGGAATCACTGCTTGGATTGGATATTTATTCCTATTATCCTTCCACACTAAAACTGATTCTCATCTCCAGTGCTGCGGGCTGGGCTCATTCCACACAGGAAAAAGATGTTTTAATGGATCTGAGTGAACAGTGCCTCTCACGTGCTCAACCATGATCTAAACGTGCCCAAACTAAGCTGGATGGGCAACTCCAAGTGTGGGAAATCATGGATTAGCAAAATGTCACCAGTTTTAAGGGAAGACATGAATTAAGCAGAATTGTCTCTCAAGACGTCTATGTGAGCCTTTACTGTTGCTGAAAAACAAGAAACTCTGTGACCTGGAGAAGGTTGGTCCACAGGGAGGTCAGTGAGGAATTCCCAGCCCGGAATATTCCCTCAGGGTGGGAGAGCAGCATCTGCACCAGCAGGGCCCTCCTCCCTGCTAACCCCACACGCGGGTTTAGGGTTAGCAAAGAGGCCGGGCTTTGCCACACACGGAGCTCTGGGCTTGGTGGAAGGATGCTGGGGCATCTCCCACTGCCTGAGGATGCTGGAAACTTCCTCTGCACTCGTTAAAACAACCATCCTGAGAGATCTCCAACATCAACAGCTGGGGATGCGAGGGAAGGCAGCTCTGGTGGTCCCAGGCAGCCACCAAAGAGCTCCACACTGGGCCCAGGAACAAAGCCTTGGCAGGGAGAAGGGGTCAGGCCCCACTTCATCTCCCAAAACATCCCCATCCCTAAATAACAGCAGCAATTCAAAACCCCTCCTGGCTCTGATTCCACTAATATTAGAGGATTTCAGATTATTTTACTGCTAATAAAACACAGCAAGGAACAGCCCTGAGGAACATTTTGCGGCCTGCCAGGCTCTCAGCTGGTGCTCCAGGGAAATGCCACCTTCTCCGCCAGGACAGGCACCCCTGGAGCTGTCCCACGGGACTGAAGGCAGTTAAAGATGCAAAAGGCGCTGGATGGGGCTGTTAAAGACGGAGCAGGAGAGAGGACAAGGGATGAAAAAGTAAAGAGAGACTCAAATGTCTCCTGGAGCTGCTGCTGTGTTGCCCTTCCCGTTCAGGGGATCCACTACAATCGTGGTGGAGGCTTTCCTTTGCTCAGGAAGAACCACTGCACTGTCTGCAAGGATCTTCTGGTATAGGATTGGAGGAAATTATTTAAAAGTTGTGTAGAGAAACAATTTCTTGTGTGGAAAATATGTCCTTTTTCTATTGTCCCCTGCCCTTGCAGACTGACTGCCACTGCTGGGGGTAAACAGGCAACCCTTCCCCGAGAGCTTTCTCCTCCAATCTCCCGAATAATTCTGTGTCCAGGGAAAGGGAAACACACATTTTTCCTGGAGGGATCTTTCTTGCATGGCTAGGAGAGAAAAATATCCTGGGAATGAGGGATGGCTTGCCCAGCTTCCCAGAGCTCAGGCAGCCCAGAGCAGAGGCACAGCTCCTCAGCTGAGCTCAGCATCAGCTCTGAGCATTCCCAGCTCTGATCTGGGCGGTAAGGAATGGTGGCCATCCATTCCAGACAGGATTCCCAAAGGAGGCCAGGCATTCCTGGTGTTGATGGGGGTACTCACCAGGTGACAGTGGGCCGAGGAAAGGCGTCCACCTTGGCAGCCAGCTTCAGGGACTTGTGGCCTGAAGTAATCTCGTAGTAAGGCCCTTTCTTATGTGACACCGTCATGTAAGGTTTTTCTGGGAAGAGAAAAGGGCAGGGAGACATGGAATGGCAGCTCTGCCACAGGGCAGAGCTCACCCCTGTGAACTGCTCTGCTCCCACACGGGATTTTGTCCAAGGCAGACCTGCAGAGCTGCGAGAAACCGAATGGAACCGGCTGTTCCTGCAGCTCCCCAGCCTCAGCCAGGATGGGCTGTTCCCACGGGAAGGAATTTACGTGGAAAGCGGAGGATAAGCACCTGCATTGCCCTTGGATTGGTGTGGGAAACACCTGGGGCACCTCTTGTCCATGTGGAGCCAACAGGATGGATTTTCCAGAGGCTCAGCAACCATACTTGATGCCAGCTTTTTACAAACAATTCAGCTCCCTCAGACATCACAGAATCCCAGGATGGTTTGGGTTGGGAGAGATCTTAAATCCCATCCAGTACCATGGGCAGGGGCACCTTCCACTGTCCCAGGCTGCTCCAAGCCCTGTCCAGCCTGGCCTTGGGCACTGCCAGGGATCCAGGGGCAGCCACAGCTGCTCTGGGCACCCTGTGCCAGGGCCTCCCCACCCTCCCAGGGAACAATTCCTTCCCAATTTCCCATCTAAATGCACCTCCTGAACTTGTCTGAAGACACAAACTGACTCTCATTGCCTAATTAGAAGTTATAGATGATTAATGGGTGTTTGAATTTCTCCCTAATGCCCTCCCAATCACCAGATTTAACAGCCTGGCATTGTCCTTGAAGCCTCACACTCCTGGTCCTGGTGCATCCTGGCCCGGCACTCACCGTACACCGTGACGGTGACATTGGCCTCCAGCCTGGTGACATTGAACGTCCTGCAGATGTAGAGGCCCCCATCCTCCATGGTGACATTTTCAATGGTCAGGCTGCTGCCAACTTTGTACACGACATCGCTCTGGTCCATGGTTCTTCTGGGGTGAGGGTGCTGGGAGTCACAAAAAAAAAGAGGCTCAGAAAGCAACAGAAACTGGATTGTTGTGGTCACCCGTTCAAAGGCTGCCGGTAAAGAAAAGCAGGGATTGGGATCCAAATGATCCCATCTCCCCAGCACTGAAATAAATAATATAAAAGGCAAAGCAGCAGGAAGAGCTCTTGTGTGAAGTTTCATTATCAAGTCTAACAGGAGGGAGAAACAGAGTGGAAATGTGGCACTTTGTACTGAAATCTGGGCAGGCAGGGAGGTAAGGGGACGCATCCCAGCCCAGCCCTTCTCCAGGAGCAAATCCCAAGGATCTCAGGGTAAAACTGCTGCAGGGTCAGAGCTGCGCTCTGAGGTTTTGGTTTTGAGAGTTTTTAAATTTATTTTGGTCACAGTCAGTATTTTTTCTGCATTAAAAACCTCCTGCTTTCTCAAAGAAATATATTATGACAGAAATATAATATATTGTGACAGCCAAGTGCCAATGCAAATTCCTGGAGAATTTTAGGAAGCATTGTCATTTTGATAGGATTTTTGATCCCACAGATTTGGCCAAGAAGTTTTACATTTATAATGTTAGAAATATAAGGAGAGTTCATAGGAAAACAACTCTTTCCCACCATATGGGGTTCAAGAAACAAAATTCAGTAACACTGTAGTGCTTGCACTTCTATAAATTCTATATATTTTCTGTAGTTTCCTCACAAAAACAAACCCAGGCATTCTTTCTTTAAGGAAACAAATTAAATCAAAATTAACCAGTTGTAAGGAATCACGTCTTACACCTTCTCAAGAGGCTTAGATGCTCCTTTGCAATGTGTATTTTGCTGAGTTAAAAAGAAAAAAACCCCAATTATTTTAATTCTCAGCACCAAACAGACCCATGAGTAGAATCTCAGATAAATGAATTGATTTGGGAAATGATCCCCCTCTGGTTTTTTTTTTGTTTGTTTTTTGTTTTTAGGAGACCTGAGAGGATTTTATACCTCAAATACTCAGTCTCTTGTTTCTACTTCAAATTTGGCACTTCTGTATTGTATCCACAGAAAGCTCAAGACCCCACACTCAGAATTCAGATTTCATTTTTTGAGGGCGATTCCCACAGGTTCAGTTGTGTTTTGCTTTGCTTTTTCCTTCCTCATAAATGCCAAAATAGATGGTGAGATTGGCAACTTACAACCTGCACTTGAGACTCGTCACTGTGAGACAGACAGGACAGAAGGAACGAGGGAGGTTTTTCTTCCCAAAAAACAGCAAACACTCCTGGCTTTTCTTGCCAGCTTTATTTAGCCTGAGGTTTGCAGTTTAATCTGCAGCTTCAAGAACGGCAGAGACGTTTTAGGTTCGTTTAAACAAAAAAATGCCATCAATGATAGGCTTAGAAATGGCTGGATAATTTCCGAAAAAGTAACAATTCGGTTTTCTCAGCCCCATGAATTTTGGGAAGGGAGAGAACACAGGAATTCCATGCACTCACTCTGCCGCGGGGACACGTCCAGATGAACTCGATGCGCCCGTTGATGAAGGTCTCAGCTTTGCACTCCAGGTGCAGAGTTTCTCCAACCAGCAGCTTTCTGGGAGTCGCCTTCAGAGCCAGGTTCTGGATTCTGCCCTCTGCAATGGAAGAGGCAGAGCTGGGACCACAGCACTCCCTGCGCCAGCCCCGAGCAGGGCGGGATCCATCGGCTGATCCCTGATCCCATGGACACAGGCAGTCAGGAATTTGCTCTGTTTGGCTCCAGCCCTCCCTCATCAGCTCCACAGAAAAGAGTCTGCAAAGGAGACTCGTCCTTTTGAGGGCCTCAACACGAGAGGATGCGCTTTTGAGATGCGTTTCTCCCGCCCTCTCCTGCCCAGCTCCCTTTCCTTCCCGAATGGGATCCCCAAATCTTGGTCTCACACATTTATCAATGCCTTAAATACTTCTGCTCTGAATTTCCTCAGTTTCTGGTGCTCAAACACACACCTGACCACTGACAGCAACACCACTGAGAAGAGGAAGGGATTTCCTGGGTCCTTTTGAGCTGCAGAGGGATGACCTAGGAGGTTTTGTAGGTTTGCATTCATGATTTGAGTAAAAAATTACTCCAACAAGGGAAAAAAAACGGAGAAAGAGAGAGATTTACAGGACTTTTATTTGGCTGCCATGTAAATCTACAAGCCTGTTGTTCAAAGCTGAGTGCTGACTGTATAGAAGGATGACATGAGCTAATGGGAATGAAGTCCCAGTAAACATAATATATACAAGGAGATAAAGAACATACATGAGAAACAAAAGAAAAATAAATTCTAATTGGTTTCATATAAATGCCCAGCACTCAAAAATTTAATGCTTAGTTGCTTCAAATTCAGATTTTAATTACAAGCTGAAGCTCAGCTGTAAATCCAAGGGAAATGGTGTAGTAAATCACCAAGAGAAAATCTATAAAAAGGCGAAGATGTGGATTAGCAGTGTAGTGAGATTTTTATGTAATGATCACACGTGTTTAATGACCAGAAGCAAAAAGAAAGCTGCTGCTTGCTTTATCCTGAACTAGCAGTTGTTTTAATGTAAATACAGCTCAATGCAAGCAAACAAAGCCCTGGTGGGGTTTGAATAAAACACTCCTGGTTTGTACCACCTCAGCACTTGGTAATTTTTCAAAACCGGGAGCGGCTCCAATCCATTTTTATTGAATAGGGAAAAAAAAATAGGAAGAATGCGTTTACTTTTACTTTTAGCATTCCAACTCGGACTTGCTACAGGTCCAGAGCAGTGAGATCCGTCAGATATCATCGAGGAATAATCCCTGGGGGCTCAGTGTGACCCAGAGGCTCTCGGGGGTCCCTGGGCACTCACCCAGTCTCTGGGCCAGGTAATAGGAGTTGAAGACGCTGCCGTTGACGTGGGCTGAGCACGTGAGGATTCCAGAGTACACAAAGGAGTGGGAGGGGATGACAAAGCCTCTCCTGGGGTCCCACAGCATCCTCTTGAAGTTGATCTCTGCAGAAGAAGGGTACTGGAAGGGAACAGACAAGGAGTGAGCATTTCCATTGCCCTGTGAGTTGGAGGCAGGGCAGGGCTTGGCCTTCCCGAGGCCTTGGTGGCCTCCTTGCACACGGATCTGCAGCAGCAGCCACCTGAGCCAACAGAAAAGCCATCCCTGAGGCAGGAGAGTTTTTGAAACCCAACCCTTGGACATCCTAATGGGGTTTTTGATCCAGCCCCCTCAGATCTCATGTGTGCGACCCACTGCCCTCACCCCTTCTCTGGAAATCATCATGCCCATCTCATATGAATTTTGTTGGGGTAATCTTTGTGGAGGTGTTTCCCCCCGGTGCCACACGATTTCCTGGGATCTCACAGTGCTTTAAAAATCGGTGTGAATGTAGACTCCCCCCAGATCAGAATGATTCCCTAACTGCAGTTCCCTGCAAGCTCTGCTCTGTGTGTGCTCTGCCGCTCGTCAGATTCTCTCTACCCCACAGAAAGTGGGGGGACACTCTCAGAGCACCCCATGGATTGCCACGGAAGCAGCCTGGGTGACTTTACAAGATTAAATCACAGGATGGCAGAAATAAGGGGATTTAGACATTTTTGGTCCTAAATTCATCAATACTTGTAATGTTCTGAGATTCTTGAAAAAACACTATAAATTCTGCTTATGAGGAAGAAGTGACACTCAAAAAGACAAATGTGCAAAATAAGCGAGAACAAAAATTCATTTAATAAGAAAGAACCCTCCTCTGCCTACCTTTGGACAGCACCAGTGTTGAGCAGATTGGCTTTTGTTGGTGGGAATAATTAGTTAATTGTTATCATTAACACACGGGGAAACCCTTTATTTGCTAGAGACGATGTAATTTACTTTCCAAAAATTTTGAAAATGCTGGATTATGATGTAGAAAAGAAAAGAACTCTGTGAAATTAAAAGAGAGCTCGCTGCAATATCCCCATTGCAGGCGGGGCAGTGGAAGCACAGGGAGCTCTGGCTTTCCCAGCAGGACACAGGGAGGCTCTTCAGGACAGAGGATGCCCTGAGGGAGTGCTGAAATCACTTCTGCCCCAAACTGAAGGGTTTGGGCGAAGCTCAGTGTGCCTGCAGTTACCTCACGGTGATGAATTTTATTTGCACAGTGCTTCTTCCTCCTCCTCCTCCTTTCCTGGCTGCTCCAAGGGGATGTTTTCCTTTGCAGAGAGCTCCTGTTTCAGCTTTGGGAGCAAACCAAGGCAGGGAAAGCAGCAATTGCAGCAGTGATGGAACAGTTTTGCTGCTGTTGCTGGTGTGTGCGATGTCACCCAACAGGCAGGACTTGGGCTTGGCAGCGCAGCTTAAATTGGATTCCGTTTGAACAATGCTCCTGCTCCTCAGAACTTGCAGCTTCGGGTTCTGAGTGCACAAAGAACCAGGCTGGCCTTGGTTTGGGTCAATTTTTACAATTCCAGCATGGACCAAAACCAAAGGAATTCTGGCTGAGGGGCTGGGGGTGGTGTGTGGGGAAGGATGGACAGCCAGACAGTCGCCGTCTTTTGGAGCGGCAGCTCTTCTGACAGTGGTAGGAAAAATGGATTTTCTTGTAAATGCTTTTGAAATAATCAAGCTGTGGCATCTCTGTTTGAACCATGAGGGTAAACAAGACAAATTACAGCACGAGATCTGAGACCCGAGGCTCCATCATGCTTTAGCACTCGTGAAGGTCAAAGCTGGAAGTGGCAAATGCACACTGGACCAGATCGGTGACTAAACAGATCTGACAAGACGGAAAATGCTTTTCTTGCCCCGAATTAAGATCATGTTAAGCATAATTAAAGGTCTGAGTTGTGTGTCTTAGCATGAGCTCCTTAATAACAAAGATGAGATATTGAGTATGCTGGGATCTGCTTAGCATTAGCGAGAGGTGCCTTTCTCTGGGCATGTTTAGGGAGAGTGCATCGATTTTAAAGTAAAATGGGAACATAAGGAACTTAATTTATGGTGGCAGAGAGTCCATTTTCTACAAGAATAATAAAACGTGATAAAGCTGAACCTCGGGGTTTGGCAGCTCTGCTCCGCGATGGCTGGGGGAAGGGGGAAGAAAAAATAACCCTGCTCAGGAGGCCCTTTTCAACACCACACACAGATTCCATGTCTCCATAAAATATTCCCAAATATCCATTTAAACAATCAAACAAACAGCGTCAGCGCTGCTCGAAGGAAATCACAGTGGCTTTCCTCCCTTTGAAGCGCGTTGGCTCCTGGAGATTAAATTGGGAAGGAGAGGATGTTCTAAATCCGGCTGATGGCCTCACTCACCTCTCCTCCCCTGTCCTCACCTCCTCCCCTCTCCCAGTCCCGCTTCCTCCGCTGCTGTGGAATTCCCAGACAGGGCCCATCCCTGGCTGGATCCCGGAGCGCTCCTTTGGGATCCGTGCTCAGCCTCTGCCTCCCTGCCCTGCACTCCCGCTGCTCTGCCTGGGAAGGGGAAAGTTTCTGGGGATGACTTTTGGTGGGAGAGGTTTCAGTGGAGATCTCGTTCCAAGACAGCCTCATTCCAAGGCTGAGGTTTGTGTTGGGAGAAAGGACTGCGAGAGGGTTGAGCTGGCGAGCAGGAAGAGCAGGGCTGTCCACAAATAAGGAGATAAATGTGGAGATGGGAATTGCAAGGCCACCCTGAGGCTCAGGTGACTGGGCCAGGGTCAGCAGCACTGCTCCAGCCATGAATTCGGTGGAAGCAGGCCAAAATCAGATGGGGATGTTTCATTTTTATAGCCAGGGCAGGAAGGTGATAACACCCACCCAGCCTAGAGTGATGGCTGGAGAGGAGCCTTGCTCCCCCTTTAATCCCTGCTGCCAACACTTAACAATCGAGTTCTCTAGAGCCGTAAGAGCCCTGCTATCCTGGGAACGTGCTGCGGGTCCCAGCAGGAGCAGAGGTGCCCCAGGCCCCCGGATTCCATGGGCTGCCTCCCAGGGGAAGGGGACACCTGAGCCACGGCACTGCCCCAGGAGCAGAGGTGCTCAGAGCCCTCTCTGCCGTGTCCAGAACAGCCCCAGCCCTCACAGCCCCTCCAGAACAGGCTGGGAAAGGGGCGCTGGATGAGCTCCCATTCCCATCAGGATTTCCCGAGCTGCCAGCCGGGCAGGGGAATGGAAAGGCACAGAATTTCTGACATGAAATGCAGGATTGGAGCCAGGAGAGCTCTGTCCTGCTCCTCACTCCATGCCAGGCTGCTCTGGAGAGCGGTTCTGACGCCCTTTGAATGAGTGACTCCATCGACTGCCCAGGCCCCAGACCTCAAATTTCCATTTTTGTTATCCCAAACAGCCTTGGCCTCCATACACCCTGCTGTAACCTTGACATTCAGGTGGAACTGCTGCCAAAGGGATGGATGCAGGAGCCATTTATTCCCGAGGCTGGAGCTTGGCTGAAACTGATGAACTGAAGCAAAAATGGGCAACTGTTCTGAGGAGGTTCAAGGAATAAAAGCTTTCAGAGAGAGCCAGGTGTTGCAGAAAGAATTTTGAAGGAAAACAGTGCTTTGTCATCTACCTTTGCCAATTCATGGAGGAACACCAAGCCACAAAGTGAGAAAAGTAAGTGATAAAGTCAGCCTAATCCCCAGAAAATATTTCTACCCAGCTCAACAGTAACACACTGCAAGAGCAGGACCCTTTATCTGTATTTTCAGTGTCTTTACTAATTTTCCTTGAATTTACCCAGCTTTACCCATCTTCATTTGTGTTTTTAGCCACTGTGTTGGCAGCCCAGAGCTTGAACTGAGCTCCTCTGAAGCCGTGTCTCACCTGGGTGAGCTTGGGCCTGATGTCCGGTGAGGTGACTCGGCACGGGATGAGCACGGTTTTCTTCTCACCCACGATGTAGATGAGCTCGGGGTGCTCCGAGTGCATCTCCACAAAGGGATTCCTGTAGTCTGCAGGGAAAAGAACATGGGTTTGGAGAACTGGAAGGGCTCTGAGGTGAATGTGAGCACTGAGCTGCCCAGAAAGGCTCCCTTGGAGTCAGGACATCCCGCGTGTGTGCAAGTGCCGCTGTCACGTTGGAGCCAATGGCAATTCCTTGGATTTAGCCCCGTGTTCATCCAGAAATTGCCCAGAATGGGACATCTCTGTGCAGACACAGGAAAAACTTCATGGAATACCAGCTCAGGATGCCAGTGCTGCTTCTGGACCTTGGGAGTGCTCCTGCCCTTCATCTGGGGATATCAACGTGCATTTCCTGACTGAGGACAAGAGGGTTTGCTCAAGGAATGCCATGGAAATACCTTGGAATTAACCCTCGGAGTGCAGAGCTGGAGCTCCTTTGCTCCACAGCCCACCCCAAGGCAGGGATGGACACAGCAGAGTGGCACTGCTGCCTTTTGGCGGGGTTGGAGCTTCATTTTCCCTCTGGGAACTGGGAATTTTGTCCTCAGCAGAGAAAATGAACCATGGCCTTCACCACGAGGAGAGCAAGGGTTGGTTGGAGCTGTGTGGGGCAGAGAGGCCACGAGAGGTGATGATGGTGCTTGAGAAAAGGCACTTGGGGCACTGCAAATATTGGGGATCCGTGTGGGGAGCTGTGGCGAGGAGCACTGAACACGAGGCAGACAAAGATCAGAAATCTGGATGATTTCTCTGATTTCCAGGCCCGTCTTTTCATGCCAGCTTTTCTCCCGTGCCATTGGTGTGTTCTGGCTGTGCTTTGGAGCGAGGGAATTGTGAGAAATGTGATGGGAGCGAGATTAATTGGAATTAAACCATCCAAGACCAGTAATCTCCCCACATTTAGGAAGTTTCAGATACACATCTGACCTTTCTGGTCAGGCAGGCACTGGTTCTAATCAAGCCTTGAGCTGAGAAACCTGATCTTTGAACCACAACTCTGTAGCTTGGTCCAAGCCCCAAAACTAATAGGAAATATTTATACTCAGTCCTGTGTCCCGTGCACTTTCCCAAAAATGATAAATTGTCCTGTTGAGTGCCATTATGAAAATGTGTTTAGTGTTTGTCCCCGAGCTGCTTAGTCCCTCTGCACTCTTGCTCTCCAGCTGAACCACCCTGGGAGGTATCAAATGGGACAATATTGTAATTTTTATTCTGCTTTTAAAAAGGACACTGGATAATTAAAAGAAGATCCTTGGGTTATTTGTAAAAGGAAAAAGCAGAGAAAGATTTCTGTGTATTTGCAAAGTGCAAAAAAGTGTCAGGGGAAATGCAATCACAATTATTTCTTGCCCTGTGGAGAAAAGGAGAGAATAAGGAATGTGCTACGTGATAGGGGACAGACAAAGGTAGAGAATGGATGGAAAAGGGTACAGGACGGATGGAAAGGGGTATAGGCCAAGAGGAAACTTGCTGGGAAAAAGAAGAGCTTCCTGATACCAAACTATTCCCAATTCTGCATCGAATTTTGGCTGAAAAGATGGGAGCACTGAATTTAAAAATATTTCTGCCAGTATTTTTAGAGGGAACTCTAGAACAGCACTGTTTATTTAAAAAGTAACACAAATCAAAAGAAGGCAGCTAAGCAAATATTAAATAATCCTAACATGCAGGCAAATATTGAACTGCGCAATGATTGATGCATCCTACTCAAAACAGAATAAAATGTCTCAAAAATATTTCCTATTCAGGAAAAAAAACATAATTATTAACCCCATTCTCCTCCACCATCTCTCCCTACCCCCAAGACTCATCTCTACCAAATTCTCAGATTCACAAGAGACCTAAAATCAACCTCCCTTTTTTCAGCTGCACATGGGGACAGATATGGCGCTCCTGATTCACCTGACAGGAAGCAGGGATTCACAGGGTGAGAAACAGAAGCTGTATTTCAGTCCTAATTGATTTTTAATAGCAGCCTGCTCCTGAATCGCCGTATGTCCAACCAGGGGCTGGAGATAAACTATCCCAGATAAGCTCCAACCTGAATTGGAAGCCAAAACAGATAAATCTGGCCTTCTGCCATCACTGGTTGAAATCTTGATGGTATCTTAAAATCACTGTGCACTTAACAGCAGCGAGAGGCAGTTTCTGGGCTAAAAAGATTGGGAAAAGGAAGGGATGGCTTCAGCTGCTCTGGTTGGTAATCACTCATGGATGTCAGGTCCCATGGGCATCATTCTCACTGTGTTTTGGGAAAAAAGAGAAAAAGGTTTTCTATTTTATGGGTCCTCGTCTTTGCTAAGCCAGGGAGGTGTCCTGGAGCAGATGGCTGTGATTTGTGTTCTCTCACTGCTTTGTCCAGCTCATACCCAAGCCTGGAGAGTTCTCTGCCTGTGAAATGGTTTTTCCCTCTGTTTCCGTCTGCAATATCAGAACTCCTGAACAGCTGGGACACCCGCGGGTGGGCACCTGAGGGTGGGTACCTGTGGGAGCCACTGGGACTGGCCCAGTTGGTCAGAGCACGGTGCTAATAAAGCCAAGGTTTGTGGGTTTTGGGCCATTCCCTGACAAATTGGACCTGATGGTCCCCTCTGCGGTCCCTTCCAACCCAGAATATTCCATGATTTCAGCTCCTGGAGTGAGGGTGCTGCTGTGGCAGCAGCTTGCAGGGCTGCCCTGCTGCGGGTTTGACACGAGAGCTCAGCCAGGAGGTGAGGGCTGCACTTTGGCCATCAGGGGATGTGACCCTAGAGTGACACGGCCAGGCAGCTGCACGGGAAGGTCAAGCACCTGGGTATGTCCCAGGGAGGCTTTATTTTCCTCCCTGACTGTGGAACTCCGTGCAAAAGGAACAAACAATGTCACAGCACCCCAGAATGGTTTGGGTTGGAACCTCAAAGCCCATCCAGTGCCACCCCTGCCATGGGCAGGGCCACCTTCTGCCACCCCAGGTTACTCCAACCTGGCCTTGGACAGTTCCAGGGATGGGGCAGCCTCAAGTTTCTCAGTCCTCAAGCACTAAAGAGCCCCAGGACACAGAGGAGAGCTCAAACCTCGTGTGTCCTGCTCCTGCTCCAGCTGCTCCAAACCCCTCCTGAGCAGGAGCAAGGCAGTGCCGTTGGGAAGGAGCGGTTTTCCAGCATTTCCAGGCAGCTGGACTGCTCGCTTAGCAGATAAGCAAACGTAAAGTGGCTCAGCTTTGGGGCTTAACAGAATGAGAAAGAATAACTTCTGAGCTAATCAAGTGCCAGCTGATACCTTTGTTATGGTTTGTGCAGACGAAAAAACGGATCCTTCACTGAACCCCTCAGGAGTTCAGACTGACCATGGCGTGGAAAAACGACCTGCTGGAACGTCAGGAGTGTCACTGCCAGCTTTACAGGCACACTCACCACCTCCAGGCCAGCAGCAATCAGTTAACTCCTTGTAAAAAAGTCTCTCAGAGACAGAACTTCTTGAAACAAAAGGGACAGGGTCACTTTTCTGTAAGAATGATAACCTCAGCCTCGAGGAAGATCTCCAGTTCCAGGTGGTGTAAATCAGTTGCACTCAAGTGTTGCAATCTGGAGAGCTGTGGCATGGGAAGGGCAGGTGTTGTCCTCTCCACAGTCACCAGCCCTGAACTCGGAGGGAGGATTTCTCAGCAAAGAAACCCTGGATGAAAACAGAGCATTTCCCTGTAGCCTGGCACATCTGTTCCTCCCGAGCTGGGAAGGTGAAATGCCCCATGAATCTTCCCCACAAAGAAAACACCCAGAGGATAATCAAAAAGAATGATTTACTGTGGGCCACAAAGCTCGTTCTGTGTGAGGAAAGACAAGAGTTGAAGCACGCTGGGGATTTATCAGCTCAGGGGCGAGGGCAGGGCCCCTTCCCCTGGTCTCAGCCTGGATGTGTGGCTGCCCAGGGCACTGGGAGTTTGCAGGAGGCTCAGGCAGGCCCGGCTGTTGCTGTGTGCCCAGCAGGGCTCAGGAGGAGCACACCCAGCACGGCCGAGGGAGCCGTGGCAGGGGATGGAGCAGGGAAGGGACAGCCGGGCCCCAGGGACAGCCGGGCCGGGAGCCGAGCACGGGACACACAAAAGCAACTCAAAGGTCAAGTGCCTACAAGAACATTGTTTTCCTTCAGGCAGTGGAGCCCTTCATGTTTAGGTGCTCATTCTGTCCAGGAGGAGAGGAATTGCTGCTCTAGAGGAGCTTTGGGAGGGCGCCTGGGAAATCTCAGCTGTCTCCTCACGGCACCACAGTGACAGTGGGACACAGCTCCAGGACACAGCCCCAGGACACCGGTCTAGGACACAACTCCAGGACACAGCCCCAGGACACAGCCCCAGGACACCGGTCTAGGACTCAGCTCCAGGACGAAGATCCAGGACACAGCCCCAGGACACCGGTCTAGGACTCAGCTCCAGGACACAGCTCCAGGACACAGCCCCAGGACACCGGTCTAGGACTCAGCTCCAGGACTCAGCTCCAGGACACAGCTCCAGGACACAGGTCCAGGACTCCTGTGACAGCTGCTCTTGTTCAGTGTCACCTACGGAACAGGAGCCTCTCTGCAGGGGCAGGGGGAGGCTGCAATCATTTTGTGCTCACTTGAATCCCCCTCCCAGAGAGCTCATCCTGCCTGGAGCTGAGGGGCTCAAACGCTTCGGCACTGCGCTCACAATGTTGTCGATTCAATCTCTCCTACAGCTCTTTACTCCCCAGCATTGCATCCCCTGCCTGTGCCTCTGAACCATCCACCTGTCACACACCCACAGAGGATTTTAGACGGGATTTTGGGTGCTTTTCATTCCTGCCCGTGTCTCCTGCACCGTGACAGCGATTTGTCTCGTGGTATTTGTCTCCCATCCCAAGCCCCGGCGTTGACATCGCCTCTCCCTCCAGGTGCTGTCAGCCCACGAGCATGATAAGCACTAAATGGCCTTTGAGGACAGTCATTCACGGCTGCTCATGGCCGTGAAATTCCTGAACATTCTCATTTTGCCTCTCACTTTGTTCCAGCTAAAGATAATTCTCTCGTCGCCCTCACCATTTATTTTCTTCACTCAGCCATCCCTAAGCTGGGGAGCCTGGGCAGAGTTTCACAGGTTCTTTAAGTTCGTGTTTTGACATAATCCCCATGAAGTTTGTCTTCATCAAGGTCAAAAGCACTGAGAGGAGGTTTATAACCTGTTCCTTGCAGTAACAGCAGCATTAGCAGTGCAGGGACACTTCGGGCAGAGCAGTTCGGGAAGGAAGCAGCCTGGGCTGCTGAATTCCCCCTGCTCACCCATCAAAGCTGCCTCGAGGTGCAGGAGCAACTCCTATAAAGGCACTTGTTTTGAAACTGGATCTTTGAAAATAAAAGATCTTTCCGTTTGGCAGGCCAATGAAAAGAATCGGTGGTGGAATGTTTAGATTAAACAGAAAGCAGAATATTTTCTCTTTAGGCAAAACAAAAGTGACTGCAAAACCCCCAGAAGCCGTTCTGAGTCAACATGAAGCATTCTGTTTTGGTCAAATGAAATGCATTCTTCCCCTGGAGATTACTGTTAGAAACACAGGAATATTTGTAGAGAAAAAAAAATTACTTTAAAAAGTGTTACTTCAAAAATTGTAAAAGCAAAATGTTTCTCACTGCCAAGCAAATAAAGGCAAAATGGAAAGATTTATTTTTAAAAATCCCAACAAAACACCGCAGAAAAAGAAGCCTCCATGCTTTGTCTGGACTTATGTTCCAAGCAGCAGAAGAATTCATAAATTCTGACTCCTCCACCAGATTTGAGGCAGGTTTTGGCTTTGTAGAAAATATTCCCCAGCTTTATCTGCAGTCCCGTTAAGAACAGGTCTCCCACCCTGGGGAAGGCTCAGCAATTAACAACCACAGAGTGGATAAAAAACAGGAAGGAAGAAGTGGGGGAAGCGTGTGTGATTTTGGCCTTCGGGCTTCCATTTAGGAATTCTTGATCCATGAGGAAGGATCCTCTCCTCCTGCTGAGCTGTCAGGAGCTGTCACTGCCACACGGACAGTGCCGGGAACTTCTGCTGCTCACCCATCATAGCCTACAAGGCTCCTCCACTTTAAAGAGAGAACCTTTAGGATATGATTTGAAGATCCTGACTGCCTTGATTCAGAACTAAGAGCATCCTGCTTTCCCCTTGGATCCCGGAGGGGCAGCAGCGAGGGTCCTGCCCGGGACACAGCCTGGATTCCGTGTGCTCTGACACTGGGATTGGGATGTGCAGCCCAGCCCTGCTGTGGGACAGCCCCTTCATCTGCTGGGCAGACAGCTCAGCATCGGCCTGGCTCAGTGCAGCTGTCTGCAGCCTGGGAGCAAGAAGAGCTGCAGCTCCAGCTCTGTTTCCACTGAAAATATCTTGGAAAAACTTGAGCCAAAGCCCAAAGCTGTCACCCTGGCCCTGCAGTTCTGCTTCTCGCTCTTGCGTTATCTCTGTGAACTGTCAAGCGGATTGAGGAGGCAGAAATCAGCTTCAAAGAACATCAGAACCAGAATACGATCTCATGTGGGGGGTGCTTCCATGCACTTACACCCTCTTGATCTCCCGGGGTGGGAAGGGGATAAGGATGATGGGGCTGCACATCCCTGGCTGAGAAGGAAGAGGCTGTGGCTGAAGTGAAGCCCTTGGACCACCTCTCCTGATCCTTTGCAGCAGCAAGGCAGAGCTCCAGCCCTTCCCTGGAGCTGACCAGCAGGGAGATGCTCCAGCAGGACAATTGCTCGGATGCATCCCCCTTTTCCCTCTGACATGGCCTCAGCAGGACCTGTGCTCCCATAAAAATGTCTTGCTTCAAATTTGGTTTGTGGTCCCTGTGCCCTGGGCTCCTGGCAGAGCTGCACTGTGGCTGGTGCCTCCGTGGTGCCCACATGAGCTTTGGAAGGAGCCAGAACTCACATTTTCTGCAGGGACCTCTCCTGGATTTACTGTGCTCCTGTGAACATCAGTGCTGAGAACCAAACGGGTGGAAGGAAATGCCTCCCTCGGTCCTGCTGTGATCCCAGCTCACACCAACACTGAGGGGGTGAAACCCCAGCAGCTGCTGCCTCTGGCTGGGGACACAGTGTCCAAATGTTCACTGTTCAAATGTCTGTGTGTTCACAGTGATCCCCACGGGGACAAGCAGGAATGGGGGAATGCACCCCACTGTGCTCAGACCCTCCTGGGCACACACAGCATTTTGGGCCAGTTGCAGTCACAGGAGGTGGGACTGGTGTTTCTGGAGCAGGTATTTGAGAACCTGCTCCAGCACGGCCATAATTGCTCCAAGAAATAGAACAACAGCACTGCTTTGCATGGAAGATACTGAAGGATGTGTGCTGCTGGCCCCATATATTGAGGAGGTGCCTCTTTTAGCCCTACAGATCTGGAAAAGCAAATGCCATTGCGGGGTGGGCAGCAATCCCAGCCTGGAAGCCTGGCTGAGCTTTCCCAGACACTCTGGCAGGATGTGCCCAGCCCTGGTTCCCTCAGCACTAAAGTCACACAAGGTGTAGGCAGCAGAGCCGACTGCGCTCGTTCCTGATCACTGAGAGGCACAAAATGTGCAGCAAATCCTTGACTGTGACACAGCAGCTGCCGGGGGAACTCGGAGCTGAGGCTGGATTTGAGGCAGGAGCTCTTCCAGCTGACACCCCCAGGACTGTGCCTTTGCTGACACTGACAGAATTTCAAAGAGCTGAGAGCTGCAAGTCCTGACTCCTGTCTAGACTGGAGCCTGGGGTAGCCCTTTGGGAAGGTGGAATGAATCTTTGCTTGATTTGGTTTTTTTTTTTTTTCCTCCTTCTCTAAGCCATGTTAAATTTTATATGTGCCCCAGTGTCCTGGTTTCAGCTGGGAATGCTATCTGTGTGTATATAAGACAGGAAAGGCAACAGGGAATTGGTAAATGTGGGATGTGGGACCTGACATGATGTAAAGGATATGGAATAAGGGGTGGATGCTGACCTAGTTTTGGCTGGGATAGTTTTCTGCTGGAATAATGCTGTGTTTTGGATTTAATATAAAAATAAAGTTGATAACACACTGAGGGGACCATTGCCAAGAGGACTGTCCGGGTTTTCACCCAGCTTGCCCTTTCCCTTGGCACAGGGATCCCAAAGGCTGCAATAAAGGTATCGGGAAGGGTCACTGCAGGAGGCAGATGGAAGCAGAAGCTGTGTCTGGGTGGCTGTGGCAGCATTTCCATGGAGCTGCTCTGCCCATCCAGCGCTGCAGTGTTGGACCAGGCACTGCCTTTCCCTGCAGGGATCATCCCTCAGAACTGGGGTGGAATTAACTCAGTTAAGAACTCCCAGCTATTTCTGTTCCAGCCCTGGGCTGCTCTGGATTTCCAGCAAGGAGATGGGCAACAGGAGAAGGGGGTTCTCTTCCTCTTTCACGATGATCCTTGGAGCTTGCAGCTGCAGCGGGAAGCAGAGGAGGCCTCGGGAACAATTCATTCAGGATGGAGATCCTGAGCTGTGCCTCCCCCCAGCGCAGGAGCACAGCTGAGCCCTGGCAGCTGCCCCCGGGTCCCTCCTGAGCCCAGGGATGGGCAGGGTCACAGCTCCACCGCCCCAGCAGCGAGAGCTGTGAGTGCCAGGTCCTGACAGAGCTCCCAAACCCCACCAGGGAGGCTGGAAAAACAGGAGCCAGCACAGGAAATCATGGCCAATAAGCAGGGCTTCCGATACAATTGTGTTCTCATTTCGGTGTGGAGAAGCAGGCCTTCAGGAATGAAGGGAAAAATACCATTGCTCTGCCTTTTTTGGCAATAACGGCTCGTAACCTCAGAGGAATCTCCAGCCTCCAGGGGCTGGCTCCACATTTTCTCCCTCCACCTGGCTCGGCCTCACAAACACCCCGCTGAGCGCTTGCTCTCTCCACAAAACCCACAGGGATGAGCTTTGGACTTCACCCCTGCCTGGCACTCCCAGGGACCTGGGAGTTCCCTCACTTCAAGACAACTGCTGGGTTTCTCGGTGCTGCCCAGACCCCGTCACAGCCATTTCCTTCCAAAGGCACGTTTTAAATATTGAACAAAGCCGGAGGTGTGCTCTGAACTCCTTGTTGGAGTCGCCAGCCCGCAGAGCCCTCGCTGCAGAGCAGTTGCCTTGTCCCCAGGACAGCCCTGCTGACCTCCAACAAATATCCCCAGGAACTGAATGGCAGGAAGAGCGTGCCCTGAGGACAGCTCCACGCTGAGGTATAAATAGCTCCATTCCAGCTTCCTCAGCCCGATAGGACAGATCCCAGCAGGAACATGCAGCTTCCAGACAGCGCTGCTGGGGCAGAGCCCTGCTTTGGGGTGCACAGGACGAGCTGGAGCATTTCACACCCGCTTTTCCCCCCAACATTTTTAAAGCACAAGAGTCAGAGTTGGAGCTTTTAGAGCAGGGAGGACGCAGGACAATGAAAATGCACCTGAGGGGGGTGATTTGGTGCTGTTTGTCAGGAGAACCTTGGCACAGCGCTCTGAGGCAGGCAGGAGGACATCCTGCTGTTTTTTTAGATCAGCTCTGTTCCAAGAGCATCCCCGGCGAGACATTTACATAATTGGGGATATTTTCTTCAGGAAAGTGCTCAGGCAGTCCCAAAAGATCCACAACGTTTCCTGCACGTGCTCCTGCCACAGAGCAAGAAGGGCTGGGTAGGCAGCCAGGGCACTGAATCAGGAGAGAGAATTGAGTTTCCTGGAGCATGGGACAGGCTGGGCTAACAATGTTGGACCTGGGGCATCTGAGCTGGGTGTAATGGGAAAAGGAAACAGCTCAGCACAAGAACCAGGGTGGATAAAGCAACCAGGGCTCCGAGCACCAAGAAAAAAACAGAGAAAGGAAATAGAAAGGGAGAAAAAAAATGACTTCAGGGACTAAGAAGTAATGCCAAAAAGTCACTTTCCAATTAGAGGAAAACTTGCTGGGAAAGCAGGATACGGGTAGAAAGGGATTCTTTTCAACAGGCAGGAAAGTGTCACCCACATGAATGGAGCAGGTGTGTTCACCTGGTGCTGCAAAGGCTGAGTTCAGCTGTGTGGGCACAGCAGAGTCCCCTGGGCATGGAAATCACTCCTCGTGTTGGTTCACCATCGTTAGCAACAGCCTGGGACTGGCAGAGCTGCCCAGCAAAGACTGGTGTTTGCTGGAAGCGTGGGTTTGCAGCACGATTCAAATACCAGCAGACAAACTCACTGCCTCTCCAGCATTTGTTTGAGTAAGAGGATTCAAAGAATCACATTTTAGCATTTGCTAGGAAAATGAAATTAATCCATCCCCAGGAGTGTTTGTGGGGAAGCGAAGGCTGAGCTTATTCAGCACCGGAGGAGTTCGTGTCATCCCCTATTCAAACACTAAAAGTCAGCTCCTTCATCCGAGCGTTCACAATCTCAGCCTGGAAGATCCAAGATGATTCAGTGTTTAGTAACGCGTTGGTCAAGTAGATTGAAGGAAAATCAGTGTTTTGGGGAAATATTCGAACAAAAATTCACATTATTGGAACGATTGCTCAGTAGGTTGCGTTCACTTAATCACAGAGGATCACGCCCCTCTGAAGTTCCTGCTGCCATTTATTCTTGGATCTGAACTCAGTGATTCTGACACACGGGGGAGAGGCAGCTCAAAGGGAATGAAAATGAGCATTGGGGCATATTTTTATGATAAAATATGTCCAGTGTGGTCACCCAGCTCTGCTACTTGTTCTGTCCTGAGTGTCAGAGCTGCTGAGTCCTCCTGGGCCAGTGGGGAGGGGGAAGCCCTGAATCGCCTCACGTGGATCCCACAGCCCCGTGCTGCTGGCAGCAATGACAAAAAGTGGAATTCTTACCTTGAACAAAGACATAGATGCTGGCCACGAGTCCCTGGTGCTCGGGGAGGCTGCTGAGGGCACAGCTGAGCTCTCCGGTGTCGTTGGCCGTGGCTCTCCTGAGGACGAGCTGGCTGCAGCTCAGCCCGGGGACCTCGCGGCAGCTGCTCACGTGCACTCGGGGGTTGTCCCCCCTCAGCTGCCAGCTCACGGATGGGGCTCCCCTGCCCACACAAAACACCCAAATTACTCAGGATTCAGGCAAAACTGGGGCTTCTTTCCAGCCGGCTGTTTCCAGCGCTCCTACCCGTGTCATTCCCAAATAAATGGTAAAGGTCACTGGGTGTTTGCACTGCCACCCATCAGAAATGGAGCTGGATCACCCCACACTGCTCCCCAGAGCAGCAAACGTTCCTGAAATGCTCTGTGGGACCTGCAGCAAGCTCCTGGAGAAAAGTTTAATTTCATTTTAATTTTCCTTCTAACACACTGCGAGTTTGTTTTTATAACACTGTGTTTTAGCTGCTCCAAACATTAGAAAGCAGCAGATAAAATTATATGTTTGTTCCAGGCGGAGGACTTCGCATATTTTAACAGCTAAATTAATGTCTGGTTTTTTTGCACCGAGGCTGCACGGAAAGAGGAGAATATTTATGTAATTTCGCTTCACCTTTCTTGCTTAATCAGCAGTGACTCAGTCTTGAGTTTTGTGAAGGGCCTGAAACCAATCCGATTACAAATCTGGGAATATCAGGACAGATTTTTTTCCAATTCCCCTCATGACAGCAGCCAGAACATGGAGCCAGAGGATGCACATTCCACCCACCTGACCCACCTGCTGCTGGATATCTGAGCACAGCTCATGGCAAATGCAATTCCATGGAGCTCAGGACAAAAAGCAAGGACTGGGTGTCACCTCCTGCAGGCCCAGAGCTCCCAGCTGATCCAAGTCCCAGCTGGATGCGCTGGGAGCATCAGGCCACGGCAGCAGGAGCTCTCGGAGCTCTCTCTGAGGGCTCTGGGATGGAGCAGAGATGCCACGCAGACCCACGAGATGAAGATTATGGTGGGTTTTTTGTAGCAGACTGGTTTTCAGTGTGGAAATTGGGGCTTTGGGGGTGGTCACCCCTGGATTTTTCTGGAGAAGAAGTTGGCATTGCAGAGAGGGAATTCTCTCTGTGTTTGCAGAGAGGAGCCACTCTTCCCAAGAACAGGGGGCTGGCATCCCCTTCTTCCTCAGTGAATTCCCACTGGCATTTGCTGAGCTGAGGAAGGAGTGGGAACCCCTGGATTTCCCAGCTCAGCGCTGCCAGGGAGAAATCCGGCCTGGACACGCTGACCCAGGAGCTGGTGCTGCCCAGAGCTGTCTCTGAGTGAAATTCCCAGCTTTCCAGTAACTCCTATCCCTGCTCCAGTGCCTGCAGGGTGTGATAGGTGCAGGCAGAGAGCTCTTGCCAGGACATTCAGTGACACAAACACACACACACACACACACACACGAACATCCTCTTGGCCCTCGCTCCCAGCGTCCCTCTGCCGCCTTCCTGCGTAGGAGGCGGACACGGAGTGGAGCTCTTGAGGATATTCCCAGCTGAAGGAGAGCACTGGGAAAAGTGGGAATATCCTCTCTGCTGAGCAGCCTCGCCCTCGTTTTTCGATGTTCTGGTGGCTTGGACAGCCCCACCGCACGTCAGAGCAGCTTCCCGTCCTTCCGAGCACCCAGAGCTCTGTCCCCACCTCACTGGCGTCAGCAGTGACTCCAGAACTGGGATTCCTGGCTGGAATAGGGAACAGTGCCAGTCCCCATGGACACCCAGCTCATCACCGTGTCCCTGCCCCTCCTCACCCACACCCATCGGCGCTGGGAATCTGCTCTGGTGGCTCAGCAGGGCAGCATTGGGATTTCACACCTGGCCTTCCATAAATCTGCCTGCTTTTTCCTCCGACATTCTCTACCCCAGTGAAAGGTGAAGCCTTTGGAATTTTCACACATCTGGCAGAGGGGAGTGGCAGCAGCAGCTTCGGCCAGGCCACCACAAACCAGGAAATCTTGGCCAAGAACCTCAAAGACCTGGAGCTGCAGGGAGCAGGGATGTTCCCACAAACCTGCTGGGACTGCTGCCTCGTGCTGTGCCCCACACAGAGCCCCTGGAATCACAAAGAATTCCAGAGCTCGCCCTGGGCCAGGGGCTGACCTGTGGGAGTGCAGGTGCTGCTGTGGCAGAGGAGGAAGAGGGCAGAGGGGCTGATCCAGGCAATCCTGCATTCAGAAACCGCACCTTCCTCCTATTCCCAGATTTTGCATGACCTGAGCCAAGGAGATGAACTGCTCCAGGCCCTGGTCCCGTGTTACATCCCATGCTCACATATTTTTGTGTTCCTCAGACCGGTCATGGGGATTTATAGCTTTGCATCCATAAAGCAACGTGGGGCTGAAGTGCTAATAACCCCTTCAACTGTTTATTCATCTGCTGATATGGGAAAAGGAGGCTGCTCCTCCAGATTAAAAAGGCAGGGGATGGAGAACTGCTGGGAAGTGTTGATTTAATTGGTCTGGGGCACTGCAGGGACCTCGTGTCCACACAGGTTTTATGGAGGGCACCATCGAGATGTTAAAGGACTGCTTAGACTTTATTGCCGTCTTGTTTGCTGTTGGCCAAGCTAAAAATACCACTGGGAGGTTGTTCTGACCTCGTAAGACACGTGGCGAGCTGGAGGTGTTCGGAGAAAAGCTGCCTCACCCAGCAGAAGACATCCCAAATTCCCACAGTCTGAGTCAATCCACCTTTCCCTACACACAGAATTAAATAGGCTGGGACAAAAATCAGAGGGGACGTGTCGGTGTAAACAAAAGCTTAAATTCACGTTCCCATTGCTCTTTTTACTGTTTTCAGTGACTTCTGTTGCAGGAAACCATCCCTGCAGTGGTTCCAGCCAAGGGGACCTTGCAAGAAGGTGTGAAAACAATGTGTGTGTGTGAGAGAGAGAAACTGTGAGAGTTTGTGCTACCTTAAGCCTTGTCTCCTACCACACTCAGAAAAAAACCTGAGAAACCACCTCTGGCAGTAGTTAAGTGTGAAAATCCCACTCAGAACAAGTAACAGCTCCATCCAGCTCCATCTGAGGCCTGTGATTTACAGCATCAGCTCCTGAGTTTTTCACGAGTCCAGGGTCAATTTGATTTCAAGAACGCGTTCTGTTTAAACAGGCCAGGTCTTTGTGTGTACAGACAGGGACTGCTGCTTGTTTAAGTGTCATATTATGGGCTGGGTGGCAGCTCCTGGTGACCTCATTTGTCACGTCCTCAGGGACAGGGAGCAAAGGGGAGATTTGGGCTGCACAGGAGCTGAATCTGTCCCTATTTCCAGGGAGGATTTTCCAGCCGTGTCCTCACATCCCACGAGCTCTCCCCCGTGCTGACTCAGGGCTTTGCCTGGGCCCCTTTACGGCACAAAAGATTTGGCCAGCCTGACCCCAGAGCTCTCCCTGCCCATCCAACCCCTCCACACAGCCCCAGCTCCCAGCTGGCCGAGCACCAGCCTCTGCTCTGGCCAAGCTCATCAACACCAGGACAGAAAAGCAGCATTTTGGAGCAATCCTTACCAGCATTTTATTTTTAGGGTGTCTCCTGGCGAGATGACGACGTGGTCCTTTGTAATGCTCAACCTGGGTTTCTGAAGAAGCCCTTCCTCGGCGAGACCTGACCCAAATAAAGCAGAAACCATCATTAGTTCAGCCGGGCTATTCACTGGCGTCAGAGCAGCACAATGCACTCGAGGCAGGCTCTTTGTTTTGTAAATAGTTCCTAATTTGGGTGCCCGAATAGTGCTCGCATTTATCCTGGTCGGGAGATGCCCTCGGTTGGTTTTTCTTCCTTTATTCCTCTCTCTCTTTCCTGACACTGAGCACCCGCGTTTGTGCCAATAGGCTTTCTCTGCTTGTGTGTTGAGCTAGCTTCATTACTGAATTACTGCAGATTTAGGAGAACAGATTCGTGTCAAAAGGATTTTGCACGCATATGAGAGTGGAGGGAGTCAGGTCCTTGGGAAATAATTTGATGGGTGAGTCCATACATTACATTTTAATCAATGGGAGAAGATAAAACGGTAATTCTGGGGAGCAGCTCAGTGAAGCACCTGTGGTATCAAAGGCAAATCGGAATCCTGGTGTTCCCCAAATCCCCATTCCCAAATCCTGCCTGTGAGCTGACGCCCAGGCTCTGGGCACTGTGATTGCTGTGATGCTCCCAGGGCAGTCTGTGACTCTGAGCTTTGTCCGGTCTCTGGTGACAAGGGGTGGTAATGACAGCACTGACAAAGTCTCTCTCATCATCTCCTGGCCCAGGAAACGTCTCCTGCCTGTGGAAGTGTCCCCAGGGAGCGTCCATCCACAATGAGACAATGTTCAGAAAGTGAAACTGAGAAGAACCAGCAGTGGAGGTTGGCCAGGCTGGCTTCTTTGTCCAAATCCAAAGTAACATAATCCAGGAGAGGAGAAGCCAGACTCAGATAAGGATCTCCACTTCCAAAGCTCTGACATTAAAGCCGTGTTTTCTTTCCCCTCCTGCTCTCCAAATCTCTCTTCTCCTTTGCCTCACGCTCGATAAGGCAGCAATCCTCAGCTGGGCTCCCAGCACAGGCATTATTTGCAGCACAGAAGGGAGATAACATATCTGGCAGGGAGAGAAACACTCAGCTTCAACTTTTCAACTGCATGAAGCAGTGATTTTCCTGCCCCCACCTCTCTGCTCTCGTCTCTTTCTTCCCTGATTTCAGTGAGCTGCTCTTTGCCTCAGCGTGGGCAGTGATTCACTCCCACTTTGGAGTCTCTGGCTGCTTCCAGAGCCCTCGGAGCTCCCATCAGTAACTCAGGGGAGGCCAAGAAACCTCCTGGCACCACTGAGTCCTTCCAGAGAGGGCTCTGCCCAGACACCGCAGTGCTGGGCACCCCTCGGAGCCACTGACCCTTCCTAGAGACTCTGGCTGAGCCTTTGAACCAGTCCTGGCCACCAGAGAGACCCATCCCACTCCCCTGCTCTGGCACTGCAGCTCTGTCTCCAAAGGCCTTTGCAGAGTAAGAAGTTGGAGTTTGGCCAACACAAACTCCCTCCCGTGGCTCTGTGGGACTTCATTTATCACCTCCAAACTGCCATGCCATGGAATGCTGGCGAAGCAGAGCAGCCAGGGGCTTCCAGCCCTGCAGTTCCCACTTCTTTTAGGAAGCGCTGCTGTTCCCAAACACCCTCAGGATGGCACCTGCAGGGAGCAGCACCACACTGAGCTGAGCACCACCAGGAACAGCCCCAGACTCTGCAGGAGGAGGCACTGCCAGGCAAATCCATCCTTGCACTTGGCTCCGAGGCCCCTCTGCCTTCCAGACAGAGCCAGCTCCCACCGGGAATGGGCTGAGCTCTGGCACAGGGTCTTTCATGGTGCCGAGGTATTTCACAGCCCCTTCAGACTGAACGTGCTGAGCTCTGCAAAAACCACCCCAAAATGGCCAACGGCTCCAAATGTGTCTGTCAAGTGCCATTAATTTGCCAGCTGAGGGGACCTTGAGTGCCTGCAGCTCTCCCAGGACGCTGCTCCTGCCAGGATCTGCTCTGGGCTGCTGATGCTGTGACTCCAGCCAGGTGCTGCTTCAACAGAAAATCCTGGGGTTTGGAACAAGATTATTTCTCTCCTCTTGTGCCTTCAGCTCTTCTTAGGGCTCAGAGGGGCTCAGCTCATGTCCTGAATTGTAGCTCTCATGAGTGAATGTGGCACTGTCAGAGCCTGACACCTGAGCTCTGCTCTGATTGCAGAGTCTTGGGGCTTTTACAATATTTGACACCATTTTTGCTAAAAGAAGGAAAAGTACTTTTCAATAATTTTCAATTATTCTTTTTTCCTTCTGAGTTACCTCTCACCCAAAGTTTATTTTGGCTTCAGGAGCTGAAGAACAGAATAAGCAATGTGTAATTTCAGTGCTTTTCTACCCCACAGAAGACAGGAGGAGAAATTCCTGTGCCACACACACATCTGGTCTCTGCTGGCAGGTTCATATAAACCCAGTCTGTGCCCTTTCTGCCACACCAGAGTGGGCTGGGAAAGGAATATTTTGAGGGCAAAACAAAGAGAGTAGTGGGGGACAAGGTGAGGCTGTGCTGGGCAGGGCAACGCCAAACTCGCAGAGTGAGCCCTCACAACGTTCTTAACCTTCCCTGGTCCCGTGAGACCTAGAGTTGAAATATTGGAGGCAAAGCTGGGGACAGCTCTAGGGTGTGCTGGGTGAGGAGAAAGGGATCTGCTCCACCAAGGATTTAGGGTGCTGCAAGGCAGAACCAGGCCTGGTCCTGGCAGTGCGTCCCCTCCTTTTCCACAGCTCTGCTCCCTATCCTTTGTCCGTGAGCCCAGGCCCCACAGCCGGCCCAGGGTGCCCTGCTGGGCCCAGTCACGCTCTGATTGCACAGCTCAAATCACAATGCCCAGGCCCCAAAGAACGTTCTCCTGCCTGTTGCAGAACTTTGGTCCTGCTCTAGGGCTACAAGGGACACGAAATGAAAAGCAAGCAGTCACTCCTGTGTTGTCACCACGGCAAAGCTCCTGGAGAGAGCCACGAGCAGAGTCCCCAGTGCCACTGGGGCTGTCCCTGCCCTGCATTCCCTGCGGAGCTGCCCCTGCTCCCGCTGTGCTCCTGGTGCAGGATCCTTCCCTGGATCCCCCAGCATGGATTGGGATCAGATAACCCTGCAGGTTTGGCAGTTTTGCTGCCTCCTGCAGAGCTACAAACAGGTCTGAGCACAATATCCCCTCTGCAGAGCGAGGGGGAAGGCCCAGCTCCTCCTGGGACTGACACATCCGATGGCATTCCTGCCCTCCATCGGCTGCTGCCAACACAAATTGGCTCCAGCAAGACAAAAACAGCGTCTCCAGCCTAAAGGTGCCCCTGGGAAGGGCCCCAGGTGAGGGCAGACCCTCTGTCCAGAGCCTCCCTGCACCATTCCTGACTCTGGGACTTCATTCCCACCTTCAGCTCAGTCTTTAACATTCAGCTCTCGGCGGCGAAAACCGCAAACACAGCACAACCACAAATCCTCGGGAGTGAAATGTGAAAGGTTGACTGATACATTATCCAGGGGAGAAAAATAGATTGAAAACTGCTTTTCCTGGGATAATCTGATTTTGCAGCACGGCCAACATTAAACACGGGAGGCTCCCCAGGCAGAGGGTAATGGGTGACCTCCCTCACCTCTCTGTCAGATGCTTTCCAACTCCATCTCACTTGGCACAGGGAGATCCCTCCCATGCAAGGCTTGATGTTCCATGCTGGGCCCAGCAGTGAGCATGGATAAAAAGTATTTTTAATCTCAGTTCCTTATTGTAACAACCTTCCTTCAGGCATCCTCTGGGCACTGCAGCTCTCCCCGGCAGAGCCCTCACGGATGGTTGTGAGCATGGCCGTGCCTCAGAGTCACTCAGTGGCAGCTCAGGGGACGTGATACCCGATTAAGGGATCCAGGGATCCCTTCTGGGCACGGGGAAAGCCGAGAGGACAGAGCCCACACAGCCTCTGCTTCAAGGTGACGGGGAGAAAATTGTTGGGCAGAGCAGAGGCTGCTGTGCTGGCAGCGAGACCAGGCAGGTGAGAGCAAGGATTCCAGCAGGACTTGGGCACAGAAAGAGCTTCTTGCACATGGTTGAACTCCAGGGACTGTTCATGAGTATAAAGCCCCTCCTGTGCAGAGCTGGGCCCCAGGGCGCGGCAGGGCCCCTTGGAAGGGACTAGAAGTCAGAGCTTTGGAGCTGATTTGAGTCAGGGGAGGAGGGTGACACACACAGAGCATTTAAAATCTGTTTTGTCACGGCTGAGGATATTTCTGTGAGCTGTGCTTGCCTGGCAGAGCCCAGATCAGGAGCTCCAAGAGCCCTCTGGAATCACTGGGGGCTGCACAGACACCACACCTGGGCCTGGTCACCAGTGAGAGGTTACCAGGAACTCGGATGGGGCAGAGGCAGAGCTGCCCCCTCCCCTCCTGCCCTGGAAAACCTGGGCAAGGCAGACCCTCCAAGGCCCCAGTCCCTGCAGCAGTAAATGACACCAAATATATAAATGACACCAAACAAATGACACTGAGTGAATGACATCAAATTAATGACACCAAAAGTGCTCCCCTCCGAGCTGCCAGGTCCCCTCCTCACCAGAACACCTCAGAATGAGCCGGTGCCTGTTTGAAAGGGAATTTTCATGCCTCTATCCCCGAGGAAATCTATTTGTGCTGGAATTGGAGAGCCCAAGGATTCACTGCAAAGCTGTGAGTGTTTGAACCAACGGCCTGCAATCATCTCAGGATTTATTTCAAGGTTACCCTGTGAAAAGAGAAGGCACCACAGCACTGCCAGCATTATTGGATCACAGGCCTTGCAATATTTGGGGTGTTTATTGAGTCTCCAGCTGCTGGAATCAGCTGTCACTTGTTACACTCAAGTGATTTTATTTTGAAGGTTTAAAAAGACAGCAGCAAATGACTAAAGAGACCCATCTCCACCTTTGTTGTTGTTGTTGTGAATTTGGACATAGGATTTTTGATTCTCCTAGACATTAATGAAATGTTTTGTGCTCTCTATTCACAATGCAAGATCTTCTAAAAGAAATGGTGTTGCTACCGTTGGCTTGCCCAGCAGAGGAGAAGGAGGCTCCTGTGGGGAAGGTCTTGGCTGTCAATCAGAGATAAAACTCTGAAATTTTGTCTTTTCTGCTGGCTGGTGAGTTCTGTGTCAAGGCCCTGATGGGAACTGAGTCAGTACAGAGGGCAAAGGCCATGGTGGGGCTGCAGGTGGGGAATGTAGGTCAGAATTGCTTGGGGGAACTTCCCCTCTGGACCTAACGGGGTTTGAGCGCCTCTCTCCCAATTCCTTTGCTCAGGGAGCTGGTTTTGGTCAGGTTAATTGCTCTCTCAATTCTCCATGTGTATATTGAGGATAATAATTTGTCTGTGAAGATTTAAACCCTTCACCTTTTCCTGTGCACCTCCACTGTGCTAAACCACTTTCCCTAGAGCAGGAGGTGAGCAGGGGTTCAGCTCACTCATTAGGGGCAATGGTTACTAAAAGCCTCTCTTCCTGTGGTTTTCCACCTCAAAATAACCAGGAACCCCCAGGGTGGCCCTGCTGTGGGTGGGCACCGAGCTGACAACCTCCAGGCCAGAGCCAGAGCTTCCCTTCCTACAGAAGCCGATGAAATTCGTCCAAAATTAAATTAGCAATCACCAACTCATCGGGAGAGATGGCAAAGATTCCTCCAAGATAATCAAACGCAAGTGTTAACCCCGGAGTGTCTCCAGCAAAGCAACAGGATTCCTGTTTCCATTGCTTTTCCCATCCAGGGAAGGCAGTGTTTGCTCAGCTGAGTCATGAGAGAGGGGAGCAGTTCCCACCCATCCCTCGCTGCCTGCTGCAAATGGAAGTTTGTGTGCAGCTCAGCCAGAGGCAGTGCTTGCGGTGTAAATGATCCTCAGTGACAACAAGGAGAAATTAAATCATTAGTCTGGAGCAGGGAGACGTCAACAACGGGCGCAGTAAAAACAACTGCGAAGTAGAGAAAGTGTCTGGAGATAAGATAAGGCTTTGGCCCAGCTTTTGGGATTTGTTCCTGCAAGGCTTTTCCTCACCCGTGGATGCATCAGCATTTCCTGGGGAGGTGGCACAGGCTCACCCCGGCTTCCTGCTGCAATCAGCACAACCCCTCAGCAAGGCCACCCGATGGCTCTGGGTGCTGACACCAGCCCCGTGTCAGCTCACTTCGGGTTTTCCGCAATCGAAGCGTCACCTTTGGGGTCCACCTGCTCCGAGGCAGCCCCTGGGACTGCAATGCCATGGCCTTTCCTGGCTGTCCATGGTCTGGATCAGGAATCAGTCGCAGATTTATGGACAGAGGTCACAGAAAGCAGCTCCAGGTCAAAATTGTTTGGTCTTGGGCGGCAGCAGCTCATTAATCAGAGCCATTGTTTTCCCTCTGACACCACCGAGCCCCACGGAGGGACAGGGATCTCCCCACCCCGTGAGCTGTGGAGTGAGGGGGCACAGCCTTGTTTTGGGACTGGTGATAAGCCAGGAACTCAGATCTGCATGGAAAATAAACATGGAATCTGGGAAAGGAGGTGGCAACATCTGCAGTCATCTGCCAGGCACTCGAGCACAATTCGAACTATTTAGGAAATGTGGTAATCTCGTGTCGATGGAAAAAAAAAGGCTGGGAATGTTGTTATTTCTTGATCCAAATTATGGCAATTCCTCTGGGAAAGAGAGGACCTGGCACTTCTCCACGATTAGGAAATATGCAGACCCAGTGGGAACGGGATGTGCGAGAAAGGAGCCCTAAAGACTCTAGGGGGGGAAAAAAAATCAAAAAATGTGAGGTATGAAGCTGTCTTTGCCTCTGCCCCCAACGTGGTGTCCTGAGAAAAGCTCGAGGGCTGCAGATGCGAGCGTTCCCGATGATTCCCAGACAGGATGACTTCATCAGCACTCCAGACATAGCTTTGCTTCTTCCTCACTCACCATCCCCAGGACAGGGCACATTCCTCAGGCAAGGCTGGGAGTGAGGAGGAGCAAGGGCACGCAGGGGGCTCCAGGATGTGCCACCTCTCTGGGGCGGCTTTGGATCCCCCTGTGCCCATCCCAGCCCTTCACCTCTCCCGGGGACTCAGGGAGCACCTCCTGCGCTCCAGAGCCAATCCTGCTTTTATCTGGAAGGGAACCAAGCCAGGATTTCTCTCCTTTCTCCAGAGCACTGGGTAGGATGATGGGAATGGGGAAGGCTTCCTCAGAAGGGGGAGCAGAGGGGCAGCACTGACCCCGCTCCCTGGGACAGGGACAGGAGCCAGGGAATGCCTGGAGCTGTGTCAGGATTGGGATGGATCTCAGGGAAAGGTTCTTGCCCCAGAGGGTGCTGGGCACTGCCCAGGCTCCCCAGGGAATGGGCACGGCCCGGAGGCTGCCACAGCTCCAGGAGCTTTTGGACAGCACTGCCAGGGATGCACAGGGTGGGACTGTTGGGTGTCTGTGCAGGGCCAGGAGTCAGATCCATGATCCCTTCCAGCTCAGGATATTCCATGATCCAATTCAGCCTCCTCTGGGCCCTTTCCAGACTTCCCTGTGTCCCTGTGCCAGCTCAGAATTGTCACCCCAGGTGGACTCCCGGTGGTTTATGTGAGGATTGATGGACAGAGCTGGAGATTTTCATGGCTTCTCAGCCCAACAGCTCTTCACACCTCCAGACACCAAACCTGGACCCAGCTGTGCTTCCAGTTTGTCCAAACCCTGCACTGAGCTGCCTTTAATCCAATCGGAATCCCCCTCTGCAGGTAATGTGTATGTGGTGATCAATTGCTTACAAAGCTGCAGATGCTGAGGAAGGAACGCTTTAAAACCCTTTTAGTTTAATTACTTTATTATTTTGAGCAGTATCATCAGATCTGCTCATTTATCAAAGGTGACAGGTGAGGCTGAGGAGCCGCCAGCAGTAACTCCTGTGTGCAGCACCGAACGCTGTGCTCGCTCTCGCATCACTGGGACTGCACTTGGCACCTCTTTAAATTCCCCTCAAACTTATTTGTTTGCTACAGCTGCAAATAATGGAAGCAATTGTTGGGCTGACTCAGTTCCAAGAACTATTCCCCAACCTCCTCATGCGCACAGAGCGGATCAGTCACTCCTGAAATCCACCCTGAGATGGGCCAGGTCCTCCCATGCAAGAGCAGCAGTAAATCTCTGTTGATTCACCAGTGATCTCCCTCTTGTTCCTACCCGGTTTTACTCTTTGCACTGGACACTTTAACCTGGAATAAAGGGGGTGCCCACACTCTGGGAAGAGTCAAGCTCTCCAGGGTGGATGCTTTGTTGAGGAGAATGGACTTTTCTTTAAGTTAGAGCTATAGCAGAGAAGTTTTCAATAGGTTTTCTATGCACTTTTATACCTTTTTCATAATTTCCTTTTGAAGTGACAAGAAATCAGATTTTAACAAACCCCAATTATTTCCTTTCTTTCTGTGAGGCGATGGTAAGTTAATACGGGTTTTTAACATCGCTGCACACTCCTTGGCAGACTGGAAATGCCTCTGGTGGTTCCTCTGCTGTGGTGGCACTTCCCACCCAGGGGACAAGGTGCACCAGGAGCTGCAGGTGGCTCAGGCAGGATCCAGAGAGATTTGGGGCAGAGTTTATCTCTCTGTAGGTAAAAAAATGCCTTAATACAGTGTTTAAGAGGCAGAGCAATAACCTAGGCAGGCATCAGCTCCTCACTGAGCCCGGCTGCCAGCAGAGGTCAGGATTTAAACTGGCACCGTAAGATATTAGAGAGGGATTTCCCTGAGGTTTCCATTCAAGGTGCTGCCAGTGGGGAACTGAAATTTTTGCCAGAGTTCAATCCGAAAATTGGTTCCACACACGGGGAAAATCTGTCCTGGTGTCTGGTTGTAGAAAGCCCTGACATGTTTAACCAGAAAACAACTTCTAACAGTAATTTAGGGCAGTCAGGCTTGGTTTAGAAGAACAGCTTTGGGGCTTGAATAGTAACACTCCCATCAGTTCACAGCAAACGGATGAAAATGGAAGTTTCTCAGGTTGGTAAATGAAGCTTCACTGGGCCACACCACACAAACAAAGCGCAACTCCAAATCCATCCCACTTGATGGGTGCTGACTCTGAACTCCACCTGGTCTGGCCACTTCAGCTCTCAGAACATTCATTTCCAGAGGCATTTCCCATGTAACACGAGGCACCAGCGGTAAGCGTGCTGCATTTCCAAACACCCAGCCAGCTAAATCGCTGTCCTGTGTGTCAGCTTCTCCTTTGCTAACGAAGTGTGATGGTAATTCCTCCTAAGCACAAGGCTCTGGGAAACTGCAAGATGGAACCCCTGGAGAGACATTAAAATGGCCAGGGAAGAGGAGAGAGAAGAGAAGAGAGAGAAAATCCCTGACACTGTGGTTTAGCAAAACGTGTGTTCCTTTGAAAGCATTCCATGGTCTCTGGCAGCACTCAGCCTCTGCCTGGATGCGTCAGATCAGGAGGATGCTCACACACATCCCGTCATCTGCAGACTCAATCCATGATTCCCAAATCTTTCTTCTTGTTCCATCATCCACTGGCACACGGGGGTGTTGGGAACTCCTGTAATTGCCTCTACCACATCCTTCAGCCCTGCGCGGAGTGCGCTTTACAAGATCAACAATGAAATAAAATATTTTAAGCCCAGCTGACGGGAATTTTCAGGATTGGATCACGTGTGGGCCTTTAGCTGCTACATAAATAATAAATAATTAATAATAATTTATAATAAATAATAAAACTGTTGTAAAAACAGCAGAGGTTGGAATCATGGCGGATCTGATACCAAGGGCAAACCTTTATCTGCTTTTTGCTGTTGGCAGGAATCTGGGGAGAGGAAAGAAAATCTTCCCAAGGTTGAGTTACATCAGCCTGTGCAATTCATCTCCCAAGGGAAGCAAGGATGCCAGCCCTATCTTTAGGAATATTTAAAATTAGACAGGATAAAGTGCTGGGAGATGTCCTTCAGAAAGCATTTGCTGCTGGCCCACATGGAATAACCTCTGAGAGCTGCAGCTGCCACATGTGGGCAGTGTCTGATGTTCTGCTGAGTGGCCAAACAGGGCCTGGCTCAGGGTACAGGACTCTTCCCTTTCCAAACTTCTTTGGTGCTCCCTCAAAAGCAGAGAGGGTGTTCTCAGCTTTGGACTCCAGAGTGTCCCCAGACCACACCTCAGAGAGGACTGGGGATGCTTGATAAGAAATCCAGGAGCTGAGAGAGGAATTTGGATGAGGTTCTGCTGGATGACAAGAGGGTGGCTTGCAAAGCAACCTCTGCCCGTGCTCCAGAGCGAAATCCTGTTTGCCATCCAGCAAGGTGACTGCCCAGGGAACACCGAATAATTATGGAAAAGCTGCTCAGAGAGACCCCAGCCTTCCTCAGCCCACGTTCCCAGCCTTGCTGCTGTGAATCCAGCAGTGATCCCTGCTCCCTGGAGGTGCTGCTGGGTCCTACAGACAGCACCACACAAACTCTGGTGGAAAACGGGCAATTCTCAGGCCTTTTGCACAGTGCTGAGTTCCTCCTCTCCATCTCCTTCCTCATCCCCGGCCCTCTTTTCTAAGAAAAACACGAGGCTGCATGGGAAGGCTCCTTTGTAAAGAACATCTGTGTCCTCCTGTGTGATGAATCACTGACCTGCAGAAGGAGCAGGCCAGGGGAAGGCCACGAGAGGGACGGAGCTGAAATCAGAGCAGAGAAGGTGCATGGGCAGGGTGAAGCGGAACAAAAGCCCACCCGTGTTAGCATTGTTTGAGCAGTTTGCCTTGAGCCATAAATCCAGAAGCAAATGAGCCAGGGCCTCCTGAGGTCAAGTCGATGGATGTGCCACACTAAACAGAGATGGATTTGAACAAATACAGGGGTTGTACGTGTCAGAAACACGTGAATGCTCAGTGTCAGTGCAATCTGCTCCGTGGGTAATTGCTTTGTTTTCTTAGTTCTTAGCTCTGCCCATTAAGAGGCAATGGGCTGAAGCTGACTTTGGACTTGACACTGGAATCTGTTTTCGATCAGCTCCGTGCTCCACTTCTGTCGGCTTTGTGTGCCTGTCTCGGGAGGTTTTCCCTGGTTTTTTTTTTTTTTTTTTTTTTTTTTTTTTTTTTTTTTTTTTTTTTTTGTTTGTTTGTTTTGAAGGATAGCAGGTTGCTATTTTGGGAGACAAGATAAAAGCTGTTTGCTGAGATGGGGAGAGAGGGAACCTAACGATCTCCTTAAACCCAAGCCCAGTCTCGGTTACATTTCCGCAGCCCCGGGCGATGTTTTGTTATCCAGTGCCTGCAGGCTCCCTGGGCAGCTTGGCCTAACTAGGTCTGGTTTCCTCCCTGGCTTGCATTAAGCTGGAAAGTACCAATCAGACCCAGGGAATTGGCTGCAAATCATTTGTGAAATCCTTCTTAATGACAAACCCCGTCAGGCCGTGGAGCTGGGCTTCAATCGCTTCCTCGCAGCCTCCACCGCGCTCTTACCCTGACGTGACCCCAACTTCTCCCCTGTTTGTGAGGCTTCTCCACAGCTGTGACATAATGTTTTTGATGGCAGCCTTTGGAGGAATTCTGCTCGTGGCAAAGCAGGGATCTGCTTCGAATTAGCACTGCACATATTTATCAAGTCCACATAGCATGGCTGCCTGTTGACAAAAATCCCTTCCCCTGTCCCCTGCAGGTTCCCAGATGAGCTCACTTGAGCCACAGCAGTTTCTGGTGCCTGGGAGCAGCCCAGGGAAGGGCCAGCAGGTTGGTTTATGATCCAGGTGTGATGCCCAGAGCCAGCCTGGCTGCTTCAGCGCCAGCTCCTGCCTTTGGGGTGGATTTGGGGGTGCTCGGACACTCCCAGGACTCCCCTGCCGCGCCTGGAGCCACTCCCTCTCTGACGGATCGGCTGAGCTGCGGCACATCAGTTCATCATCTGGAAAAACTGTGGCACAGGGAAGAGGGGTTGCACAGTGACCTGGAAACAGCAGATTTGCTTTGTGGGATCCTGATTTTAAAGGTGCTTTAGTGCAGCTGCTTCCAAGAAAAGCAAACAGGGCCAGGTACCGGGAGCGGCCCCGGGTCACATGAAAGCCACCTACGCCGCTCGGCCAAAGCTGGGCAGGAAATTCTTCTCTCTTCATGTCTAAATATTTAAGACCTATTTATTTATTTTAATTCCTCTTGTGCATAGGGATAAAAACACAAATCCTTCAAAGGTTTTTCTTATTATGGAAAGCAGCAACAGAAAAAGAGGCGGCTAAAAATAGCCGGATATTTAGGGCAGCCCCCGGTAGCGGGAGACGGATCCAGAGCCTCGGTTCCACCAAGGAACGCGGTGTCTCCAGCATCCTGCGCCTCCATCCCAACGACGAGGTCATGGCATCGTTGGGATGTGACCGGAAACACCGTCCTGGCTGGAGAACCTTTCCTGGAAAACTGCTCCTGACCCAGCCGCTTTCCACACAGGATTTTGCCACAGCGTAATTTTCTAATGAAAAGCCGGTTTTTAAATATAAAACCCCAGGCTGGTTCTGTTTTTAATATTGATTTCAGAGCGGAAACAACCACACCACTGTTTGCTTTTCCTAAAAATCTCACCTCTTCATCCCAAAAGTTTATTGCAGCTCCTATAAGCAGGCAAAATGTGCAGTTGCCCTTTGAACATGAAAATTAATCTGTGTGCTGGGTAGTTAACAAAATCAACAAATATGACTCTAAAAGTAATTAAATGAGGAAAAAGCATCTCCTGGGTTTGGAGCTCTTGCAGAGGATCCAAAGCCCTGGTAAGGAGTACAGAACTATGTGAAAAGAGCTGAGAAAAAAAGAGAATGATGAAAGTTCAGTGAGCATCGAATGAAAGCAAAATGAAAACTGGATGTCACCAAGAAAGAAAAATGTCACCACTTGAATTCAGGAGGAGAAAAGTACCAAGGTGGGAGATGAAAGAATGATGCAAATCCGTGCAGGCAATTAAAAAGGTTTCTTCCATCCTGAATCTACACATCCAGCCTTGATCTGCTGCCCTAAGAATTCAGAGAACTAATCGCAGTAATGGAATCCAGATCTGAGACCCTGCAGAATAAACAAACAGCTGATCAAGGTACAGCCAGCGCTCGCTGGGGTTCTTCTCTCAGAGTTCTGCTCCCTCTTGCCTTGATTAATCACTAAAACTGTTGGTGCTGCACATGGATTTTGGCCTGGCAGGGCTGAACTGAGGGATTTCTGCTCGGGCTGGAGGAAACCAAGAGGTTCCTGGTGCCCCTTGCTGAGCGTGGCGGTGTTTGTGACGTGGGTCAGGGCAGGAGGCAAACAGAGTCACCAGAAAAGCAAAGCAAAGTGGGTCTGAATTTTCCCTGGATGCGCCAGGAGGTTCCAGAGGCGCCTGGATCTGCATGGCCAAGCCCAGAGCAGGCACTGGTGCAGCCAACAACAAGCAATGCTTGGAGTCAAAGAAACCCTCCTGAGTCCCAGCTCGAAGTGGAGGCTCAGCGCTCTGAAGCTATCAAAATGTTTATATCAATTTAAAACAGGCTCTTGGGGGAGAGTACAGAAAACAGAGATGAATTTTCAGGCTGAGACCTCAGATGCCAAACTGTAAAACCCTTGGCTGGAAGAGCTCAGGGTAGAAACAACTGCGCAGCATTAACTGCATAGCAGTGGTTCAAACGGGAGCCATCAGAATCAAGGGAGCATTTAGGAGAATTGTGAGGCATTTCTTTTGGGCTCTAGAGCAAGGTCAGAGCATGGAAGCTGCTCTGGGAGGACAAAAACGCTGCTGGAGAGGAAAAGGAGCTGTAGATCAAGCCCCAGTCCTGCAGAGCTTCTTCACAAGAGCTGCTGTGTTGATGTGAACGTCTGTGCAGTGGGAAGAGTCCTTGGAGCCCAGGCAGAGGCACCAAAGAGATCCTGGCATGGGACAGTGGCACTGAAATTAAGGGACAGATTCACCTGCAATGGCACTGAAATGAAGGGATATTTCCCCCTGCAATGGTACAGAAATTAAGGGACAGTTCCCCCTGTGACGGCACTGAATTTAAGGGAGATTCACCTGCAATGCCACCAAAATGAAAAGACATTTTCCCCTGCAATGGTACAGAAATTAAGGGACAGTTCCCCCTGTGACGGCACTGAATTTAAGGGAGATTCACCTGCAATGCCACCAAAATGAAAAGACATTTTCCCCTGCAATGGTACAGAAATTAAGGGACATTTTCCCCTGCGATGAAACAGAAATTCTCCCGTGCTCACATCACCGCGGGAGCAAGGACAGCAGATCCCTTTCGGTATCCTTAATTCATTTGAGCTATTTTAAAACTTCAAGTCCCTAACCCAAGAATTAGATGTGTTTAGCTTTTTATAAGTCTTTCTTAAAAAGGGTTCTGTTTGTTCATTTTTGGGGCATTGTTTGTTTGGCTTTTGGTCACGAAAGTACAGTTCATATGAAGAGATTTAATGTGGTTGCGCCAGGATATCAGAAAAGCAGGAATTAATAGCGATCCCGACCCGTGAGTGCCCCACACCCCCGTGGCAGAAGTGCCAATGTTTGGGTGCAATTCCAGCCTGATTCCCATCATTTTTCTCCCAAGCAGCGGCAGATTTCCCCTCGCTCTCCCCAAACACCCACAGCAGCGACGGGGGCCGTACAGCCTGGCACAATTCGGAGTTAAAAATGCTAAGCATGACCTGTTTACTGTTTGGAAATGAGTAATTCTCTGCATGATTCATCTCGTTGTCTTTGTTGTTCCTGAGAGCAGCCATGGAGGAATGTTAGCCGTGGTATTTCAGTGCTGCAGGCAACAGGGGAACTTTCTCTTTTTCCCGGTTTCCAGAAAAATGTGGGAGGTTGGTAAGGAGGCACGGAGAGAGAAGGAAAAAATGTCATTTTTCCTTGGAGTTCTCCAGTTCTGAACTCGATTACTTCAACCCCCTTGACTCAGTGTCTTAACCAGCGAGATGCCGTGAGGACTGAACACGGCCATGGCTTCTCCAGCCCTTCCTTCCCTGGTGTCTGATTCCCCATGGAACAAGATCCTTCACAGCCCATCCAAACTGGATCTCGGGCTGGAAGCAGCCGTTCAGCCTCATCCACATTCCCACTTCACAAGTGGGATTTCACAGTTTTGTCACATGCCTCCCTGTTCTGCCAGGAGATCCCATTGCGGTTGAAAGGCAGAATAATTCAGATATCTACACTCGACCAGAAGGCAATGAAAGGGCTCACGTAGGAGCCTTCCATTCGCAAACTCCTGCACTTTGCTAATTTATCTGCTCCACTGATGATTCCCTCAATGAGCATTTGCTACTGAAGGCCTGAATCCTGAGAATTTGGAGAGCAAATCTTTCCCCTTCTCATGAAGCCTGGCTGTGGCTGGGAGGTTTGGGATCTGCAGGCTCTGCAGACCCTCCAGGACAGCCACAGGAAGAGGGAGGAAAGGAAATCCAAATATAAAATCAGCTTGATGTTCTTTTCTCTCTCGTCAAGGGAGTCACGTTCCTCCCCCTCCTGTCTCCACCCAGCTCAGGGCACTTTGCTGAGCCCTCCATGCAAAGGGCTCGAGGATTCAGCACAAAGATTCATCTGAAGTTGAATGTTCTTTGTATTTAAAATGAGAACAGGATAAAATCTGCTGCCTCAGCCTCTTCTGTTTTCTTACAAAAATGCTCTCTCCGCTTCTGGGCATGATTCAGCAAAAGACAGAAAGGTGCTTTCAGTTCCAAAAGACCTCGACTGCCTCGTTCTTGTTCCAGATCCTGGTGAGGCTCCTCCAGGAGCTCACAGCCGCGGGATCCTGCCCTCACTGCCCTCTCTGGTCCCATTCCAGGCCAGGATGGGCAGGCAGTGTCCCACAGCCTGCCGTGTGAGCTGTGTGGCTTTCAGAGCAGGCAGGAAGGATCCAGAATAAATCCCGGCCAAACCCATTTCCCCACAAATCCCATCTGCCTCCTGCAGATCCAGGGGGAACATGCAAGGTGCTGGGATTTTGGGCCACTCTTTGCAGTTAAATGTGACATGAGCTGTTCTTCCCAAAGCAGAGCCCAGCTGGCAGCACCTCAAAGCCCTGGGAAGGTTTTGGGGGCAAAGCTGGATTTCCCCCACCCCAGGCATTCCCAGGGATTCATTGTGCACACGCACCCAGCCCCTCTTTCTTCTCCTAAGGTGCTTTCATCTCTCGTGGTTTTAAAGAAATCAGGGCTGGCCCCACCCTGCCGTACAACTGAGGGGCTATTTACCGCTTGCAGAGGAAATCCCATGTCACAACCCCTCGGAGCACAAGGAATAATGTCCGGAATTCCTTTATCTGTGACCAGGCCTGGCTCACAGGCTCTTTCCTGTCACTTAAGCGTACACAAATATATTCTTTTCTTTTGTCAAGGCAGTGGGCCCGGATTTTAATGATGGTTTATCAAAAAAGAAAAAGCTTTGGCAAGACTGGAGAACAAACGTTCTCTGACTCTGGGACCTTTTGTTCTCCAAGGTGAAAAGTGACTGCAAAGAATAAGGAAAACTGAGTCACTGGTCCTTGCCCTCCATAGTAAATTTGACCTCGGCTGTTTTCACAGCGCCTAAAATTGGTGTCCTGGGCTAATCAGGGAAGTTAAAGGGATAAGCCTCTCTCCAGGGCTGCTCTGCACCATGACTTTTTTCAAAGTGATCAAAATGACCCTTTGGGCTCTGCAGTTTTTGTACCCTCAGCTCCAAGGCTCCTGCCCATGCCTTCGTGCCAGGTTTTGTCCAGCTGAAGGTTGTGCTTATTTGATCCATGGAGTAGGAGGTGCGGATGGACACAATCCTGAGGGCAGTGCTCCCCTGGATGGGAGGGTGGGAAGGGATTCTGGAATGGCTCCCTGCCCATGGATCCAGAGCTCCTGCCTGGCTCACGCTGTGGGAAAGGGGATCAGGAATCACAGGAATGCCTGAGCCACCCTCCCAGGGCACCTCTGCGCTGTCAGGATGAGCTGGGATCCCTCAGGGATTCATTCCCTCCTTCCAGGCCACAGAGCAATGCAGGACCGACCTGGACCAGCAGCTCCAGGACAGAGGGGAGGGAAATCTCCAGCAGGAAACCCCTGGGAGCAAGGAAATTGCAACAGAAATGTTGGCACCAGCGTTCTGAGGGAGGCGGGGGAAGCAGGCAGGAGAAGGAATCTTTCCAGGAAAAAAACATTTGCATCAGATACTTCCAGAAATAAAACAGCAGAGAAATGTTCTAAATATTGTCAGCTCTGCCCCACTTTGCCCCACCACTCTTTCCATCACTCTTTCAAATCCTTCTCAAAAAAAATGTTCAGGATCCTTCCAGTCTGGAGCCTCCTCACGCAAAAAGCAGCGCAGGTGCCCCCAGGGAGCACAGCACAGCTCCAGGGGATCCCTGGTGCCCTGTTCTCACTGCTGGTGATGCTGGGGAGCCCCAGCCTCTCTGCGGGACAAAAGCTCCCCAGCTGGAGCCCGCTGGCTCTGTTCTTTCTGTTCCTCCAGCACACAGGCAGTGCCACATGTGCTGTCCCTGCCTCGCGGACACCGTGTTTGATGTCTCCCGTCAGAACCAACCTTGGGCCACATCCAGCCCCTAAACTGTTTTCAGCAGAGATAAATATTTGGGCGATTCTGTGATTGGCAAGAGCCTGTCCCTCCCTTTGCTTCCTTCCCAGCTGAAACGCAGGCAGCACTCAGAGCTTCAGGCACAGATGTTTTCGGAGCAGGGGAACGTCCTGTGCTCTGCCTGAGCCACTGCCACTGAAACAAATGTCCCAAGGAGGGGGACTTGGGCAGGAAGGGACCTTGCAGGGGCTGAAAGCTGAGCATTCCCCCAGTTCTGGGTCCGTGTGCTGAGTCCCAGCAGCGAAGGAGCAGCTGCTCCTTTCTCACTCTGCTCTGTGCTCTGCCCATCCCTGGCTGTGACCGGCAAATGCTGCCACGGGCTCTGAGTGCGGGGGGATCAATCTCCCTGCTCTCTCGGCCTTGTGGGGATGTGGATGTGTGTGGAAAACACTGGCTTTGGAGGGCTGGGAGCTGGGAATCTTGATTTTCCTTTGCCCTCTGCGTTGTGGTCCACAGAGTGTGCGTGGAGCAGAAAGGATCCATGGTTGGACAGGGGGTGTGTGGACAGGCTGCATCCATGGGTTTTTCCTTGCTCTCTTCACCTGTTTCTCCACTTCCTGAGTGACCTGCACTGCCTGAATGAACCCAGCAGGCCCCTGAGCTTGGCTGCAAGGTGTCCTGAGAATGGCCTCTCTCTCCTGTGTTGGGATCTCCCCCAGTTCCCTGTCCTGCCCTCTTGGCAGGGACTGCCTGGACAAGAAGCTTTGCCAGAGCAGGGAGGACGGGCCTGGCTCAGAAATCCTGAGGGAAACCTACCTGGGAGAGCTCAGTTCCTGCAAATCCAAGTGAATTAGTCCCTTCCACGTCCCTGCTCTGTCACTTTGCAGTTGGTGACAGTGATTTAAGGCTGCCTCACTCAGGACTTGGGCATTTTTTTCACAGCTTGATTTGCCTGACCTGAGTTTTCCAGTCTGCTGCAGCGAGGAGACGAAGCCACGGGAGACAAACCACGTTTGCTGCGAGGGATCACAAATTTCCCTGCCCTGTGTCAAAGGGACTCCAGCAAGGACAGCACCAGCACTGTCCCAGAAGGGGACACCCCCTGTGCAGACACTTCTCTGTGTTTGGAGGAGCTGGGGCTGTTGTGCCACGCGGGGAGCTCTCGGTGCCACCAACCCCGTGGTGACAACATGAGAAATCCTGATTTTGGGGGCAGGTCCCGTGGGGAGCTCACAATCTGCCAGCTCTGAGATCACTCGGAAAGGCAGGCAAGCGCCTCAAACTCAGCCCAAAGTCCCCAGATCCAAGGAAGGGGGGGGGTCAGAAATCCATCCCTGTCTTGTATCCTGCCCGATATCTGCTTTTGAACGAGGTCACAAGAGATTGTTATTCCCAGCAGAGCGTTGCCGTGCTGAAATGTGGAATTTTTCAGGAATTTTTCATTAACATTGGCTGTGGCAGATAAAATACTGGCCATGCCAAAGACAACATGCTTGGGAAGCTGCTGCTCTCGAGCACGAAGACAGCGTCCCTCAGCCGTGCAGCTCACACTGCACAGGGATTGCCCCAGCTGACAAGGAGAATAGCAGCCAGGAAAGCTGATAATGCCCAGGGATTTTGCTTTACCTGTGGTTTTTCATCTTCATTAAAAGGCCAGGATAGCCTGGAATTTGGTTTTGTTGCTCCCTTTTAAGTGAGAGGAGTTGCTTGGTAAGAGATTGAGCGATTGCAATTCTGTCAATGAATGCGCAGATCAATTTTCTGACTTTCAATAATTTGATCTTCGTCAGATGAAAAGAGAAAAGAGACAGAATATTGGTCACATAAAACTAAAGCAGTGGCTGAAGGGGTGCTGAGGGTTCAGGAGCCTTTCTGGGCTGCTCTCAAACTTTGCTCCAGGAAAAGTGAGGAATTCCTGCTGATTGTCATGGATAAACCCATCCATCCCCTGGCACTGCCCCTAATCCCAATCCTAACCCTGCCCAGGTCCAGCACTGACCCCTCCTGGGCTCCTTGTGTCCTCTGTCCTCCCAAGATCTTTTGCACCCACAGGCCACAAAAATGTGTTCTTAAAGTAAATACTCAAGATCTGCAGCTCGGGAAAAACAAAACTCTTTCCAAAGAGGAACAATGTCTCTTTTTGTCTTTCTTCCCACCCTTTCCTCAAGACAAAGTATTAACAAATATTAATATCAGCATTAAAGCTTTGGTACTGAGCTTTGAGCAGGTCTGTAAACAGCTCATCTTGTTTGTATGCGGGTGTTATTCACCTTTTGTTTCCTGCTGTGCCCACGCTCTGAGGGTGCAAATCCAATGGGCTGTGCCCAAAAGGGAGGATATTTTTTGTGGATGCTGATCCACTTAAACCTTAGCTGCAGGTTTGGGGAGGTGCAGCTGTTGGAGGGAAACGTCCATGGCTGGAAAGGGACAGTGCCCAAAATGGTCGTAATAATAATAATAATAATAATAATAATAATAATAATAATAATAATAATAATAATAATAACAATAACAATAACAATAACAATAACAATAACAATAACAATAACAATAACAATAACAACAACAGTCTGCAAGGGGCAAGGAGGAACTCAGGCTGGATTTTGAGAATCACAGATGGATGGATGCTGCTCAATTGCAGCTCTCTGCTCTTCCCCAAAAGTGTGCAAGTTCCAGAACAAGTGAGCTCCTAGAAGGGGGATGCACAGGGTGGGATTGTTGGGGTGTGCTGCGGGGGGACAGGAGCTGGACTGGATGATCTTTGTGGGTCCCTTTCAACTCAACATATTCTGTGACTCTGTGGCTCTGTGACTTTGTGATTCTGTGACTCTGTGACTCTGTGATTCTGTGATTCTGGGGTTCTGTGACTCTGTGGTGCTGTGACTGATTCTGTGATTCTGTGACTGTGATTCCATGACTGTAACTCTGTGATTCTGTGATTCTATTGCTCTGATTCCGTGACTGTATCTCTGTGATTCTGTGATTCTGTGATTCAGAGAGGCTCCTTGTCACCCAGAATGTCTGACAGGGCAGCAGTTCAAGGCAGAGGAAGACATCAAACCAAACGATGCCTGAATTCATGCTCCTAAGAATGCAAAGGAAATGCGGCCAGAATGAGCTATAGAAGCACAGAAAGTTAATGTATGCTCGTTTGTGTATCTGGCCATTGTCCAGGGGAGCTCGCAGTTTCCTCTGGGGATCTATAATGAATAGAGCTATAAGAGAATGTTGTGGTGGCAGCAATTTCTCTTTTCCTACCATTTAACTTGGAACAATATGGAATCCAAACAAAAAGGCAGCCTTTGAAGGGCTGGCAGCACAATGCACCCTATAGGACACCACTTCAACCACGAAATGAAGAGCACGAGGGAGACCTTTGCCCTGTGGATGCTGAGAATTCCCCTCAGCTCCTTCATCCCGAGAATTCCTTTATCATATCCTCCGCTGAAGATCAGAGTCCGAGATACTCTCCTTGCGTCCCACCACGCCCCGGAGTCACCGCTCCGCTTTCACTGCCAGCAGATGGCAAGAGCAGAACTGAGAGAAGCAAAAGGATTTCAGAAGGAAAGATGAAGGGATTGGGCTGCTCTGGGCTCTCCCCTCTCGTTTAAAGCCTGGGTAGCGGAGCTCTAAACTGAAGGAGATTCTGGTGACACCAGACAGGACCAGATCTGTTGGTCAGCCTGGGAATTAAAGAATCAGCAACCCAAAGAAAGGCTCTGCAAGGCTTTAGCTTGGTGATCGACCCAGGTGTTTATCCTGAATCACAAGGGAGTTAATGATGTCAATATTCTCTACCACTGCAAAATGAATGCTTGGCAAGAGTTTCCACTCTCTCAGAAGTGTCCAGAACCTGTAACAGCAATGCCAGAGCCGTTGGGCAAAGCTTTTGGGTTTGCCTTACACAGAGTGGGCAAATAAGGAAATAAGGTTGTACATTTATTTTCAATAATAATGATAATGATAATGATAATGATAATGATGATGACGATAATAATAATAATAACAATAACAATAACAATAATAATAATAATAATAATAATAATAATAATAAATCCACCATAGTTATGCACAAAGTTCAGCAGAGAGCAACCTCAGTAACCAGAAGGCCCATGACTTCAGGATTTATCAAATTCAATCAATATTGGTATTTCACCAAATGGGTCTGAGTCTTTTCACATACAAAGAAGAAAACAATAAAAAAGGTGAAGTGGCTGATTTCTACAATAGATCAGAACAGACGAAACAGATCAGAACAATCCCATGGCTCCACAGGAATAATAAAGAGAAATCAGCCTCGTGTACATAATGACTCTGCTGGGGCCTGGAGTTTACAGCACTGTCTGGAGCTGGATGGGGGAGCCTGGCCAAGCCCTGCTCAGCCGCCTCCTGTTTTCCCGAATTCCCCTTCCCAGGCAGTGCCTCCATCCCAGCAGTTGTGCCATCCTGGGTCTTTCATTTCACCCTGCACTTCTCTCACTAGAGCAGGGCTGATATTGCCCAAACCGACCCAGAAAACGGAGCTCATGTTTCTCTGTCTGGTTGGGAAAGCCAGGAGACAACATTCCAAATGCGAGCCCAGCCTGGGAACACCACAGCAACTCCGAACCCGTAAATCCATCACTCTGCAGGCTTGGTTTGTCTCCTTGCTGATGGATCAGGGGATTAAGTAATAAAACTGTTAACAGAATCATTAGAGGCTTCGTGGTAACACCTGACCTGGCTTTCCCAGAGCCCCACGGGGTCATTATCCTTGGAAAAGGCCCCGCGGAGCTGGATCGTGAGCTGGGGGAAACACAGAGGGAGATGGGAGCTCCCAGGCAGAGGAGGCTCTGCCCCAGCAATCCCTCCCTTCACGCTGACGTGGGATTTTGGGGATTAATCCCCTCTCTCTGGGAATTCCTACTGGGCCAAACCCTTTTGCTCTGCCCTTACTCAGCAGAAAATCTGCCCAGACTGAAGGAAAGGTGTTTAAAGCATGGGAGTCTCCAGGAGCCTGAGCAGAACAGGGTCTGTGCAGCCAAAATCAACGTCAGGTGAGTGCCTGGCAATAGCAGGAGGGGTTCTCCTGCTGCCTCCCACAACTGGAGGCTGCTGCAGGCTCAGCCACACTCTGGATTTCCTTCACCACTGGAAAACAAGCAGGTTATTTTGCTTTCGCACAGAGCAGCAAATCAGGATTTTCCAGCAAGATCAGGAAGATCTCTACCTTTATAAGGCGTGCTGTGAGGGAGCAGCTTTCAGTCTTTTTTTCTCCCCCAGATTTGACCACAAAACATGCAAACAGCCAGAATAAAATAAATGTTCTCAGTCACACAAGGGACAATTCAAAGACAGGCTATTGTCTTCAGCCTTAAACCTGTGTGAGTGAGAGGCAGAGCTTGCCCTGAGTGTGTGATCATGAAAATAATCCAGACATCATCCACTTGCAGAGAAAAAAATGTGCCAGGCCAAGAGGTGACCTGATTCTCTCTGCTTCACACCATGTAACAGCTTAAATGGTGTTTCAAAGGTCCTCAGGCTGACATCATTGTTTACATTGACTTGAATCAACCTTTAATTGTCCCAAACCCCTTCCCAGCCCCGAGCTCACGGCGAGGCTCAGTCCTGCTGTGTCATGAGCTGACACCACTTCCCTGCCTCATCCACATCCAGAAAGAGCTGGGAAAAGGGATCTTGCCTCAGAAAGTGAGCTGCAAAAACCATTTCTCCCCGTGCCTGGTTTTTTTTTTTTATTTCTTCTGATTTTAGTTTTTCTTCTGATATTCCACATGGGTTAAGAAGCAAAGCAGTGGAAGCTCCTGAAATCTTTTCCCTGCACTTGGCAAATCAGCGTGAATTGAGGAGTGAAGCAGCAGTGGGTGCCCTTCCCTCAGTGGAGGGGGATCTGCCAGTGACCGTGGGGCACCTGTGGGATTTATTTTACTGCAAGGAAAGGCAGAGAGACCTCGAGGTTTGCAGCAGAAAATCCACAGAATTTTACTTCCCTCCTTCCAGCCCCAGCCGCGTGCGCCTTCCTGCTCCAAAGGCTCTGGGCAATCTCTCCAGCAGCGTTTTCCTGCATGGAGGCTCCAGGAATTAGGATTGCCCACACCAAGGGCTGCTACTGTGTGGATTTGTGCGATGGCTCCTGCGGGAGCTGCTCCTGGCAGCTGGGAGAGTGAGTGGAGAAGCAGAGGGGAAAATCCCATTTTACAGCTCCCGGGGGATGCTCTGGAGAGGTGTCTGCACATTAAAGGTCTGAAACACCAACCCCTGCCCTACCCAGCCCAAAAACTGGGGGAATCCAGGCTCAGGATCAGCTTTCAGGACGCTCCCTATTGCTACCAAGGGCCAAAGCGAGCCCTTTTCAGTAGCTGTGGCGGAATTGAGGAGGAGAACTGGGATTGTGGGCGGCCCCACACTCACATCCCCACTGCAGCTTCTGGGGCCTGGGAGGAAATCGCTCGAACTCCTCAATGAGAGCATTCAGCACTGATTTCAGCTAACGAGCTCCGAATTCAGAGCAAACAGGATGAACGCCTCATAGCTCAGCTGTTTCGGTGAGCGTGGAGCGTCCCTGGGAGCAATCCCATTTTCCTCAGGGCTGGAGAGGAACGGGCAAAGCAGCCCCGTGGTGGTTGGGGCTTTTCCTGCGAGCTGACCCTGGCGTATCCGTGAGGAAGAATTCCAGGTGAGCGATTTCTGAGCTGCGGGCTCTAAGGAAGCAAAAGTTTTGGCCGAGGTGGTTTGGATTCGTGGTGATTTTGTAAAAATGGAACAGGTAATGACTAGGTCAGGCTTCCTTGACCCTCGAATCAAGAACAATCCCAGCAGGGCTGAAAACTCCCCTCTCCACTTCCTTGGCAATCACGTTCCCACAGTTCAGAAAAACACAGGAAGATCTAAGGAAACCTATGTGGAAATGCAGAAGACAAAGGCAAGTGGTCTGAAAATAGAAGGCTGGTCCATATATTTCCTTTATATTCTGGGCCTCACTTTGGGTTTTGGCTGAATTTTGAAATCTGGGGGGCCACGTGCTTCTGCCATTCCCTGCAGGGCACAAAGGAAAAGTGGCTTTTCCAGATTTGCATCATCTGCGGGGTTAGATGAGGTTCTTTCCTTGTTGCTCAGACAAGGACTCAGAGCTAAAACTTCCCTGCTTAGAGCCAAAACAAAAGCCCTGTGTGGTGCTCACACACACCCCATGTATGAGATGTGACTCCTGCATTTCTAGATACTGGGGGGACTTGCAAAAATGATTTATTGTAAAAAAATTCATTGCCCCAGGAACGTGAAGAGCTGGCAGAAAACAAGAGATTCAGCTGCGGGTCTGGAGCAATCCCACTTTGGTTTTTTTGGAAATCTCTGCACCAGAAAAAAATTGTAAAGGCAAAATTCATTTTGGGACAGAGAAGAGAGACGGTGCAGTCTTCCCTGTGGTGGAAGGGCTGAGAAATTCCTCTTGGCTTCTCCTAATGTAAAAATTCATGGAATCCTGAGCCCTGAGGGGAGTTTAGGAGACATCCAGGAAAGGGGGGGAAGAGCAGGGGAGGGATGTAGGATGTAGTGGGGACCAAAAGAATGTGCTGCAAAGACAGCCTAATCCGAGGACTCGGGGATGAGGGTATTGGAGTGACTCATAAAGATGTCCGTGGATTCACTCTCCATCGTGAAGGATTCCCAGATTGCTCCCTGTCCATCCGCGAGCGGAGCTGTTACACCGTTAGCAACAGCCTAAAACTGACGTTTCCAAAGGCTCAGGGCAGCAGCTCAGCTCCCTCCGTGTGTGAACTCCCTGCTCACCTTTCCACAGCCTTTGGAAGCGTGTCCAGTACCCAGCACCGAAGAATTGGCACAAAATGGGCAGCCATCGGTTTTTAAACCTATTAACAACGTAAATACTCAGTTTTGCTCCTCACAGTCTCAGGAGATCAGGCTGCTCCTGATCCTTCCTCCTTCCCCACCCGAGGAAGCGGCTCCTGGATGAGCCCCTAAGGTCACACCTCGTGCAGACCCCTTGATTCCCACGATTTGTGCTGATCCTGCTTTGCTCCTGGTGATTGCAAGCTCTGCTGCTGGAGTCCTGCTCCCTGGGGCAAGCCTCGAGCAGTTATTTCTATTAAATGCCATTTCCAGAGAATAACCTTGCCTGGTGGATTTTGGCAGCTTCTACTCTTTTCTCGGTGGCCTTACAAAGAAAAATTAAAGTAGTGCCTAACAGGGAGCTCAGTTCTCTCTTACGCACGTTTTATTTTGTCCTGGGGGGTTGTGACTGAGGACAGCTGGATGCTCTTCCCAAAGAAGGAACGGGAATGTCTTGAAGGGCGCTCAGAGCCTTCATGTCCCGTCAGTCACCGGAGCCCTTTCTGAAGGAAAGCACTGGGGACCCATTCATTTCAGTCCTAGCTGTTGTTTAGATACTCCAATATCCCTTAATTACTTCCACTCCTAATTCCCATTCCAGTGACATCAGGCTGGTTTGGACAAAAAAGGAAAGGTGCATCAGAGGAAATCCCAAACCGAGCACACGGAGCTCGGTGGAGCTGGGCTCCAGCGTCCTCCTCATGCTCACTTAGAAAGTCCAACGCTGCCTCCTGGGAATTTCCTGGGCAGCTTTAAAAAATGCAGGTGGCTGCTGCAGCCCCCAGAACTCTGCAGTGTAAACTGAGAAGCAGCTTCTCTGTCCCCACCCAGTCCTTTTTGTGGCGATCAAGTGACCCATCCTGCATCGCACTTTGCAAACGCCTCTGGAAGGAAAAGATCCTTCCCCCATCCCTGAATAAATACGGGATCGAGCAGGTTCTCACCCTCCTTCAAAGTGCCCCGGAGATTTGGGAGACGAACCTCCCAAAAGCACAGCTCACCTTCCCCTGGCTGCACCTGAGGAATCTCCTTCAGGGCTTGGAAACCTTGAGCACAAACCTACGAACAACAGAAATACTCTGTTTGCAGCCCAAGCTGAGGTGCTCATTCAAACTGCTGTACATCCGGCTATCGCTTTGCACAAATAATTTGTCATGAGATGAGCAGTTCAGGGAATGCGTGGAAGGGCAGAGATAACCCAAACTGACCCCGCTGCTCTTACCCAGAGCAGACCAATGTGCGCAGATAAATCTTTTGTACAATTTTTAAAGGAAATGCGGCACGTTCTCACACCAGAAACCTTCAGCAAACAGTCTGCCTGGGTGTCTCACTCTTCTTTCGGGTACGATGCTGTTTTTCACAAGTTCAGGGAGTATTCAGAAATACTTTGCATTTTTTTCCCTGCCTGAAACGGATGAATTGGTATAAAGAGATTTCCAGTTGGTTTTGAACATGGCAGCTTCAGCAGGAGGCTGGGATATCACCAGCCTAAAAAAGGCTCCTCTGCTTTTTAGGGCATTTTCCCGCAGTAAATGTTTGGGAATAACACCAATTAAGAGCAAGGTTTTTGGGAAAGCAACCCCTCAGTGTCTCTGCCGTGGCACAGCACTGAGCCCACACCCATCCTGCTGGACACTGCGACCATCCCAGCTGGAAAACCGCAAGGAATCCGAGCTCCTGAAGCTTTTATCTACTGATAAATGGTTTAATTGAAATCTGGGTGTTAACAAGCTTCGTTGCCCATCCAGGATATTCGATTTGTAGAAGGCGTTGCCAAATTAAACAACACCCAAAAAATCCATTTCTATCGTGCTTTAATTTGGAAGCGATCGGGCAGGACCTGATTTTTATTCTCCAATCTTTAATAATTTCCAGTGTTAAACCACTGAAACAGCTGAGCTTATTCCAATACCTGAAAAGTGACCTGGATCGCTCGGATATGAAAAGCTTTCTGGTGATCGTGTCAGCGGGTAAGATACACTGAATTTTTCACGCACAATTTAAGGTGTGAGGGTTTCCTTGCAGGTTCTTTTTCCAAGGGCTGATTGTGAACCCTCCCACTCCATACCTAAAACCTGTGCCAGCTGTTGGCATCTGCACCATCATTGCCATCAACTGTAAATTCTGAGCAGCAAGAGCCCAGCCGCTGCTCTGAGGGGTTGAGAAGAAGCTGAGCAATGAGCATGAGGGAAGTGGAAATTTAATGATACTCGTGGAACTGGATTAAGGAATTTAAAGGTGCATTTAAAGATGTATTTAAAGCTGTTTTTTAGAGTAAGGTGGGGAATCACTGCGATGATGGTCTCTTCCCCATGAAGAAGCCCCCAAAGAACTGAGGAGCTCTCCAAGGGAGACCTGGATAAATGCAATGGCCAGAATTGCTTCGAGTTCATTGCTGGAGATGAATTTTGGGGGAAAAGTGGCTGAGGAGTCGACACCTCGGTACTGAGCAGCTTTCACGGCTGTAGAGCTCTCCTTCTCTCTGCATTGCCGATGGAATTGTTTGGGTTCGGATCAGAGTCGGCCTCCTCAGCACAGCTGTGCCTCACCACGATCCCAGGGAAGGCCGAACCTCCAGCTGAAGGACAAACCCAGGCTTGGGAGGGCGAGCAGAGCTGCACTGAGCTCGGTGCTGGGGATGAACTCTGAGGGCAAGGTGGTGAGGAGGTAATGAATTCCTCAATAACACCCGCGCTCTCCCGAATCCTCAGACTTCCTGGCCCCATCTCCCTTTGGCTTCCAGCCTAATGAGGGCACCCAGAGGCTCTGCTAATGTGGGATCTCCTCCTAATGAAGCTCCTGACATCACAGTGCTGCTTCCAAGCGCCTCCTCAGCCTCTGCCTGCGGGGACAGGCACTGTCCTGCCCTCCTCCCTCTGCCACAGGATGCAGATTTGCCTTCTCTCGGCCTCCTTTGTGGCTGGCACTGATGGCAAAAGGAATCTGGACCAAATTCCAAAACGGTTAGGAAAGGAACCTGGTGAGTAAGGACCTGAGCAGCCCTGAAATGTGGGCAGCATCTCCAGCCAGGCTTTTCCCCCAGCTCCTCAATCCCAAACTTCCCGTGCTCCATTTCACCCCGGAGCCTCAGGAACACTCGGGCTCACCCCATTTTCTCCCATCTCCCAAACACTTGCAATTGTCCCTCTCTGATCCGTGAAAATCCACGCTGGATTTCAGGCAGCTCCTCCAGCCTGCTCAGAGATCAGAACTCCCAAAGCATGCAGCTGCCTGCTCCTGCACGTGTCCACCAGCTGGAGCAATCCCGGGAATCCTCCCAGGGCTGCGGAGCTTCCGACGCCGCTCCAGGCGCAGCTCAAGGTGTGGCACTGGTGGCTGACCTGGCACAGGGCTCATTCCCTGATTCCCTGATTCCCTGATTCCCTGATTCCCTGATTCCCTGATTGATTCCCTGATTGCCTGGGCTTGGCACAGACACCGTGCATCCTGAGGATTCCTGCTGGAGGGACTCCTTCCCACCTGCCAGGTTTGCTGCTTCAGCTTTTCCTGGGAAAGCTGGACAAGCCCATGGGAGCACAACCTCAGCTATTTATTCTGCAGGTAACTTTGGGGAAGATGTGAAATTCCCTGGGGCTTGTGCCTGCCCCTCAGTCCCTTTCTGCAGGAGGAATGCATTAAATCCCTGAATGAATCCAAGAAAATCAAGGGCAGTGATGCTCCTCAGTGTTTCCAGAAGCTCTGCTCTTCACTATGAAAAGATTACGCTGTGCTGAAGAACAACAGCCTCGTGCTGTGCAATACATCCCCCATCCAAAACCAATTTGAAAAAAGTCCTTTCCGTCAGAAGGAATTCCCCAAAAAACAGCAGCCCATCTCCCTTACACAATTTGCAGCGTCATGAATGGATAGCTCAGTAATCCAGCGAAATCCTCATGCTTAATGAGATAATGAGAAGTCATACGGCAGATGGAAAAGCTCTCCCAAATCTCATTAACCTGCCTCTTGGCTTTTCTGATAGCAGTGAAAATTGGCAATGAATCCAGGGGGGACAGGGAGTTTGCTGCAGAGGAAAACGAGTTTTGGAGAGCAGGGAATCTAACTTGACACCTGGGCTGAGAAGCGGAAGGCAGGGAAGGAGCACCACGGGAATAAAAATTGAAATATCAAAGAATCAGAATTGGAATATCCAAGAGAATCGGGGTTTGCCTGTGATGTCTGTGAGCTCCAAGGTGAGCCCCAGGACAGCGGGACAGCCCAAGCACTCCCAGACAGCTCCTCCTTTTCAAACCTCAGCTCTGCCTCAAGTGATCAAACACAACCAGAAACCCTCCCACATCGAGGGGAAAAAAGCCACAGACTGGCGAACGCGCACAACTCGCTATTTTTAACCTGGCGGCCAAACCTCGAGGGGAAACACCCATTAAAATCTGACCTTTAGGTGCGACACCTTCGAGGAGGTTTCGTTTTTCACCTCGATTTCCAAAGATCAGTTTTAATGGAGGTTTAAACCCCAGAGCGGTGGCACCTGCCCGCCGGCTCCGGGGCTCTCAGGTGGGTGACACCTCCCCGGGACGGCGCAAGGGCTCCGGAGGAGCAACCAAAGCGTCCAAAAGCGCAAAAAAGCATCCCCCGAGCGCTCTCCTGAGGCCCCCCGAGGGACGGCACCGCGCCGGGGCAGCCACACGCGGCTCGTCCTCCCCGGTCCGCCCCGGTCCCCGCGGCTCTTACCGTGCAGCAGCAGCAGCCCCTGAAGGGCACAGAGGGCCAGGAGGGCGCTCGGCCGGGGGAGCATCCCGCCTCGGTGCCTGGAGCGCGTCCCGGGCGAGGCGAGTCCGCAGGAGAAGTTTTCCTTCCCGGCGAGAAGTTTGTGGAAGCTGGAGCGGGGAGGGAGGGGAAGGACAAGGCGCGCAGGAGTTCCCACTTGTTGATCCCACAGTTAAATTGTTCTTTCCATTCACTGCTTCATCCCGGGGCTGCGGGTTGTGCTTGCCTTGCTTTCTTCTCGAGGTTCTTGGTTTTTCCTTCACCCTCTTTCCGCAATCACCTTATTCCTGCTTTCCCTCCGCTCCTCCAGTCACTGGGGTGTCTGAGGGGAGCCTTGCTCTGCCTCAGGAGCCTCCCCAGCCCTCCCGGCTGGTGCAGAGTAACTCAAGGGCTCAAAAAGCAAAGCAAAAACACCAGAAAAAAGTTTGGGAAAAGTTTCCTCCACTCAGCGAGCGGCTTTGCCTGGAGTTTGGGATAAGGTGGCCGAGCCGCAGAGCCTCCTCTGAGGTGGATTTCTCCAGGGAGGCGCAGGTGCCGCGGGGATCGGGAGCGAGGACAAATCTCGGCTCCCGGGCGGGCAGGAGGAGCTGCCCCGGTGCCACCTGGCTCTACCTGCCCGGGGGCACCGCGCAGCGCCCGCGGCGGGCGGCGGGCGGGCAGCGGGGCTGGGGCATGACCGGAGCCCGCCTGGCTCTGCTCTCTCTGCCTTTCCCCCACCCCTCTGCCTTTGCTTGGCTTTCGCAGGGAAGTTTGATGCGAGCCCGAGATTCTTTATAGGGACAGGAAAAAAAAAA
>VZRN01002597.1:360892-412251 GCA_013397935.1 Dasyornis broadbenti | reverse complement strand
AATCTTTTTAAAAGAAAAAAAAAAAAAAAAAAAAAAAAAAGGGAGGAAGGAGAGACGTCACCAGCCGAGGCAAGGGGACTTCACTCTCTCTCTCTCTCCCTCCCTGTCATTTCACAGAGCTCCTGGATTTCCTGTTGCTGCTGGCTGAGATGGGGCACAGAAATGAATTCCCGCTGCTTGCCAGCATCGCGTGTCCCTGCAGAGCTCCGGGAGCATCAGGTGGGGACACCTTCCCCCAGTGCCCGCACAGCGCAGAGGTGGCAGCTCCGCCCGGCCCCGCGGCTCTCGGGGCTCCGGAACACTGGGAAGGGCAGCCCAGAGGACACCACCTGAGGAACGGGCTCTTGGAGGGGCACTCTCTGTGCCGCCCTCTCCCCGGTTGTTCAGCAGTTCGGGGTTCTCTTTCTGCTGCTCACTATGTCCTGCTGGAATGGCACCTCCATCCTCCCTGCCCTGCTGCCTCCCCTCCTGTGGCAGCCCCTGCTGGGCCTCCCTTGCTCTCGGGGCACAGAGGAAATCACTTTTTGGGTAGGATATTTCAGGGAGATATCCTGGTGGTGTTATTTATTTATTATTTCATGGTGTTATTGTTTATACTGCACGGCTGCCACCCTGATCTCCCGTGGGTTCCTCACCTGGGCACGATCTCCAGGCTCTTGGGTGCAGCCAGGTCCACCCACACCCCGAGGCTTCCAGCCCATCCCTGTGCCTTTGCTGTGGCCATGCCAGGCAGGATCTCAGCAGGGATGGGCACTCCAGCTGTGTGGATTTTCCCCCTTTTCCCTCCACCCCAGGAGATCACGGTCTGTTCCTGCTTCAGGGCTGCTCCTGCAGCCTCAGGTGCCTCCTGGGCCAGCACAGCCTCAGCTCTGAGGGTCACAAACGGGTGACAGCAGATGTCCCAGGCACTGTGAGGGACACTCCTGGAAGCGCAGCCAGCACTGAGGTGACCAGGAGGGAGCCATTCTGTGCTGTTGCAATGCACACAGCAGATAAATGGCTTTTAATGTACACAAAACACTGATAGTGAGAGACATCCACAGCTGCCCACACAGATTGTCCTTCCCGATGATCCCAACAATCCCAACAGATGAGACACTGAGGTTAAAGCACCTCTAGGGCCTTACAGGAAAGCCCCGCCAGTCCCTGGGCTCAGGGATGGGCTTGGTTTGCAGGTTTGTGCTCCTCTTGCTCAGTTTGGTTTCGAAAGAAGGGCCAGAGCCAGCAGGTGCCTCAGACCTTTTACTGGATGGAGATCAAGGGGTTTATGACACTGAGTTGTGCTCAGGGCCTGAGGAAGCTTTTCATGCCTCAGTTTAGTCCAAAATCGAAATCCTTAGTGCACATAACAGCTCTGAGTTCTACTCTGCCGTGAAATAGAGCAAAGGGAGCTGTAGATCCAGTTCTGAGAGACACAAATCCAAAGGAAAACGGGCACTTCAGAAGATCACAGTTGATACCTGGTGTGGAAATATCCCAAATTCAACAAGAAATTGAACACAGTCCTCACTTATTTCCAGGCTGATGAACAAGAAGCCTCATTTATCATGCACAGCTTTAAATCAAGAATGTTTTTCTCAACCTGATCTTCATAGAAATGCCCAGATCATTCTCAAGACGACAAATGCATTTTCTATGCCGAAAATTAATTTTTAGAACATACAGCTTTCCCCAGATCTGGGTTACAGTAACGGAATCCTAAATAATTATGGATAATAGTAGAGAGCAATCTCATAGGGACTTAACTGGAGAATCAAAACTCTAACATAATTATAGGACTGTAGTTTATTTGTAATTTATGGGGAAGTGTTTAAAAATTCATTAGGGGTTACTTACCAGCTGGTAATAAATTGTGTTGTATTTGTGTAATGCCCCAGATAATCTTTTATCTGTTGATAAACCTAATTGATCTTTTAATGGAGATTAAATGCCTCTAGTGTGTGGTTTCACAAGGAATTCAGTATTAGAGCCTGGTCAAGCCATCCTGAGTTTATAATGCCCAATTTTCTCCCTCAAAACACGCAAAATAAAAGTTGGAAGAAGGGCGCATTTTGTTCCTGAGCACCTTCCTGTGCCTGGAGCAACCTGTTAGAGCTTTTCCAAAGGAAAGCAGAGTTCCCTGGCAGAGCAGCCTGCTCTGTTCACACAGCTGGGAAAAGCCATTTGCCAACTGGGCCAGAACCTCTTCCTAATAATCCGGCTCATTTTTCCATGACAGATATTCCATCCGAGGAACTCAGAGCTCTTTACAAATATTAACAAATACCAGCCTCGCCACGCTCAGGGGAACTGAAGCGGGGCTAGGAAAGGTCATTTCCCTTCCTAATGAGGTGCTCCGAGCTTTGCAGAGGCACCCAGCAGCTGGAGCAGTGTGACCGTCACTAAATAAAAATAATCAGGGCACGAGGAAGTGGAGGTTGCTGTGCCTGGGTCCCAGACAACTGGGATGGAAAGCGGGAACCTGCAGGAGCGGGGCTGGAATACCTGGATGTGGAATGTGCTCCATGTGTGTTTTGCAGGAGCAAGGCAGGGCAGTGAGTGAGACCTGAGTGACGCCAGGACATTCCCCTTGGAACATCTCCCGTGGTTCCTTCCTGGCGCAGGATTCCATGTGCCAGGTCAATCCCTTCCGTCAGCTTGGCAGGGAGCGATTCCAGAGCTGGAAACCCTTCCCTTCACCTCGCTCCTCTGTTGGTGCTCACGGTGCTCATCCAGTGCCATGGAAGGGGACAGAGGCTCTGGAATTGCATCCTGGGCTGGTTTTAGCCTTGAAGGGAAAACGTCTCTAAGGAAAGGAGTTGTGCAGCTCTTGGGTGGGGGTTGGGGTTACCAGGCTGCTCTGCTCAGTGCCAGCAGAGCCAGGCTCTGTTTGGTCACCCCACAGATCCACAGCCATTCTCTGTGTCCCCTTCCATGGCACTGCTGGGGATGAGCACCCGAGATGGAGCAAGGAGCAAGGATGAGGAGAATGAGGAGTGAAATGGTGCCTGTTTGCCTCCCTCAGCAAGTGAGGGAAGAGATGAGTTTAGCACACAATCCGGAATTGCAGACAGGTGGTTCTGCCCTGTGTGTCCAGGCAGATGCACTGTGATGCCTTTCCTGCCAGCTCCACACAGAATCCCGACAGAGGAGGATCCTGCAGGGTGGACTTCTTCTCCAAAGGGGCTCCAGAGCGGCTGGAGAGAGCTGGAACTCCCAGCCATGGCTGAGCTGGTGTGGGCTCCCAGAGCTGAGCTTTGCCCATGGAAAGCGAAGCAAGCAGAACACGACAATGGATTGAAAGTCATTTTTCCACATTGATGATCTTAAATCCAGTGCCTGTGATCCAGGGTGGTGACTGCCTTTAGGGCCAGGGAATTGGCACCACCAGACTTCCGCTGTGGTGTGCTGAACCCAGATCCGTCCTTGTCCCGTTCCGGGATGGACAGTGTCCTGTGTGATGTAAATTCAAGCCCCTGGAAGAGGTGGTGGAAGAAGGGAGGACATTGCAAAGGTGCCTTGCAGTTCCCTGCATTACTCTGGGATAAAACACTGCCTGCCCCAGGAATTCAGCTATCATTTATTTGATGTTCAAGTGCCTTGAGGTGTTTCTGACCTCCAGGCCAGGCAAGGTGCTGGCTCCACAGGGGACATGGTCCCTGAGCCACCAACAGCAGCAAAGCCATCGGTTCCCAGGGCTCAGAGCCCACCCTCAGGGACAGCAGCAGTGCCAGCACTGCTGCCCTAATCCCCAGCAGAGCTGCAGAGCTGGGTGTGCCTCTCCCCACAATCCAGGCAGGCTGGATTCCATGCACACACATCCCCCAGTCCCGTGGGGATGGAAATCCAAGGGAGCAGCGTCGGTCTGTGGGCAAACAGGGTGGGGAGCTTTCAGATAAAAATATTTTTCCCTGGAAAATGGCATGTTATCAAAACAGAAAGCTTCTGTGGGAGTGCTCTGGTGGGAGCGATTTCTGTTAGGGATGGACTTTCCAGGGAAAGAAAGCCCCATCCCAGCCTTGCCTGCAGCTTGGTGATGGCCTGTGTGTGCAAGGCCTGGTTTCAGGTCGTGAGCCTGATTTGGGTCAGAAAACCGCATTTTCACATCTTGCCAAAGCCCTCAGCAAGTTCACTGGCTGGGCTTCGGCTGATTCAATCAGCTCCTTGCAGACATGTTTGCTTACTTATTCCTTTGTTTAGAAAAAGAAAAAAAGGTCTCAAGAAAACCCCACTTGGCTCAAGCACAGAATGGGAACAAAATGTTTCTCTAGCTGGGAAAAACATTTCCTGCCCAGCTTTGTTCAGGCACACAGCAGCGCTCAGGCCATGGGATCCCAGGAGGTGTGGGACCAGCAGAGCCATGGGCACGTTCCTGGTGTCCTCTGTGGGGTGACAGCGGCACAGGGAAGGGCAGGAAGCACTGACAGAGCCTCCCAGCAACTTGCTGCTTTATCCAAGAAGGGAAAACAGCGACAAAAAGGGGTTTAATGGATCATTCACAGCCATAGAGCAGAGCTGGAGAGGTCTGTCAGTCGTTTCTAACAATGAAGCAAGAGTATAGGTAAAGTGATATATAAAGAGATTTTATTTTTGTTTAAAAACCATCGAGAATGAGGAATTTTGTGCTGGTGTCACCTTTTATCCATCCCTGCCTGGCATCCTGGCAGGCTCCTCCCTCGCTGTGCCTGCTGCATCCGTGGCCAGTCCCAGCCTGTCCTGCTGCTCTTCCCTCCATCAGACTGATTTCAAGAGGGGACCTGGCTGGAAAGCTCCTCAGACACACGTTCAGACAGCAGAGGAAAGCAGGACATTTCCTCCTCGTGCTGCAAACATGGGGGATTAAAGGATAAAGAATAATCACCTCCCATGCCATGGCTCCAGGAGCTGTAGCGTCTCTTTAAAATTCAGCACGGAGGGGAATGGGTGATGTTCCATCTCTTTGTGTTTCCTCTCCGAGGTTGTTTTGGAGCGTCTCCTTGTAGCTGTTTGATTGGAATCCTTTATTCCTGAGGCTGCCTGGGGAGATCCCTGCAGCTTAAAAATATCGTGTAGGCCTTGGGCCCGTGCAGCTCTTAGGGAGAATTAACTGGTTTGGGGCAGCAGCCAGGCCTGTGAGCCAAGAGAGACAAAACAAGAGCAATGGTAAGGAAAATAAATCGCCATCAACGAAAGCTGACAGGCACGGGGTTTGATCGCTGCTCTGTTCTGCCAGAGTCTGTGGCAGGAAGACAAAGATATCCACCTAATGGGGAAGAGATTCCTGAGCCAGGTTTCATCCAGCATTTCAGGTAAGGAAAGTATTCCAACCCTTTGAGGTGCCTTCATCCAGACCTTCTCCCCGCACTGACCTTCCTCAGTCAGAGGCCAGATTTCATGTGCAGGCTTTTCCTTTGCCAGAGTATGAACTTCAAAGTGTGAGAAAAGATGGGTTCCAGCCAGCGACCAAGAATGCTCATTTTATTTATTTTAGTTTGGATTCTAATTCCCTCCTTACTCTTTCTCTCTCTGTGGGGATAAAGCGGGATTTTCTTTCCACTCAGACTGAGAATGAGCAGCTTGGTTTGTGTCCTGGTGCTCTGCAGACATTCCCTTTCCACTGAAGGTCCCTGCTCACATCTCCAAGGCCCCATCCCAGTGAGAACTGATTCAAATAACGGGAGTGGAGGGAGAGGAGCCTTGGAGGAAGAAAAAACACAGATAGGCCTTGAGAGGGGCAAGGCAGGAAAACCACGAGTGGTCTGCATGAATCCAACTCCATCCACGCTGACCCCAGGAATGCTGGGGTTAATTCAGCCAACAGCACAAGGCTGGAGTCATGCACTGTACGATCTTTAATTTGGCACCAGAGTGGCACCAGTGAATCGCTCAGCTCTTACCAGGCACTGACGCTCAGTCTGCAGGGTTTGAAAAACTCGTGTTATAAACACTGCACCCCCTCCTGCCCCTCATGCAGACTGGGGGGCAGGTTTGGCTCAGCCTTCCTGGCCTGATTCCTCAGCCCCTGGTGACTGCAGTGACCACAGAGCAGCCTCTGGAGCAGGGCCAGCCGCTCCCTTCGGCTCTTCCCTGCAAGGCCAGGCGGGAGAGGCCACTTCAGCCCCACAGGTCCCACTCCCAGAGCTGCCCAGCCCGGCTGGGGAGGCTCTGCTGCTCCTGCAGGGATCTGAGCGTCATGAATCTGCTTTTCCTCCCCGTTGCGGATGCCACAAGAACGTGCCCAGCACTCCTCTCACTGCCATGGCTCTGTCAGATTCCACAAGTAAACGCTCCTTGTCTCCACAGGGCGAGCGCTGGGATCATCCCTGGTTTGTGCAGCGGCTCCAAAGCAAACCAGCACGAGCTCCATGACTCAGTGCAGCCGAGCCTGTGAGGCAAAAATAGCAGGCTGGTGTGCTGAGATGATGGGGAGAATCAAAGAGACACTGTCTCCCAAAACTCAAATGTCTGCAAATGAGCTCTCAGCCAGCTCAGGGCCAAAAGAAATGTTTCTTCCATGGACTTATTTATTTTCGAAATCTGAAAGGAAGCAGTTGCTGAGGACAAGTGGACATTGTGGTGACGGTTTGAGAAATGAGGCCTGGTGGCACAAAGACACTGATAGTGGAGCTGCCATCACTGATCTGCATTGTCCACGCCAAGAGGGACTGAATAAAAGCTTGAACTGAAGCCAGGGCAAGTGAATAGGAGGGAATGGGGAGATTCCCACTGCCTTTAATGAGTTTTGGCTCTGAACCTACATGAAGAAGCATAACTAGCAATGAATAAACTAGATTCTAAAAATCCTTTCACCTTTGACAGGACAGGCTGAAATTAGTGACAGAGGGAATCTGTTTACGATGCAGTTTTTTTCCAAAGGTGGCCGTGTCCCTCTCTGAACAGAAATTCTGAGCTGGGAGTGCTGTCCTTGCATGGGTCAGCAGCTGCAGCCACCAGGCTGGAACCTCGAAGCAGAAATCCCAAACGTGTCCTGCCTCCAGCACCTTTTCCAGCCTCCTTTGTCCCCCTGCCACCAAGATCAGCCACTACAACCTGGAGTGGAGGTGTCACACTGAAAAGAGCCTGTGAACAGCCCTGAATATAACCTGAAAGTGCTTCAGGAAGAGAAGCACCTCTCTCAAGGCTGTGGTGTGTCCCTCTCTTGCTGGAAGGACTTGGTGCTGCCCTGGGGCACTGCAAAAACAAGACAATGGCCCAGATAATTGGAAAATTTAGGAAGGAAACGCAGGGAGAGCTTTGAAGAGGAGAGCAGGATTCATTTATCTGGCCAGTTCCTGCTCAGCTGCTCAGGTTGGGTGCTGAAGGAAGGCAGAAGTGTTTCATGTTCGTTCATCATCTCTGCTTTGAATAGAATCCAATCTTAGGAGCCCATGATGGCTTTTCCAGGCAGGCAGAGCTGGATGTGAGTGCCTTTCTCAGCAAGGTCAGCGAGTGAGTCAGGGCAGGGCCAGGAATAGCGCTCAGGAGCAGCCTGGCCGTGGAGCTGGAGACAACAGGCCCTCCTTTGTCCCCCAGGAGCCACCAGCCCGGCCAGGGAGCCTAGCTCAGCCCTGCTTTCAGCACACTCTGCCCATGAGTTCCAGAGACAATCTGGAATAAACGCTGATCCATTTCTTGGATGCTGCTTCCCCAGAAAAAAGCCAGCGAGACCTGGCCATTCTCAGCCACTGCATTCTGCCGTTTGCCCTGTGCATGAAGCCGGGGATGCTCTTCCCATTTGGGGCTTTTCCTTCTCCACGTTTCTCCCTCAGCAGCCTCTCAAACTCGGTGGCGTGGGAGGAACCATCTCCCTGTCGGGGCACTGGCCTCTGGTTCAGTGGGGTGATTCCAGCTGCTGCTCCTCCAGAGCTCACCTGTGTGCGCCTGGGAAAGCCACTCCATCCCTGTGTCCCGTTCCAGGTCTGCACAGCTGGGCTCAGGATCTGCCCCAGTTCCCACAGGAGCTGTGCTCCAGACCTGCTGGCACACTGAGTGCTGAGCTTACCCCGAGCAGGGAATCTCAGCCTGGCAGGATCCCGGGTTTACTGGCTCGGTGGGAACGTGCTTTGGGATTGAACAGGAGAAGGATGTCCCTGCAGCCTCCCGTGGCACCACGGCGTGCGGGTGAGCCCAGCTGGTCCTGGCAAACTGACCTGGAACCGCAGCCCAGTCCAGCCTGGATCCCATGCCAGGGGATTGTCCCTGCCCGTGGTGTTCAGTAACGGGTGAAGCTCACAGTGAAAAAAAATGCTGCTCCTCTGTTCTTAAAAACCCCAAACTCCGTGTTCTCTGCAGGCTGCCATCTCCCAGCCTGGTTACCAGCGTTTAAAGAACAAACTGGGATTTTTCAAAAGCCTTGGTAGCCCTAACAATGCCACAAGGCTCTTCTGCACAGAGGTTTTGTCTTCCGGGCATCGGGAAGAATGAAAATTTCCTACTCGAAATGACAGAGGCGGGAACAGCAAGGGCTTTCAGTAGGGAAAAACAAGGATTTACAAATCAGCAAGGTGGGCTCTGAGGACTGCCTGGTGCATTTTTCATCTCTGCTTCCCTCTCTTATCGTCTCCTTGTCCCAGCATTTGTCTCAGTGTCTCTGCTGCTGCTTTTGGCAGTGAGGGCTAAGATCAACCTTTTAGCTGTGTGTAAGCTTGTCCTTCCTTCAGATAAGGGTTACATTCACAGCCTGGTTTAAAAATGATACCAAACCATGAAACTGCTGCTTCATCTTTTTTTCTCTGAGCTTTAACTCCTCGAGCCAGCCTTGCTGCATTTCTCCGGGCACTGCTGAGCTCACAGTGGCTGCTGGAGGGATTTTCTGCAACTAAAGGCACATTTGCCCCGGTGCTGTGTGTGTCTCTTGTTACTCACAGGTTTGTGGCAACAATTAACAGATCACAGAAAATTTTGTCTTCTCCAGAGTCCAGGCACATCCTCAGATTTATTGCCTCTTGCTCTGGCTTCATCCAAGATGGGAGTGCCTGGTGTGAAAGTGCAGCCTCAGCCTTTTTGCAGGAGGGGCTCGAAGGGGATCTCCGCTGGGACTGCTCTGGGTCTGCCTCAGTCCACACTCAGATTTCAAAAAAAAAAAAAAAACGGATCAAACCTCTGAGAAAAAAGTTGGGAAGGAGGGGAGGACTTGCACTTCTCTGTGTCCACGCAGTGTGTCACCCTTTCTCTATGCCGTGGTGCTCTCACAGAATGTCCCTGCAGGATCAGGAGTGACTTTGAGAGGAGCAAACTTGCCTGGGTTGCTCAGGGTCCATCAGCTGGCGCCGTGCAGGTGGGATTTCCCTCAGCCTGCAGAAGGGTTGAATGGCAGCTTCTTCTGAAGGCAGCCCAGGGTAATGAGCCATCGAGGCCTCCTGCCAGCACCCGTTGGTTGATGCGGGTGTTCCAAGGCCAAGATCTGCCTCTTCCTTCCCAGCATTATCCCAGAGCACTGAGGAAACCCGCTCTCCTTTGAGCCTTTCCTTCAGGAAAGCTTCCTGTTTCCACCTGCTGGAGCCAACAGACAGGAGCAGCACCAGGAGCCTCTGCAGGAAGGTTTCACTGCTCCTTTCACACCTGCACTTCTACAGTGGGAAATATCCCTCCCCTTTCCTCGATGGAAATGATGATAATTCACGTGGAAAAGGCAAAGTGTAGGATTTGAAAATCGCCATGCGTCTCCTTTCCAAGGAGACCGGTAACAACTGGAGGTGAACAATTCTGGGGGTGCAATTGAGCACATCTCTGTGCCCCAGCCGTGCTGGATTTATTGCTCCAGGTCTGCCGGGTTTTGCTGCTCTATCACACATATTGAAGTGCTCCCATCCCTGCCATGGGACTATTTCAGGAATAAGGGGCTCTTCAAAATGCACCAAGGTAGCAGAATCTGGCAGATGGAGACTGATAGAGAGATGGAACAAAGAGCATTTCACGAGGTAATTTCTGCCAATTTTATCTGCGGTGTTAAAACTGAATAGGCATGAAAGCACCGTGGTTCTGTAGAAATCAAACACCGTTTTATAGAAATTGTGTTAGAAATAATAAGCATTTTCTGTGTTTTCTATTAGTGCACATTGGTACTATCAGAAGTTTTGCTGCTGTACAACATCTGTGCCACAAAATTGAGTCACAGAGGAGCTGTCTGCCATGGACTGCTGGAGCATGGTCCCAAACTGAACTGAAGTTATTACCCTGTGTTAAAATGCAGAGCTCTTAGAAGGGTTTTTCTGATTGTTCCATCCACGTCAAAGGAGTGCTGCAGCTCGATGGCTGAATAATCACGGAATCAGAGATTCCTTGAGTCATTGTGGTTGGAAAAGCCCTCAGAGCCCATGGAGTCCAACCATTCCCCAGCGCTGCCAAGGCCACCGTAACCCACGTCCCCAGGTGCCACATCCAGGTGGCTTTAAATCCCTCCAGGGTTGGGGACTCCATCCCTGCCCTGGGCAGCTGTGCCAGGGCTGGACAAACCTTTCCAGGAAGGAATTTTCCCTGCCAGCCAACCTAAGCCTCTTCTGGAACAATCTGAGGCCGTTCCCTCTCCTCCTGTCCCTGTTCCCTGGGAGCAGAGCCCGACCCCACCCCAGCTGCCCCCTCCTGTCAGGAGCTGTGCAGAGCCACAAGGTTCCCCCTGAGCCTCCTTTGCTCCAGCCTGAGCCCTTTTCCAGCTCCCTCAGCTGCTCCCGAGGCTCCAGCCCCTTCCCCAGCTCCCCTCCCTTTCCTGGACTTGCTCCAGCCCCTCCATGTCATTCCTGAACTGAGGGGCCCAGAGCTGCCCCCCAGGACTGGAGATGTGGCATTGATCACTTCCCTGCTGGCCACACCATTGCTGATACAAAATCATGTAATAAAATAATAACATCCTTAGCAAAATAATAGCATCCTTCCAATCCCTTCTCCTCGCCCAGGCTCAATTTTAGGAGACCCTTTGACAAATAATGTCATGGCATTCTTACAGCTCTGATATCAGCTCAGTTCTGTGTGATTTGACTGTTCTTTGTCCTCTTCCTTGAATCAAGAAAGCAATGCCTCTGGATGACAGGGAAAATATTCCTGGGTCAGCTGCTAATATTTGCTTTTTGCCATCCCGTTTGGCAGTAGCTTATTACAAGTGTTAGCCTGGACAGCAGCGGAGATTTTGCAATGCTTTGCAGGGTTGTGGTGATAAAGGATTATTTACTGCTTCAATCTCACAGCAGAGCTGATGTCACTCCTCCAGCCCCACCAGACACAAAAACAAGACAGGGAAAATGGTTTAGAAAAGGAGGGAAAGCATGGATCTCATTTTAATAGTGAGGGTCCACACAACACTTCCTTAGGCTGGGGGAGTCTCTGGCTCCCTCCTTTCCAAGGGCCACATCCCTCTGGGAACTCTGGCAGTTGCTTCCACTGTAAAGTCCTGTTATTCAGTTCCACTCCTGAAAAATTTAATGCAATTTTAGCAGCTGGAAATCAGGAGGAGAGGCAGCAGCATGGGAGCAGCCAATTCCCCAGGTGCCTCCACCGCTGCTCCCGGCAGAAAGGCAGCAAATCTTCCCTTTGGCTGCCACATTCCTCCTGTTTTTCACCCAGGAGGGGAGGAGAGGCAGGTTTAAGACCTTGCCTGTGGATGCTCGTGGAGAGGCAGGGAATATCCGAGGATTCCAGTAAGAAATAAAGACTCAGTCGGGCACAGCACAAAGGAGTGGGTGAGGGAGAGGCAGCTTGCAGTAACGTTCCCCATTCAGCACCAAAGCATTGCAGGACATTAGATCATCCACAGCACATCATGTCAGAGATTCATCTCCTCCTCATCCTGCCTGCCAGAGGCTCGGGTTGGAGGCATTCAAGAAGGCACTGAGGAAATTGTCTTTTCCAGGGCCGCTTTCCCAGCCTGGGACCGTCTGGCACAAGCTGGCAGAGAGCTGCTGCCCTTTAGCTTAACAACTCCTGGTGTCTTTTCCATGAGCTCCCCCATGCTCCTCCTGAGGGCCTGTGATGCTTTTCATACCCACAGCGAGGCTTCCCAGAGCCAGGTGCACACGGGAGCCTCTCCTTTGGCTTCTTTTCACCGCATCACCTGCTGGTTTCATTTGCTGCTCCTCAAGGTCCTCAGTGCTGGTCCTCAAGGTCCTCTCGTTGCCTCTTCACCATCCTTGAATTTAAAGACCTACATCATTCCCAGCCTTTCTCTCTCTTTTCCAGTCTGGAAACTCACAGTTTGATTAGCCAGTGCTGGCCTTGAAGCTGTTCCATATCACCCTTTTTTTCCCTTTTTTTTTTTTTTAACTTTTTCCAGTGGAGTTTCTAACTCGATGCTGATAAAAGAAGCAATTCCTTCCTCTGCACCCACGGAACAAAAAACCCAAGGAGTGATGAAGCTGGCCAGTCAGTTGATGTGGAGAAGGTCTGGTCCCTATAAACCCACAACATATTCTAGGAGAATTGCAGGGAGTTTCCCATCAGCCGGGAAAATGAGAAGCAGAGCAGAAAGCACCCTCGAAGCTCTTTGGGACAAATTCTGAGACAAATTTCCCGAGTGCCTGGGTCTGGTTATTCCCATGCTCAGCTCAGGTTTTGTTTTTTTTTCCCTTGTGCAGGGTGCTTGAGGAAACTGCCTGTGCATGACAGCCCCGAGCAGAGACCTGAACCCCTCATTCAGAAACTCCAGTTCCTCCAGCCACAGCCCTGCAGAATTCCCTTCTCTCCCCTTTCCCTTCCATCAGCTGAGCTGTGCTGCTTTCACCCCAATGGCAGCGATTTTAGGGTCCCTCCATGCTCACATGAGGTGCCCCAGGGGTCAGTTAAAGACCAAGGTGTTTATCTCTTTCTCATTCTTTTGAACATTCTCAAGATGAGCACGTAAATCCCCGCAGGTAACTCCCAGCCCCAGACTGTGGGAAGAGCCCAACATTCTGATACGGAAATCGCGATGGAATTCTGACAGCGCACCTGCCTGGGCTTTCACTCTTACCAGAGTGAAAAACCCCTCCGGTTTTATCCTGGCCACTCTTCCCAAGGGCTGTCCTGCACTCTATCCCTGCACAATCTGACAGATAAAAGCAGTGCTACAGCTGATCAGATCATTTCTCTCCTCAGCTGCCTGCGGTCTTTGGCCACGTGCTGTCCCTGACATGACAGAGGCCCTGAAAGCCATTATGTAGGAAACTCCGGGGAAAATGGGAAAGCTGCTTATTTTTCTTGGCATCCCAGTGATTGTTCTGGCCAAGCTGAGTCCAGTTCTGTGTGTGTTTATGTCACACTTTATTATTTGCATGGCCAGCCCTGCTAAGGGTTTCAGGGGCTGGTGGTTTTGTAATTTGTGCAGCCCTTGCTCCCTCTGCCTTTGCTGCTCTCCGCTGGAGCTGTGGCTGTTTCCTTTTTTATGGCCACTTCCTCCTGAGGGAGCAGTAATTTATGGTCAGAGGTTAACCTCATTTGCTGGAGTATCCAGCTCCTGTGCCAACAGATCTATAGAAATGGAGAGTGGGGACGAAAAGATGGGAAATAAATAAACCAGATATTCTTCAAATGGCACACACAGCCATTCTTGCGGAGACACAGAAACAAAGGAATTCCTGCCATGGCTGAGATCAGGATCTACCTTTGTTGGTGTATTTGCTCCCTGAGCCAAATATGAAGTGACGGACACCTTGGAGCAGAACATCCCCTTATCTCCACAGGTTTTTATGGAGTTCTGTGCAACCCTGGGCCCCACCCTGGTGTGAACAGCCCTGCCAGGCTCCTGATTGGGGTGAGATTTTGTGGAAACGAGTTCCATGGATTAGCTGGGCATAAAGATGTCCCTTCCCTTCCCTCGTTAAAAGGGAGATCCCAACTTTTGTACATCCATGTGTCTGCATGGGGAGTGCAAGCAACAAGAGCTGGGAAATGGGAAATGGAAGTGGGATTGCTTTTCCTTCCAAAATGGACCAGAACTTTATCACTGACGTGGAAGAAGGAAATTTATTTATATAATGCATTAAGTTTCCGTGATATTTCTGTGGTATATCCTGGTTGGTTGGTTGGTTGGTTGGTTGGTTGGTTGGTTGGTTGGTTGGTTGGTTGGTTGGTTGGTTGGTTGGTTGTACATAGACTTGGAATGTGGCTGTAATGCTCACAGGCCTCCCAAGGCCTGCATTGAGCTGGAAACACTACAGGATTCATTTTCACTCACATATTCCTTCCTCCACGGTTACTTTTCCTGGCATTCCCCATTAATCACAGAGCACTAGTCAAGCAATTATCCAGGAGCTCATCACTGCTCCTCGTGCGGGGTCTGCAGGTTGATTGACAGCTGTCAGGAATGGCCTGTTCTGGGAGATCCCCCACACCTCACCAACCAACCTCTGCCGCTGTTTGATCCCTCATGGAGAGCTCCTTAATCCCGTACAAAGAGCTTTCTGATCCCTCACGGAGAGCTGTTTGATCCCACACTGAGTTCTCTTTAATCCCCTACAAAGAGCTGTTTGATCCCTCATGGAAATCTCTTTAATCTGTCATGGAGAGCTGTTGGATCCCTCATGGAAACCTCCTTAATCTGTCATGGAAATCTTTTTAATCTCTCAGGGAGAGCTGTTTGATCCCACACTGAGGTCTCTTCAATCCCACACAAAGAGCTGTTTGATCCCTCATGGAGAGCTGTTTCCTCCTGTCCATCAGCACTGTCTCCCCACTGGTGTCTCCTGGTCCATCCCCAGTAGCCCCAAGAGCACGTGATCACCACCCCTGGTACTGTTCATTGATTTGTAGATCAATTCCTGGAATTAATGATGCCTCAGGTGCACCAAACCATCCGAAGGCTGTTCAGGCAGGTGAGCAGAGCTGGAATAATCCAGCTCCTTCACAGAATGGCGGCACTTGGATTTCTCACTTCCCTCTTCCCTGGGTGAGGGTCACTGGGACACGCTCTTGGCTCACAGCTCCTGTGGGCTTCCTGTGTGTCCCGGACAGGCTCCCATGGGGGTGACGAAGCCATTGCTGTTCCTTGGTGCAGCCCTGCCCTGATTTTGGCTTTGGAATGGCTGATCCTGGGAGCCCTTGCTGCACTGAGCAGCTCCTCAGCCCTGGCTGCCTCTGCAGGGCATAAATCACTCCGGGTGCTCCTCGTTCTGCCCCCCACAAATGGCTCCATGGCAGCAGGCAATCATTTTGGGCTGCAGGAGTCACGTTTGGCTAAGATGAGCTGGCAGATTCCCTGGGACTGAAAGGAAATATTTAAATATAATGACGAGCACTATAAAGCTGGGCTTTAAATAAATATTAGGCTTTGACACCAACTGGAAGAAGTCAAATTCCCAGCTGCCCAGCTCCCAGGAATGTCATCTGAGGTATTTGGCTCACTTCATCTCAACAATTTAAAAATCATTTGGGCTGAAAAAGCCCCAAAGTGCTGTCCATCAGAGTGATCTTGAAGAGAGGTTAAGACTGTGCAGGAAACTCCTCCAAGGCTGCAGCCCAACCTGGGGTCTGTTCCTTGCTGCTGGAATCCCCTCACCCCAGCCCCTGCTCCAAACACTGCCCTGCCTCAGACATCCTGACACCAGACCCTGACCCCCAGCCCTGCGCAAAATTCCCATGAAAAGCCTGTTTTGAGGTCACTCCTGGCTGTGGTTGTTTTTTGGCAGGCCCTGTTTGGTGAGCTGCCCTTGTTCCGTGTTTACTGATGGGAACAGGGTGGAGATGCTGCTGCACAGGGTGATTATAAATATATTCCACATCCTTCCAGCGACGGATAAAGCAACTCCCCTGGTTTGAACCAAGTGGCTCCAGGTCAGCTTTCAAGAGCACCCAAACTGCGTGATCCACGGTCTGCAAGATTCCCTGGTGGCAGACAGAACATCCTGGAAAAAAACCCAGAGCCTAAACAAAACAGCCTCCAGTGAGCTAAATACAGGGATACACAGGAAAAGCTTTTAATCTTGGATAGACAGTCATAACTGTCTTCCTCTCCCTGAAGAAGAAAGAGAATCCTATAAAATGTATTTTGCTACCAAAGATGCTGCCTGATAACGGGAGAGCGGAAGTGGGAGAGGAAAGGAGCATCTTGTGGAAGAATGAAATCCTGGGCTTGGATCTAGGACACTAATCCAGGACACACCCCCTGCTCACAGCGTGGATGGGCACAATTCCTCCAGGGAATTGTAGATGAGCAGCATCAATGTTGCATTTAATTTTCTTTCCTCTGTCACGGACAGTTGTTATCCCTGGGATCAATAAACACTTTAACGCTGGAAATCCCACCAGGATAACAACGAACTGCATTAAAAATGTAAACCCCACCAAAATGAATGCACTGGGGAACACCAGCTCAGCTCTACAGAGACCAGAGGGGGAGATCTGGGGCTCGTGTCCATGTGGAAATCGTGCTCAGGCAATGTCTGGGCATTCAGAAGAGGTTGGGTTGGTTTTGCTTCTCATTCAGACCCCACATGGAGCAGGGCTTGGCCAACTCTGAGCCCTGAGAGAGGCCTCCAGGTATCCAGGATTCCAGGATCCTGGGACACTCAATCCTGTGTCCCAAACATTTATGTCATCCTCACGCACTCAGGCTGGTCGTGAGTCTCCTCCTCTGACCACTTGGTTTAAGTCAGCTTAGGAAAATAACTAAAAATCTCTTTATCTTGGATCCATCCCTGCTCAGGAAATGAGCAGGGGGTTTAATGAGAGTGTGGAGAGATGGTGCAGAGAGGGAAGCAGGGAGGAGACAGGCCCCAAATAAAATCTGTTATCACATCACTCTGCTCTGTTAGGGACGAGCAGCGCTGTGCAGTGACAGGAGCCCCACACCACAGGCTGGGAAAAACACCCAGAAAAGTCAGGAACGGGACACATCCTAAAGCTGCTGCCCAAATCTGGAGCTGACCTGACCCCCTGAGCTCTGGCTGGGGACCTGAAATGGCTTGAGTTGGAGTTGGAGTGGTTGAGTTCGCCAAGAGCTGGTTCACGCCAGATGCAAGGTGTGGGGCCAGGGTGGTCAGGGCTGAATCCTGGATGTATTTAAAGAACCAACAAAAAAGTCCTGTCAGCTTTCCTGTGGCTGGCATTTCCTCATGCTGGCACGTGTTGGACTGACTCAAGTGGCAGAGCTGTAGCTCCTACATGCAATAACAGCAAAATCACCCCTGGTGTCTTCAGGAGCAAATTCCGTATCTTAGGACTGGCTTTTTCCCCTTGTGAAATGCTTCCTGAGCAGCTTCACCAAGTGTCTGTACTCCCTCCTTTCCAGGGCTTGCAGTGAATATCTGTGAGGTTCTTGATCTTGAATTTCAGGGTCTTGATTTATCACACAACATTTAATTTAATTTAATTTCATACTCAGGTTAAAACCTGGATCTTGGGGTTGCCTCTCTCAGCTTCCTCCAGTTCCTACGAGCTCTTCCAGCTTCCTCCAGTTAGAAATTCCTAGGAGCTCTTCCAAGGGAGTTTTGTGCACACAAGTCAAGGTGTCATATCCAGATCCTGACCTTAACAGCACCCACACGTCCCTAAATGAATTTCTAGCAGCAACAGCAATGCCTTGTTCTAAGACAAATGCAGGCAGAGGTGGCTGAAGTGCAAAGGGAGCATTAAATGTTGCCTTTCCAGCATGGCTGGGCACAATGGAGCAGCCAAGCACCCTGGAAAGGGGTGAGCTCTGCTCTGCTGTCCAGGAGCTGAATTACAACCCCTGTACCCTGAGACTGCTTTTTCATCACCAGCCTTCCCTCCCGAAGCATTAACAGCTTTATAGTGTAACAATTCCAGCTGTACAAGCAGAAGGAAAAGGAAAATGTAGAACAAAACCTTGAGCCAGATCCTCACCTGAGGCAGCCTTCAGAGAAGGAGCCAAACCGGCCTCAGAGCCCGTGTGTGTTTATCACCAAGGCAAGAGCAGCTATCAGGGTGTGAAAACCTCTCCAAGCAGACACACAGGCAGCTGCTTTTTGTCAGCTCAATTACTTCTTCATCCCAAATATGTGTAGCATGTTCGGGACGCTTCTCACGTTAGAGTCTGAAGGCAGAGCATGAACTTTTGTAAGCTTCAGGAAGGATTTCAGATTTCCCTTGGTTTCCTATTTTACCTCTTGTTATGTGTTCCATGGCAGCGTGGCAGGAGCAACGCGTCGTCCTTCTGCAATGCCTTTTATTTAATGACTTCAAAACGCTTTGAAATCATTTGATTTATAATAAGAACTGGGTCAGCTCTGCCTTCCTCATTTTGGAGATGAGGACAAACAGGTAAAGAGGTTAAATGGTTTGCCCTGCGAAAAGGAAATGTGTGTATAGCACAGTTTGGAGGAGGACTTAAAACTTTTGGCTGCGTTACCTCTGCACTCACCACAGGAATGAATTTCCTCCTTCTGTGACCATGACTTCCTCTGTGATCATTGGCAGTGAGGCTGCCAGCCAGAAAATTGCAATTAAAGGGATTGCAGAGAAGATCAACAGCCCACAGCTGAGTGTTGTGACTCTACAACAAACATGAGGGATGATTTAGGGGAGCTTTTAGAAGAGAATGAGACTGGCTCAGGTGTGTTCACTGCAAAAGGTGTGAGGGCCTCCCAAAGCAGCCTTGGCCCTCCTGCCAAGAGCCCAGACCCCAGGAATGTGAGGCAGAACTGGAGCAAGACACCAAATTAGAGGGGATTTACCCCATTAAATGCATGTAGGAAACTGCCGAGCCAGTGAGGAAACCTGGCTGGCCAGCACACCTCTGACAGGGGTTTCTCCTCTCCATTTCTGTCTGCTTCTGTGGCTCAGCAGACCCTGAGTGTGGAACTCCTCAGGAAGAACGTTTCCCTCGAGGACCTCTCAGTGCAGGGTCTCAGGATCATTGCTGTTGGCCTGGTGGCGACAGTTTCTGCAGAGAGGACGGGGCCTGAGAGGCTCCGTTCTCATGGGACAGTGAAGTTCGCAGCCATCACAGCTGAAGGGCAAAGCCCAAGTGAGAGCTCACAAATTCCGCCTGTTGGTTTCCCCCTCGCCCAGGAACTGCAGGCTTAGGAAGCAGAAGCTGTTCTGGAGCACTGTGTGTCAGATTTATTCCCAGTTTCAGTGACAGTACAGTGACAGGAGGTCAGATGGGACTGAACAGCACTTTCAATAAAGCCTCAACAAAGTATCTCAGGAAGCCTAAAAAGAGAAAAACAAATGCGTGATTTTGCTACAACATCTTCGAATTGCAAAAAAACAATCTCCATTTATCTGCTTCCTGTCCAAGGCTGATGCAGTCCCACACAAACCGAAATGCCCTTCACAACCCCTGTACTCAGTCACCGAGTACCTGAGGATTTCCTGAGTGGAAAAGTTGCTTATTAAAAAGAACCCCATGGCAGTTCCCTCAGTGACCCTCACCTTTGGCTTGACATCTGCCTGTGTTTGACCTTCACCTTGGGCTTGACCTCTGCTGGTGTTTACTTCCAGTTGCGTCTGCATCACGTTTTGCTTCTAATAACCATGTTTCGAATTATGAAGGAAAATCCCCCAATCTGGTGATTCCTGTGGGACCATCTCAGTGCTACTCCAATCAGCATGAAGTGCTTTTGACAGTATAAAACGTGCCGTGAAGGCCTTCGAGGAGAGTCCTCTGACTCTAAAGCACTCTCAGACTGAAGATGAACAAATCCAGGCCCACACGCGGTGATTTTGTTCCTGCAGCTTTTCTCCTTGCATATATGAGCAGTGCCAAAGGATTCTGTGGGACAACGTGGTCTGGACAACGGATGGTGGAAAGGAGGGATGAGCAGGAGCAATGGACTGGAACATTCCTGTTCAAGCAGGGACCGCCAGCGGCACAGGGCTGGAAGAGCCAGCATGGCCTGTGGAAAACATGGACAGTCCCTCCTGATTCACTTGAAATATGGCAGGAGCTGATAGCAGCTGCAAGAATGATCTTTTGAGAGAGAAATTGATTTTCCCAAGATTGCCAGGAGAGAAAAAGAGTGCCTGGGATTAACAGAGCATGGACAAAAGCCAGTGTTTGCTTCACCCCACCTCCAAGTGGACAAAACACCAAGAATTTTGACACTGAAGGACCTGACTATCTGAAAAGTAATTTTCAGTGAACCTGAAGATTGTCTTCCTGCATGCTGAAGGACAAAAATGAGGATTCTTTCCCTCATGACAGTTTCCCTGCTGTCCTTGCTGTGGTCCCAAAACATCTGGGTTGGGCCAGAGGCTGGATCAGTGCCTGGCCAGCAGCTCGGGGTGGATTCATTTCCCCATTTTCACTCCCTAAATGCCCCCTGCACTCTTCTGGAGATTTGTGCCAGATAATGATCATTTAAGGGCAATAACAATGTTTCTTTAAAACTACTGCATCTAAAACAGCAGCACAAAAAATAGGTGATATCTTTAAATTCCAGTCTGGACAGAATTCTTGTTGAATTCAATGAATTCAATATTGAAATCAATGTGTGTCAACAAGACAGAGCTCATTGCTGCTTCCATGCTTTTCCTGTTCCCAGGGATGGCAGAGGACACTTTGCTCCTCGAGGCAAGTCCTCCCACAGCTTTGCGTTTCAGGTGTCGATGATTTTCATGTCAAAAGCAACCACATTTGAGGAGTCAAGCAGGGCCTGTCAGATGGGTTAAGATCCGGGGATTGAAAGACTGAATGCAAAACTGATCCTTCACGATGGGGGAGAGGGAAGGCAATGGGGAGGAAGACAGAGCCCACAGTGATGCATTTCCCTCCCGACACAGGCATCTGCGAGAGCCCTGAAATGCCATAATCATAAAAAATGGTTCCCAGAGCTGTTAAAGCGATGGGAGGTTTTCCAGCCAAGCTCCCTGAGATGCTCTGGCAGTGGGTGGAGACGAGCAGGGTGGGGACAGAGGGGCTTTTTGGGGTGGGGTGATCGATGAGCAGCAATTTTGGCTGGGAGGTCACCTGGCTCAAACTCCCCTCAGTGCCAGCCCAGCTCCAGCTGAAGTATCATCACTGCTTTTATAGAAATGTGGCAATTAGTCAAAATCTGGCCCTGCACAGCACCTGTTTGCTAAATATGTTCTCCCTCCTTTTTGTGAACAAACAAGAATTTTTTTTCCTGGTTCAAAATGTGGAGGGAGATGTGAGGAGGGGAGAATGGGGAGGACAAGGAAACCAGGAAATCTGTGGGAAGAGAGAAGGTGGGAGGCCACCAACATACAACATTAACAGGGCTCAGGATGTGTTATTTTACTTGCAATAACCGAAGAAACCAGCTAATAAAGGAAAATTGTATTTTTAAGCCAGATGAAAGGTAGTCAAGGAAACACAATATCTTCCTTTTTCTGCTGTCTTGCCTCAGGAAAAAAAAATCTGTGATACTGATGCCATCACGATAAAATCATAGCTTAGAAATATCTCTACCTGTGCTGCTCGCAGTGCCAGATGATGAGAATTGTGTGGCAATTTCCATCCCTGTGCCTCTATTAACAGAGCATCCCTGGCCACCAGCGGGGAGTAGCAGCCTTGTCTGAGGGAATTGGGTGCTCGAGGACAACAGGTTTCATTTGGCAGGGGAGAAAATGAGCTGAGGAATGATCTGGGAATAAATGGCCACGTCTGTGCTGCTTTCGGGGGTGGGGAAACTGCATTTGAGATGAGATTTGGTTGCTGTTGTGAGAAAGGAGGGGTGAGGATAGAAACAGGAGCCTTCTTCAGCCTCGGTGCTCCTTTTCCTGGCCGGGACATGGGATGGACCTGGCATCACCTGCTGGGGATGTGCTGGTGGCTGCAGAGGCTGAGCTGCAAAGGCTCTGGGCATGGATTTACAATCTAGGGATGAATTTGAGATTCAGGGATGAACTGAAGATCTAGCTCACCTTTGTTTCACCACCCCATATTTTCCCTTTTCCTTTAAGTCCCTGGTCAGGGATTTTTTGTTAGGCTTGTGCCTCACACTCAGCTTTGGACTGACAAAAATGCCCCTTTTGGGTGGCTGACAGCCCCAAAATACCTCGGGACTGACTTGGGGAAGGAGAGGGAGCAGCCTGGTGTGGGAACTGCCTGCAGGTCACGTTTGAAGGGCAATATTTCCGTGTCTGGGCCTGATAAAGCCTCCCTGTGACGCTGCATTTCCTTCCAGGGCCTGCGGGACGGCTCCGGCGCGGCTCTGGAGGAAACGGGGCCGGGGTGGAGACTCACCCAAAAAAATGCATGGAATATTTGAGAGATGAACCCTGGAGAATCCATGGGGAAGCAGGCGCAGGGCACGGTGGGGAGGGGACTCTGCTGGCACTCTGAGGGAAGGGGAAACGCAGGGAGAACCGGGCAGGGAGGTGGGGGAGAGCTCAGCTAGAAAAGAGTTTCCTGAGCTCTTAATAGGAGCAGAAAGGTCATCAGCGCCCTCCCCCTGCTCTGTTAATAGAAGCACAGGGATGGAAATCGCCACACAATTCTCCTAATTTTCATCATCCGGCACTACAAGCAGCACAGGTAGAGAGATTCCTCCCCAGTCTTTGATGCCCTGCCCTGGCCGTGCACACCCTGCCCTGGCAGCACCACCTCCTCCCTCGGCCAGAGCCTGAACAGAGGCTGAAGGGCAGGGAGTGGCAATCCCGAGGGATAAGGAACGACGACGCGGTCAGATTTGCACGGGTGACACACTCTGACAGCACCAGAGGCCTCAGTGCAGATTTGTCATCTTTTCATGACGTTTATTAGTGGTTTTGTCGCGTTTGAAGAGCACCCAGCGTTTCCCCCCAGATGATGGGGACAATAATGTGGGAACTCGGGAGCGAGATAGCAACACTGAGTGATTCTCAGGGCTCATGGCTCTCCCTGAGCCTCTCCAGCCAGAGTGGTTTCCACCCCAAGTGATTCCCCCTGCTCCTGCAGGCACTGGCCAGGATGGTCCCTGTTCCTGGGGCTGTCACAGTGCCAGGGATTGATCACACCCCTGTCCCTGCACCTCACTCTGACACGTGAATGCACTGCTAGGGAGGACACACATCATCAGGAAACTGCTGGGAGCTCATCTTTTACTCCTCAGCACCTTCCCTGCTTTCTCCTAACAGCAGCTGGATCCATCACATCACCCCCAACGTGACCCAGCCAGCAGGACATGAGCACGGCTCTCCAGCTGTGAGAGCCTGCATGATTGAAGCCTTCCGAGCCTCAGCTTCCCCAGCCCAGAGGCAGAACACCTCGAGTTACCCTGGAAATGCTGCGGGGAGGCTGAGGTTTGCTGAGCATCTGGAGTGGAGTCGAGCAGCTGGAGAATGAATCCCAGAACCTCCCTGTGCCGCGTGGCTCCTCAAACCATCTGGTGCCACCTGCAAAGCTCGGGAGGAGCACATCAGACTGGAAGAATTGCTCTCTCCGAGTGAGAAATGTGGGATTGCTGGCCCGTCTCCCCGGCACTGCAGGGAAATGATCCCTCCCGAGGAGCAGAGGGGAGAGAGGAGGAAAAATTGCAGTGTAAAAATGAGTTGCTGGAGGCAGGTCCCTGGCATTCTTCTTTGGTTCATTTTTCCCACTTAAACAAACATGTTAAAAATGAGATAGGAAAAATTGTTCTTTAAGAACCGGGCAGGGAGGTACTTACATGCTTAATCAAATCAGGCTTGATCATGAGCCATGTGACTCTGAAGGAATGACACAGAAATATTCCCAGGAACCAGGTGGGCAGTTTACAATGAGGCTTTTAAAAGGAACAGGGATTTTAATGGAAATACATATATTTGCCCCATCAGTGGAAGTGTTCCAGGACAGGTTGGATGGGACTTTGAGCAACCCAGTCTAGCGAGAGGTGCCCCTGACCTTGGCAGGGTTTCCAGGAGGATCTGCTCCATGCTCCTGCCAGGCACAGAGGTGGCACTGATCGGCCTGGAGTTCCCAGCTCTTCCTTTTCCCCCTCTTTAAAGATGGGGTTATGGTTCCCCTTTTCCAGGCAGTGGGGATTTCTCTGGATTGCCACAACTCCTTAGATATGAGGGTGGCTTGGCCGCTTCATCCAGCAGCTCCCTCAGGACCTGTGGGTGCATCCCGTCAGCTCCATGGATCTGAGCGCCTCCAGGTTCCTTGGATGTTCCAGGCTGAGCTTCTCCTGCCTTTCCCCAGTCCTGCTGTGACCTGGCTGTGGCTGGAGCACTGGCTGCTGCTCTGCTGGGATGTGCCACTCCTGAGCCTGGAGAAGCTGATCCTGGAATATCAGCCAGGCCCCTGTTCCCTCCAGGGCTGTATCCCATGGGATTGTGCCAGCAGATCCCTGAAGGGGCCAAAGTCTCTTCTCCTGAAATCCAGGATGATGAGCTCACTGTGCCCCCTCCTCGCTGCCCTAAGGATCTTAACTGCACCATTCCATGGACACTGCATTTCAAAACAGGGTGGAATAGAAAATGCATGTGAGAAAAGACTGGTGAAATGGACATTTCAGATGCGCCAGGCAGAAATAACACTGTACTTCATTAAATTATTCCTTCACTTGAAGGAACAACATTTAAGCTCAGTAAGATTAGGAATTTAAAAGACTTCAAGAGAGCTTCATTTCTCAGAAAGCACATTCAGGGACATGGTGACATTTAATTTCTTAGGAAACTGCAAAGCGAAGCTCCAAAATTGGCCACAATTAACATTTCCTTAAAACCTGGCTACAGTTTTGCAGGGATTCAAACAATGCAACCTCAGTCAAATTAATAAGTTGCTCAATCGTTTTGCCTCTTCATTTCTGCTCACAAAAGTTTTCCGAGCAGCTCCTAAACAGCTTCCAGTTTTCTGCAGTAGCCCCGTTGTTTTCTGAGAGGTACCAGGTATTCATCAGATAAGTTTTATGAGTAATTCTCAGTCTTTCCTTGCTCAGTTCTATATTTAGATTTTTCTGCTGCAGTGGCTAATCTTGAGGGGAGGCTTAGGTCACCCATTACTATTTCTAGTCTCTCTCTGAGTGCAAAATACACACAACTCTGAGCTCCGACTTCACTTCAAACGCCCTCTAATTTCTGCTCATCCCCAGCACTGGGCAGAAATGAATTCAGAAGGAAAGTGTACAAATATTAATTGACCTCAGCACCGTTCTGAGCTGCTGTGGCAGATATTTGATGTACGACGTTCCCAGTTCTAATTTTAAAAACAGAGGATACAAAAAACTGAAGTGACATTTAGAGGGGGTGGTTGGAAACTGCCTCTCAACTTAGAACTTGGCTTTGCCATTGCCCTCTCTGGAGAGCAAGCTGAGATGTCCAGCTTAGATTGAAAATCTTCTTTTTAGATACCCATATCTGCGTGAAATGAGTCCTGTTTGAAGTGAAAAAATGCCCCCAAATATCTCAGACAGCATTTTGTTGAAGGAAGTTTCCTATCAGAAAAAGAAATTACTTTAGCAGACACATTCCAGCCTCTGGAATCTATTTTTGCACGCCTGCAAATACATCCCGACCCTCTGTGTTTTATCTGGGCTCAACTCTACAATTTTGTGTAGAAGATTTGCACCCGTTCCTCCTCTTTCAGCATGGGTCCCACTGACAGGCACAAATATCCATTTAAATTCCAGTGATCCCAGATTAGACCCTGTGGGGCTCCTAAAAAGCCCCGCTGCTGCTGCCCCCTCCATTCACAGCCAGATTTTGCTCTCCACTGTCAGGGAATAAACTCCACTCGAAATGGGGACGTTTCTGCTCAGGAGGTTCCCTGCTCTTATTCAGGGCTCCACATGGAATGCCAGATCCATTCCCACTGCCTGGAAATGTCAGGGGCTGTGTCTCTCCACAGGGGCTCCCTGAATCCTCGCTCTCTCCTCCTCGATTTAGATGCTGAACATCGCAGGCTGCAGGGTTTGATCCGAAGTCAACAAATAACGAGCACTTAGGGTACAGCTCTACACTGCTTTTAGCAAAGAAAATCTCCTGTGAGCCGTGAAAAACAAAGTGTTGGACAATTTCACCTTGAATTCCACACCTGAGGGGAGGACTGGGAGATGGAGCCAGGCTGGGGTGGGGCTGTAGGAGCTGCCCAGGCAGAGGGAAGGGCTGGGATCCGCTCCGTGGGGAAGGAGGTCACACACACACACACCATGGAGGAGATTTGTGGGCCGGAGGACATTGGTTTGGAGACTTGTGGCCACCTCTGTGCTGGGGCACTTTGCTCCAGACTCCACGGCAGGGGAGGGTGTGTCCAGCTGAGCTCTCCAGCTACACTGCACTTGCTGTCCTGCTCTTTGTCTTTTTTTCTTTCCTTTCCTTTTTTAATGTAGTTTCCTCCAGTAGACCAATTCAGATTTATGCAAAAATTGTTTAGAAATGCCTCAGCTGTGTCTGTGTTTAAAAAAACCAAACCTGTGCAGGTGTCCCTGTAAAACAGTGTTTTTAGCTTTATGAGCTGCCTGCCTGCTCAGTTTGGGCTGTAGGTTGTTTACTGTGTTCAGGGAAGTTTCTTGAATCCCTGCTAGAAAAAGACATGGAAATGTTAACAAATACTAAAGTGTGGAACTCTGCAGGTTGAACTGGTCTGGACCATCTATTTTTATTGTGCTTTCAGGCTGGAAATTGCAGAACAAACCGTGACACGTTGGAGAATTTTTCCAAGAAATCTCCTTTAGTAAAGATGGGGTGAGGCGAGTTCAGAACAGAACCAACAGCTCTCGGATTAATGGATGTGTTTGAAGGCTGAGGAGGAGAATTAGGGCTCGTGACTCACTGGCCAGGCCCGTTTTCCGGAGAATTTCCAGAGTCAAGATGTGCACACGGAAGGAGTTGATAACCATGGCAGGATCCCCACGGGGAGCTCAGCAGGAGAACTGAACCTGGCTGCAGCTCAGGTGCAAACCCAGAACCTGGGCCAGCTTTGTTTTCCAGGCTTTTTGGGAAGGAACAGCTGATGATGAGGAATTCAGCGGCGCAGGGCGTGGTGCCGCTGCTCAGGGGTGGATCAGAGCACGGACCACGGAGACAAAACCCCAAATCCTTTATTTCCTTCGCCCTGCCTATCCTTGGACTGCAAAGCCAAGGGAGGTGCTGCTGGAATGGCAAAGCTGTGGTGGTTTGGAGGGCGGGAATTGCAGGGATAACCTGAGGTGACCACTGCCATCCAGCTGTAACCATGGCTACCCCTCTTGGAGAAGCAGTGCAGTGAGATGTGTAAAGCCGTCTCTGCTCATGCCAAGTGCAATGACTGTCAGCCCCACTTGGAGCAAAACAACCCAGCCTCTCACACAGCTCTCAGGACAGCTTGGTTCCCGTTCTGCTGAGAAAACGGAGAGGGAAGGTGAGGCCGTGATGGAAATGAAAAGACCCACCACGATTCTGAGTTATATTTTAAGCTACTCCACACAGGAGGGAAATATCTTAAAAAAAAAAAAAAATGCGGACAATGGTAAAAAAATCCAATCTGTTGCTCTAAATGAAGTGCGGAGTGGACCATGTATAAACAGCATGTGACCCAAAAAATCATTAATTAAGGATGAGATTGCTTCACTCAGGTGTTCCTGGAAGAATGCAGTATTACCATTCTAATCACCCACTTTCTGCTCGTCATTGAAATGCTGTAAATCAGAGACCCCCCTGCAGCACGGTGGTTGCTCTTTGCTTGCTTAGCACAGAATTTCGTGGGGGGGCAGGAGGGAGCACAGCTTTTTATCCTGCAAAATGACCGATGGCGGTCAAAATTCTGAGAGTTGCTTCCAGCCGGCAATGGTTTCATGTTTTCAGATCAGAATTAAGAAATCCTTCCAGCAAACTGGGTGTTTATCAGTCACCTGTGGAAATAAAAGGAAGAAAAATTAATCTATTTGCCAGCCTACGAGTGAGTTTCATGAAGTCCTCATGGCCTGTTCTGGGAAATAAAAGGTGGAAGAATTCCCAAGGCAACAGGCAATACATGCCTATGGAAAGGCAGGAATTGGAATCTGAAGCTGAGTAAACCTTTGTAAATAGAGTGGATGTGGATAGAACAAAACTGTTTAGGTGGAAAGAAGGGGGTTTTTAGGAGCACAATTCTCTATTTCTCTTTTGGACTGTGTCCTCAAGGAACTGGAGGGCAAACTGACCTTGGAACTTTTCAGAGGATGCATATAAAGAGATTTGATTTTTCTTTTTTCCCCCTCTCACTGCTTTTGAGCCCTACATTTCTGTTTGCTGCAGGAGGTTCGTTGTTTCCAGAGCTGATTGGTATAATCAGCTGTTCTGGAAGGTAACCAAGGATGAAGAAAATAGTTAATAGTGCTCATTTGAATAGAAAGTGGAGTTTGGTGGTGCGTGGCAGAGCCTGAGGTTTTTGGGTTTTAATGCAGCATTGGCCGCCCAGAGCTTTCCCAGCCCAACTGTTTCACTGCTTGCTCCTCTCCAAAACTTTGATAAAGGCTTAAAAGCAAGAGAGAGCTCTTCACTAAGAGGGCAGTGAGCGAAGGGGGAGAAGGGCTGGCCCAAAACCTGGCTCTGCAGCCGTGTCCCTTTGGAAATGTGTCCCTGCAGGGACAGCAGGGGCTGTCACCTCGCTCCTGGGGCCACCAATCTCTGCTGCTGAGGGTGCTGCATGTGAAGGGACCCTCCAGGGGCTGCTCTTTGCAGGCATTGCCATCTGGTTTTCTAAAACTTCATGCCTTGGCCCTCAATGTTGGCAGTGTCCAGGCTCAGCTTGCTGGGATCAGTCCTGCCAGGTGGATTGGGGCTGTTCAGGGATTCTGTTTCCCAGAAGTCAGTTCAGCTTCCCTCGGAAACCGTCTGGGGCCCGGCTTCGGGCAAGGCTCAGCATTGCAGTCGAAGTCAGGACCCTTTTTCTTTTTCCTTCTCTTTTTTTTCTTCCTTTTCCTCCCCATGGCAGTGATTGAATCTGGGTTATGGCAGCTGGTGCAGAACTGACCTGCACCACCAAACTGAACCCCTGATTTTGGGGTTTTCCTCCTTGGCCACGTGAGCTTTTCAGTGCTCGCACAGGTGATCAAAAACTTGTCAGCTGTTGCTTCCTCATGTGTGACTCCTCTTGCAATCCCTTGTTCTCCACTTTGGCACAAACTGTGTGGCACGGTTCTCCTTTCAAGGTCTGGAAGCTTTTTCAGGCAGCTGGGGAGGACTGGAGCTCCCTCCTTCCTCCGCTTCTGTCACCTGATTGCAGCTGGGAAGAGTCACCCAGAGGGGCTGGGAAACCTCTTGGGAGGGTTTTGTCCCAGAGGGGCACAGAGGTGGCTCTCAGGTGCCACCAAACCAAAGGCTGAGGATCTCCTGGGTAATCCCAGCCCTGGGAGGGGGCAGATCTCTGCAGTTCCCACACTCAGGGATCCCATGGGATCACACATTTCTCCTCTTCCAGCATTGCCAGACACTTATGGGAAGCCCTTGGCCACTTGCGTGGTTCAGGGCATCAGCGGCCACAAATCCTTTCAGCCACATCTGTAAGTGTTCATTGTGCTGAAGGAAAAGTGAGCAAATTCTTTGCAATGCATTAACCTTTGTCCTAATAATGGGTGTCTCTTGAGTTGTCTCTGATTCCTGGAAAACAGCACTGCTACATTACAAAATTAATTCAGTGTCTTCTGTTTTCACCATCGAGTGTCTTTTCCTCGCACTGTGTTCTGCTTCTTTTCTCTAGTGGATACATTGCCTGTTTTTATATGTTCTCAGTACTTAAGAGTGGAAAAAATTGGAGATGTTTCTTCAGAGAAGTTCTGCTCGAGCTGCTCTTGAGATCCATCCTGTGCTGATGCCTGACATGCGTCAGGAGTAATTGAGGAAATTTTTCTGCATCAATGACAGTAAATAACCGGTGCCTGTTTTCTTGCACAGAAGATTATTCCTGTGCTTGTTTCAGAAACTGGAACGACTCTCATTTCTTTGGAAAGGAATTATCCTAAATGGCTGATATATTTCCACCACTGCTGTTGTCAGAATCACATTCAAGGACAGGATGTGGGGATCTTTTAAAATAATTTAATAACACAGAATTGTTTGGCTTTGACCTGCAATAAAAACTGTGTGCACTGCTCTGCGGCACACTAGATCCCAAATAAGATGGCTCAGGGAAGCTCCGCAGTCTTCAGCAAATTTTGTTCATGTGCAGCCACTCCTAATCCTTCTCCCAGTCACTCCCATTTCCTTTGACTCACAGGTCGTGTGGCTCAGGATGTTGTGTGGGCTCAGGATGTTGTGTGGGCTCAGGGTGGGAAGTCTCCATCCCAGCTCTTCACCACACTGCCTGGGGGAATCCTTCCCTCAAGGCTCGATTTGTATCCCAGACCCACAGCTGAGCCCGCCTGGGGACACTGGAGGTGCTGCTGGGGCTGGATGGGACGGGGGGATTCCATCAGGAGCCGTGGCTGTGGGGTTGCATCCCTCATTTTCCAGGCACTGGGTTACAACATCTCCGAAGGACAGGGATGCAGCCCTTCCATCTCCCTCTGAAGGTGGGAAACCTCCTCCCACAGAGGGCAGGAGAAGCAGACAAACTGCTTGGAAACGACATTCCAGAATTCTTGCCGTGACCATTAGGGCAGAGCAGAAAAATCAGAAGAACACGGGGCAAGAGCCACATTTAGAAATAGCAAAAGATGGAGTTTCTGGGAGCCTCTCCAGGTCACTGAGTGCTGACAGCTTGGAAGGGGCCTCTGGAGCTTCACTTGTGTATCCTGCTGCTCAAAGCAGCACCAGCTTTAGCCGTGGATTGGGACATGAAGCCTCCACATCTCTCAGTCTCCACTGCTGCCTCATGTTTGGAGAAGATCCAGCCTGGTGGGAAATTGTAGGTGGATGTATTGAAGATGACTTGCATTTTTTGCTTTCGTAAATGCTTCTCTGACTTGGATTCTTTGAGGAAATGCTTCCTACAGACACATTTTAAAGTGACAAAATTGAGGCGTCTGCTCCGGTCATGGCTGGTGTTGGTTTGCAGTGTCTGTGCTGTGCCTTTGTATTTTGCATTTCACTTCCTGTGGTCAGTAAAAATAGCAGATTTTTAGATTTTGGTTCAATTTCTTTCTGTCCATATCCATGTTCTCCGTCAAACTCCTCAGTGGCTCCTGGCAAAGTGTGAGGCCACAAGCTTTTCCTGCCTGTCTCCGTGGGATAACTCACCTGGTCTTGGTGCTGCCACCAAAAGTTTGGGTTTGCTTGTGAAATGTGCTGCAAAGGAAAGAGAGTTTAGCTGCAGTCTTTGGCCAAACCGTAAATATTCCCACCCTGCATAAAGGAATATTCTCTGCATTGCAGTTCACCCCTTAAAGGCCTGAAAATTCCCAGTGGGGAGCTTGAGGGATGGTATTGGGAAAGCACAGAGCATGGATTCTTCAGACACATTGTGAGCCTCAGCTTATCCCTTATGGAGCTACAAGGATGCCTTGTGGGAATTCTGCACTGCAGAGGGTGGAAAGTCAAATTTCTGAGAAGGAAAGTGGGAGCCAAACTCAGCTTGAGGTGTGGAGAGCAGCACAGGGGCCGTGCCCAGACCTGAAAGTGTCAGAGGAGGATTCCCCTGCTGGCTGCATGGTTTGATATCTCCAAATCTGTCTGGACTCCTCGGTGCTCCACGGCACGGCTGCTCCTCAGGAAAATACCAGGAGCTAAAAGAGTCGGAGTGGAGGGAGCAGAGCGGGAGCACATCCTCTAAATGTGAAGGGGCACATTACGGGAGACGCTGCACAGACACAAAAGGTCACCACTGCCCAGGCTTTCAGTAAAACAAAGGCCAACTATTTTTAACTTAATTTCAAGTGGGAAGCCTAAAGCCATAAGCTGGCCTGATTGCAGCAGGCCTTGGCTCGGGTGATAATCAGAGCTGTTTGCATAATGTGAGCCCTGGCTGCCTGCGCTGGGAGCTGCATCCCAAACCTGCCCTGCCCTTGCTGCTGCCTCACAGCCGGGGATGCAGATGGGGCCCGACCCCCTGAGTCCTGCAAGCGCTGCACTAAAGATCCCTTCCTGTCTTGGGGAGTTTCTGCAGGAGACACAGAGGGCACGAGCCAAAGGTGGGGGTTAGCAGAGAGACACACGGATAATTGGCGTTGCTCAGCAGTGCCCCCGCCGGCAGCTGGCCCCTCCAAGTGATGGAAAAGCAAGAGGGATTGCCAGGCAAATGGGACAGATGCCGTGAGATCCACAGCAAAGGGATCTCGTGTTCTGCTTGGAGAATCCAGGGCTCCTTGGATGTGGCCTCTACAGGACACAACGCTTTGGGATCTGAGTGTCCCAGAGCTCCTGCACACCTCCAGCACAGTTCTGTCTTTAGTTCTCTGCACTGCCACATGACTTTGAGGAAATCAGCGTGTCCCCACGTTGTCAGACCGTACTGAGAGCGTGGACACATCTCATTTGTAGGATTTGTGGCCCCAGCTGTCCCACACACTGTGAGGGCCAACAAGCAGCTCTTGCTCACCCTGCAGCAGCAGCTGCAGCAGCAGCAGCTCTTCGGGACCCCAAACTGCATCACAACTGAGGGTTGCCCTCATTTTTCCGTCAGGGCACGGAGCTGTTCTGTGGGTTGTTGAGGTCACAGTATCATAGAGTGTGCTGGGTTCAGAGGGACCCACCAGGACCATCCAGTCCAGGATCGAAGTCTCCTGGCCCAGACACCCAACAATCCCACCCTGTGCATCCCTGGGAGATCTCAGCATGGGAGCTTCCTGATCTTACTCTTCCAGCTCCAAGACCTACCCATGGCTCTTCCCTTGCGTGGAGCTCTCTTGTCCTTCAGAAAACCCCGCCCTTGGTGGTTGTACCTAAACCCTCCCCCCGCTCTTTGGGGAAACAGCCTCCCAAGCCAAGTCCAAGCCCCGTCTCCATCGCGTCCTGCAGTGCACCCTCCCTGGGCACATCCCAGAGCTGGCCATTGCAATTAGTAACAATTAATAACAATTAAGAGCAGTGCAGAGCAGCAGGGGAGAGATGCCTGTCTTGCTTAGTTTCCAAGATTGCAGTTCCAGATCACAGGAGGGAGTGGATGCCACGGGTAAGGAACACTGGTTAAAAAAGCCCTGGCTGCTTCCCAGAGAGCTGAAGGACTAATTAGGGCCATGGACAGTTTAATTCAGACCTTAATGAGCCCTGAGGGACTGTGAGATAACAAAAGCCGGGATGGAGCAGCCCTGGAGCAGTGCTGGCTCAGGACTGAGAGCCTTGACAATGGATGTGGCATCCTGCAGGCAACTGGGAGGAAACTCTGGAAAAGGCCGCTGTGGAATCTGGGCCGTGGAGGCAGAGTCTTCCTCTCGGAAGGCAGATTTCACCTGCTTAAAACAAGATTTGAAAGTCTGTAGTGAAAGCTGCAAAACCACGTTGTTGGTTTGGAGTTGGAGAGAGAAATTAAACCTCTCCAAAGGTGAGATCAAAGTCTTTGTGTTGTTTGGAGGGCTTTGGGTTGGAGCTCGAGTTTCTTCTCTGGGTTCATTTTAGGCCTTTGATCTGCCCTTGTCCCTCTGAGTGGGAATGGGGCTGATGTCCAACACAGGAGCTGAGAGATAAAGGCAAAAAAAGCAGATGTAAGGCAGAAAAAAGAGAAAAAATGAAAAAACCTCAGAGCTGACCCTGCAACCTCCTCCCAGAGAATCCCCTGCACCTTTTGATCTCTTCAGGGAGCAGGGCCTGGTGCACCTGGAGCCTTTGGGGTCACTTGTGGCCCTTCCCTGCACAGCCTTCCTCTCTAATATTTGCTAAATTTTTAACTCAATGGTTCTGACCTCAAACAATGAGATTTCCTTTGTGAGGGTATCCTGGCAAACCTGGATGTGCTCCTGCTCAGCCAAAGGGAATATTTCCCCTCGCTCCCTGCTGGCTGCCAGGGCTGTGGGGCCCCAAACCCTGCTGGGGTGGTTGCTCCAGAGGGGAGGCATTGCTGCTCCCATTCCCGCTATTCCCGTGTGGGGGGGAAGGAATTCCTGCCCCGTTTTCCTGCTGGGAGCGAAGGGCAAGATCTGGCCTTGACTCACAGCCAGGCTGCGCCTGTCTGGCTGGAGCATCAGCGCTCTGCTTTGAGCCTGCTGGGAAGTTTGGGATAATTGACACAGTTTTCCTTCACAGCTCATTTTTAATTAATTAAATGTCAGTTTAATGAGCTATTTCTCACATTTTTATACTTCTCAGCAGAATAAAATGGTGTTTTGGAGCAGATGAACAGGATGTTAAGTTAGTTTTCCAAGATGGCGATAGAGAGAAAGAAATCTCTGCACATGAAAGGAGCAGCTCAGTTCCTTTCCCTCCCCTTTAATCCAGTTTTGTACACATGTATTACATTCTGTGTCTAGGAATCCTTCTGGTAGGGTTGCAGGTTTTTCTGTTAAAAACAGAAATAAAATATTTTTGGCAGACCAAGCCTGCCCTGAGCCCAGGAGCCCCTTGCCTGTTGCTCCCTGATCCCTGCAGTGCTGAGTCCATCCCATGGATCACCGATCCTTCTGAAATACTGTCGAGAGTTTTATTTTTATTTCCGATTTCATGTGCTAAACCTTTGAATGTCAACCCCTTCAAGAGGCAGGAGTTAGGTGTGAGCTCACCTGGAAAGGTCAGTGTGGCCAATGATAACAAAAATCAGCCTTGATGAGAAAAATTGTGCCTTGCTACATCCCCGTGTTGGCACAGCTCCAGGACAGCTCCTTGCTTTCTAATCCAGGATCCCACCCTTCCTGCCACGGCCCCAGCGAGTTTCCTGGGAAAGGACAACCTGGCTCCTCCATCTGCTGCTGCACCAGGAATAGCTGGGAGGGAGCTCTCGCCCCTTCCACGTGGGAAGTGTTACTCGAGACACCAAACTGCCTGTGGAGCTGCCTCGGAGCTTCCCACGGGATAACGGAATGCTGGGACATGGGATGGGATGGGATGGGATGGGATGGGATGGACCAGGAGCTGGGGTGTGTGACAGGGCTGGCACGGATGGAGCCGTGTGTGTCACTCTTGTCCCAGGTGCTTCAGGAAGGTGCCCAGCACCCCAAAATCGGGTGCCCAGTGGGTCCAAAGCCCAGCCCAGCCCTGCTGTCCCCCCTCTGCACCCCAGCCCAGCTGCCTCTTGCCCCCTGCCTTCCTTGATCTCTCCATTTAGGATATTTCACTATTTATCGCTGTCTCTGGAACTTTGTTCTGCCCTGTGCATCACACAGGATTCTCAGCTTGCACCCCTCAATATCCCAGCCAAAACGTGCTGGCTGTGCCCACCCTCCCTCTGTTCCCTCCTCCTCCTCCGAGTCCCACCCCACTGCCCTCCCCTCGTCGCTCTCACGCTCTGCTCTTTGTACCACTGCAGCTACAAATCGCTGCAGCGTGGACGGGAAAAATTCCTGATTTTTGCCCTTCCGAGCTCAGCAGCACAAAATGATGGCATCTGTTGCAAATTGTGACCCTCTAGTCGTTGTTCCTGGCATCAAATCCTGATGTTCTTCTTGACAATATTCTTGATATGTGAAGCTCTGAGGTTTTATTTTGCAAGTGAGGATCCTAAGAAGAACATAAAGTAGTCCAGGGTTGGTGAGAGCTGGGGGTCCTGCAAGACCCCATGGATTTTCCTTGCCATGGAGTGAGTCTGTCCCATTCCCAGAGCTTTGGGCAGCATTTCAGACCAGCTGTGTGCCTGCTCACCAACAATAACCTGAGGGTTTTGGTTCTCCTCCTGTTCTTTTGGGCGAAACCTCTGATGCCACGCAGATTTTTCAACCCAGATTCCCCAGTGGCAGGTCCTATGAGCCAGCATCTTTTAGGAAGCAGCTTTTGGAAGGCTCATCTCCCCCATTCCCAGCTCCCAAACCACTTCCAGGAAGAGTAACAGAAACTGGGAGAGTCCTAATCAGAGAGGAGGGAATCAAACACCCCCGAACCCCGCTCAGCCCCTTCTCCCCTTGCCCATGCATTTTTCTGCTCCACCTCCCACCTCTCCCGTATCAGCTCCTGGCTCCCTCTGAGCCTGGCACTTGGCAGAAGGGGAGGCCTGAGGGAATGCCTGGATGGAGGAGGGAATTCAGGCACTTTTGTGCTTGTGCAGCCTCTGATCCTCGACAAAGCTGCGGTGGTAAAAGTGTTTTAGCTCAGGGTTTATCCTTGGCCGCTGACTCTTGGAATTGTCTCCCTCGAAGCCATGGAGAGCAGGATCCTTCTCCCTGTGGGATGGATAGGATGTGTGTGTCCACTGACAGGAAAATAATGCTGCACTGTGAAATCCCCCTGGATCCTTTGCATCTTCCTTCCAGCTGAATTCCGCTTGTGGATGCTCCGCTGGATGTGTTTGATTGGGGAATCTGCACGGAAATAGCTCTGAGCACTGAAATACTTGTTCTTTGTATATTTAAAATAATAAATATGGGGAGACAAATTCCCCTTCTCCCTCAGAAACCTCAAGCTCCCAGGTCCGTACGAACCACAAAGAAATCACTTCCTGTGTGAGTCTGGTTTCCTGCTCCCCCCAAACAGGGAAGTACCTGGAGAGAGTCTGTGGAGTCAGGAGGAAAGTGGAGGGAAATTCAGTTCCCCAGGTATTTTGCAGCCTTGTCATGAGGAAGCTGAGTGGGTGGAAGAGCTGGGTTGGGGTCAGGAATTCCCGAGCTCCCTTCTCCCTTTCCCCCCCGCCTGTCTCCGTGGAGGGTTCATTCCCACGGCAGTGATGGCCTGGGAGATTTTCTGCCTCTCCTCCCAGATCAATCCTCCTTCCTCCCCTCCTGCTCCTCAGCAGCTTCCAAGCTCCCACATTTCGGGCAGTACAAGGCCCAGAAGGGCTTTGCTTTATTAGTTTCCATCTGGAATGCCTTTTCCTTGCATTTTTTCAAGTGTTTTTTCATGTGGGGAATGAGCCCTACTTGGTTCTTTCCCTCCTCAGCACGGTTTGATGGCATTTCCCGGGACAGAAATGCAGGAGAAATAATTAGCAAAGCTCCCAGCAATAGTAAACCGTGAAAATCTTTGCCCTCCAATTCCACTGTTTGGCATTATCAAGGAGAAGAAATGTGAAAATGGTAACACTCTTTAATTCATTAACGTGTTAATTGATTTCACAAAATTAGTTTGCAGACACTAAAAGCAGTTTCTCTTATCTGCTTTTTATGAACTGCAAGTACAAAGCAGAAGTAGGGAAGACAAGGCTGCCACTTGCACAAATAAATGGAAATACTGATACAGCAAACGTTGCCTGAAAGCAAAAATCAAATTCTTCCCTGTTCTGCTGAATTTGGGATGCATCAAAAATACAAATGTTCTGCATTTCCAGCACTCTGGAGAAGAAAAGGGCCAGTCTTCCCGCCCCCCATTAACAACAAGCTAAGAACAAGCACTTAAGGGGCCGTCAGAACCCAGGAACAGGGAGCAGCCCAGCTCCATGGGTTTATTTTATTGTCAGAAACCCCCTCACCAATCTTTTGTCAGAGATCAGAGCCGGTGGGACAACGGGGCCAGAGAAATGAAATGGAGTTGTTGTCTCCTCTCAAAACCACTTCCAGTGGTGTTGATTTTTTGTGGTTTTGCATTGATTTCGAGACGCTCTGGCCACAGGTCCTCCTCTGGCGTGGAACATTTTCCAGGTGTTTTTTGGAGCACAGATGGAGAGCGAAGAAATCCAACCAGCAAGGGAAAGGCTGCCAAGGTTACCCTTGGAATGGTGGAGGTTTGGCATCACTTTCTCGGCATCTTTGCCGGGATCCCTTGTGGGATCCAGACTCTGTGGGAGAAGAGCCCTTCTTGCCCTGCGTTCCCTCGAACCCAGAGGTTACGAATGCTGCTCTTAGAAAGAGACAAATAAAAGGGCAGATTGCTCACTTGGAAAGAAAACATTTTATTGTTTCTCCGATTTCAAGGTGGGCTTTGGTAAAAAAAGCGTTGGGATTTGTCCTCTCTTCCTCCTGGTGGAAGCAGGGCTGGCTGAGCAGGCACTGCCAGGCAATGGCTGCTGCCCTCACTGAAATAAAATCTGAATTTACCTTTCCTGCCTGTTCTCAGGTATTTTATGCTGGACAGTTTTCAACTGCCTGCCCAGTCTGGGTCATCTCCCTGTCAAGTTTGATTTTGGGAAGCAGTTTGAGGCTGGAATGGGGCTGCAGGGAGGGTCTTTGGAGCTGAGCACAATGGAAATGGCAATCCTGGTCCTTGGACCAAGGTTGTTTGTTCCCATGGTTTTCCAAGCCGTGTTACCCTGGGAACAACGTGCCCCGCTGGGGATGGGAGGACTGGCACTCGTGGTTGTTGCTGCTGTGGAGCTTCCAGCTGTTTGGGGTTTAGGAAAAGTTCAGCCATCTGAAATGGCACTATCCTCCCATTTGGCAAGATGGAAATCTGGAGGAGAGAGTATTCAAAATTTACTTTTCATTAACACGAGCTAATTAAACCATTTAGCCAGCACTCTCCATACCCAGAGCAGGCAGCCACGGTCTATTCTGAGCTTTCCCTCCTCCTGCCAAGTCCCAGTCTCCAGACCAGCTTTATTTTTCAGTGGGAACTAAGGACTTTTGGACAATGTCAAGCATCATGCACTGGATCTGCTAATTTGTGGCTGGGTTGTGCAATTCTTGCCCAGCCAACGTGGCTAATTTTAGACGTGCCTCGCAGGGCGAGAGTGGGACAGCTCTGGTTAGGAGCAGGCCGGAGGAGCAGCCCCAAGCACGGAGTTTAATTGTATAAAAGCCAGCAGAACCATGAGTAAGGCTCATATGATGGAGCCTTTCTTTAATTCTGCCTCGTTAATGTGAGCTTTGCCGCACTCTGGGCTTTCCCGGGGATGTCATTTATAGTACCCTCGGTTCCTAACAGCCTTTTCTTTCTCACAGAGCCTCACCCTTCTGTGGTTTCAGCACAAAGTCCGGGAGAAGGGACTTTCCCCTGGTTTGTTGTGGCTTCATCTCTTTGCCATTATCCTCTTGCATCTTTGCTGGATGTGGATTTTATTTTCCTTTAATAAACTTATTTTTAGCTCAATGAAGAGCACTTGAGATCTCCTGCTTCCCTGAGCAGCCTGGTTCTTTCTGGAGCATTTGGGGTAGGGTGGGTTTTTAAGCCGCAAAGCTGCACTGAAGATCTTGTGGTGCTTGGGCTGGAGCTTTGTTTCCTGAGAAAAGGCTGAAATCCCGAAAGTCCCCAGTGAAACCCCAGCTGACTCTGGAGAAGTGAGGAGAAAGGGCGAGTAGCCAACATAACCTTGATTAAAACCGGGAATCTGTGAGTGTCCAGCAAGGACAAAGCCTGGCACAGCTCCTCATTTCTCAGTACCTCAGAAACCTCAACCAAGGCGCTCACCCCCTGCTCGCTCCCCGCCTTTCTGAGTGAAGCCTGGAGCCCGGAGCTGAGCATGGATCCAGCCCCCTGCACCCTCAGCGTGGCTTTCCAGGGTCTGGGAGAGACTGAGGAGAGCCTGGCAGAGGGAAAGAGGGAAATCTGCCATGAAACCTGAGACCAGGCTCAGCACCCGGGTGATTCCTGCAGAAGAGTCAAGACCTTGAAAGCGGAGTTTAGAATGTGGACGGAAGTCCTGGGATTGGATCCTGATGTGTGGCTGATTAATTCATTCCTTCCTTCCCAAGGGCTTCTGTGGGCCCTTCCTGAGGTGCTTCTGTCAGATTTGGCTCAGTTCAGCTCCAGTGGAGTTTGCCTGGTGAGAATAAAACTCCAGCACCTTTCCCAAAGGCATAACTGGGCCCTGCTACTTTTCCAGCCAGAGATGCTGTTTAATGCATGGAATTCCCCGTGGCTGTGCAGGATTGCTGATGGGAACCTTCCATGGAAGAAATGGAGGGAAAACACGGCTGCAGGCCAGGGAATGAGGAGAGATGGGCTAAGGCCATGGATTTGATCTTAAAGATCTGTTCCACCCTAAATGATTCTGTGATTTGTGTCTGGCTGGCTCTCAGCACCTCCCAGGGCTTTGCTCAGTCTCATCCCTCCCATTAAAACAATTCCTAAGGGAGTTCCTGCTGCTCCCTATTTTGAGAGCCATCTTTTCCCTCACTGCTGTAGTTTTGATTTCATTGCTCCTGCCTGGCTGCTCGGTGCCGTTCAGGTTTAATTCCACGATCAGGAGCTCACCAAAGTGGCTTTTCCAAAGTGCCACGAGTTCCATGTTTTGGGAATGGTGCCTTTTCTCAGCAGCAGCAGTAGCAGCTTTAACCTCTGCGCCTGGCTCCCTGCTAATTCACAGTGCTCGTGACACATCTGGGACACATCTGGGACACAGCTCTGCCTGCCTGGGACTGCTGAATGGAAACCTGGGAGAGGAACAACAGCGAAGATGCCCGGGAAGGGAAGCAGGAGAGAGAGCAGCCCCCCTAGCACAGCAAGAGACAGATTTTGGGCAGGGAGCTTTGCAGATGTTCATGGACACCTGCCCCACATCTGGGAGGATGTGCTGGAGACCTGGAGCAGCTGGAAATGGAGAAGGACAAGGATTAATGCAGAATCCAAGGTGAGAGCAAGCAGGGCGAGGGCTGGATGGGGGTTGCAGGTGGAAGCCAAGAGCTCTGCGAGCTCTCAGGTTTCTCCAGGGACATGAGGGGGCTGTGGGGCAGGGCTGGCACTGCCTGGCAAAGGAAAAGGTGCTCCCTGCACCTACCCTGGCTGCTGGCGTGAGCAGGAAACAAATGGAAAGTAGAAAGGGAAATCGTGAAATGCAAAGAGAAAACATTAAACCCAACAGAAGCGGAGAAAGGGCGGCTGTGGCCCTGCCTTGGACATTTCAGGATGTCCTGGCCAGCTGGGAGCTCCAACAGACTCATCTGGAGTTTGTAAGAGCTCTGCTGATGCCATTTGCTGCTCTTTGAATCGAACCATGGGACACAAACAATGCAATTTAGGGCTGTCCTTAACCCAGGCTTCGGGTTCAACCTCTGCAGTTGGGAAATGAGTGAGGTGGGGAGAGACAAGGGGGAAGCAAGAGGGGGAATACTGAACACATCCTGGCCAGGCAGGGTCAGGACACCCCTGGAGCCCTGGGGGGCTGATTTCCCTCGTTACTGAAATTAAAAGGGTGAGGGGGGTGCACACACAGAGCCCAAGCAGAGCTTTCCCAGCCTGGCCTGGGGCACCATCACAGGAAGAACAGGAATTAATAGCACTTGGAAGAAATGCTGTTGTTTAAATGACTCACTCAGGGCTGGTTTCAGCCCTTCCACTGCAGCACTGATGGCCAAGGCCCAACATCACAGCCACGGCCTTGTCACAAACAAATGCTCAACTGAGCTCCATTCCTGTCATGCCATCGGCAGGCACATCATGTGAAAGAAGAACTTTTGCCTGTAAGTTGCAGCACGTGGTAAAAACCACGAGTAGAAAGCAGAAGAGTTGTGGATCACCTCCCTAATCAAGGATTTACGGCCCTCAGAGCTGGTCAGGGCAGGGAAAGAGGGTGATGACAGAAATCTGTGTTTGCTGAAGAAGCTGTACCAGCAAGATGTGTCTGGGAAGCAAGAAGGGAATGAATTAAATACAAAAAGAAATTTTAAAAAAGCAGAGAGGAAAGGAAAGAGAAGAAGGAAAATGAGAGAGAGAGGGAGGAAAAGAAAGGAGTGAGAAGAAAGGGATAAATAGAAAGAAAGGAAATGAGACGGGAAGGAGGGAGCAGGACCCCTCGGAGCTGGTGCCTTGCTGAAGGCTCTGCAGGAACACTGGGCTTGGGGCTGGCAGTGGCTGCAGCCAGGGCCTGGCTCAGATGGAAAGATGGGAATTTGGCCAGTCCAGCATTCTCTTCCAAGCATGGGAAAAAAGGGATTCTGCATGAGGCTTGGTGGCTCTGCTTGGGCTGGGGTGAGCAGCACGGGGGGACAGGTGGAGGGGCTGAAGGGCAGGGAAGCAGAGCAGGAAAGTGGCTGGAGAGCAGGGCTGAGGGCAGGAGGCAGGAGCTGTGGGGCAGGGGAGCAGCCTGGGCTGGGGACGCGCTGCTGTGACCCCAGCTGCTCCCTGGGGCTGCTCTGTGCCCGTCCCTCCAGGACCATGGGAGTAGAAATGGTCGGTGCTGCCTCCGAGGGGCTTTTCTGTCCCAGATGGGGACACCCAGGGTGGGAACGAGGCACAAAGGGGCTTTCCCTTGTGCTGTGTCCCCTGCGGTGGCACTGGGATCTCTGCACACACTCCCTGTGATCCCTGCGTTGGTTTGAAAGCCCCAAGCCCCTCTGTTCCCCCCAAACCCCACTGAAAGCCCAGCCCCAGCAGGCCTGGAGTGCCCCCTTCCCACCATTGCTGCCTTCCAGCCCAGCCCAGGCCTTCCCAGCTCCAGCTCTGGGAGCCAAACAGAAACGAGGCCTCTTCCAGAGCAGCTTTAATTTGTTACAAGCCACAAGTCAAGAGGAATAATTTTTTTAAAATTCCATCTATTTCACCTAGACAAGCACTCCCATGCCATCAATTCTGCCTTTGTTGGCAAGGCCTTTCCCAGCCCCTCAGCCTGGAACCTGCCTGCTCCTCGCGCCGAGCACAGCCAGACAGAGCCGCTGTTGGCTTTGCTTTTCTCCATGCTCGGTTCCACCTGAAGGATCCCCTCCGCAAGGTTTGGATGGAAACACTCCCAGCCACGGATATTTATTGGAACCATCTGTTTCCACTGGCACACAGGGAGCCCATCACTACATTTCTGTTGGTTTTCAGACTCTCTGCACACCTGGCAGATCCAAGTGAGCAGTCCCTCATGTTCCCAACAGCGCCTGGTGGTTTGGTGCAGGGATAAATAACCCTGGCACTGAAGGTAGTGCCCTTCTTGGAATTTCTCCTGGGAATGGTAGAGGAGTTACAACTGGGGTAGGGGGTTGAATTCAAACTGGCGTTTCTGCAGCAGTTTGGATCAGCCTTTGTCTTACAGCAAAACCTTTTGTTTTGTTTTGTTTTGGTTGGTTTTGGTTGGTTTTGTTTTGTTTGTCTGCTGCAGGATGAGTGTGGCCTTTACCCCTCTCTAAGACTGGCCATCACTAATGTGCCTTTTTATGGAAAGCCGAAAGAATTACAGAGTGGGGACAAAACCCAGTGCTGAGCAGGTTTCCTCTGTCTCGGGGCTGTTCTCTCTGGATTTTGGGGGATCTGTTATTCCCTCAGTGTAAACCATCCCCACTAACCCTGCATCCATCCCTTACTCCCAGCGGGTCTGTGTGGGCAGTGGGAGTGAACCCTGGCAGTGTCCGTGGCCTTTGGTGGAGCTGCTCTTGAGAACGGGCTCTGATTTCTCCTTCCCCCTGCAGGAGATGACAGGAGCTCAGCCCCTGCCACCGAACGCTGCATGTTCTGGTTTCCCACGTGGTGGAAATCAGCAGGGTTGGTGTATCCAAGGTGCAAGTGGATGGGAGAATCCAAGCCCCCATTTCCCTTCGCCAGGGAAGTGTTGTCACCCCTGCTCCAGCACAAACCCCCGCGGTACCCACACACAACCGGGGATGCGTCCCTTTGGAGGCTGAAACCACTCAGCTGTAAGCAGGCAGCAAAATCAGACTGGTTTAATGGTGCATCCAGACAGGAAAAACAAGGCCAGACCCCCTGGCAGCATCGGGAACGCCAGCGGGACACGTCAGGCCTTGGGCCATCCAACATTTCTTGCTTCTCTCCATCCATTTCCTCCTGCCCCCAGCTGACCGGCGGGCCGTGAATTCCACAGCCATGGAATGCCAGCCAGGGAGGGATACAAACCTGGAGTGTCACAGTCACCTGTCCCCAGCGAGCAGCAGGTGCCTCCAGGAGCAGATCCAGCCCGGCGGGGAGCCGGCGCAGTCCTGAGGGAACGGGAACAATCCCTGCCGGGAGCAGAACCAGAGGCCACGGCCCGCTCTGGGCTCCCAGCACAGCTACGGGTATTTATTGTATTTGCTGCTATTTTCCTTTCCTGGTCCAAAGATTCGGGATTTCCTCTGAATTGCGTGAAACCACCGCAGCAGCAGGGCTGGCCAGGGACTCCTCTCGTGCTGCCCTGGATCTGTGGGGGAGTGAAACTTTGAGGAAAGCAGAGCGTTGGTCACACGTTCCCTGAAAAGGCGGCCTGTGGGGTAAGGCTTTGTTAAGGCAGGTGGGGACAGCTCCCCTGGAGGGGATGAGAGAAAAACCCTCCCTGAGAGTCCACACAGCCCCACCCCTGAAATGGCACCGCTGCTTTTGCCTTTTGGTGCCTGTCCCAGGCTTTGGTGGCATCTGGGTGTGCCCTGGGAAGGCGAGAGCCCTCGGCAGCCATGGACACCATGGACACCACAGATACAAACACCACAGAGCTGGGCTCCAGCCGAACCAACAAATCAATCACAAATCAATTCAAACAAATCGCAAAATACAAACAAGGTGGTTTAGGACAGATAAGGCAGCAAGTGACAGGGTTTTTGACAATTGCACTATCAGTGCAATTTGCTTGTCTTGTCCTTTGCTGATTTAGGGCTCAGCAGGCTCTGTAAAATCCACCCACTTTCCTGTCACCTGAGCTTTGCTGCTGTCAGCCTGCTCTTTCCTGGCACAGAAGAAGCACTGGTTTGGCTGCTGAGGAATGAAACTGAAATTTGCATTCCTCCAGCTTCCAAACAGAGAACAAAGAACTCGTGTGATGTCCCACATGTGTGGAAAGCAATTCCACTTTGAGACACGCTAACATAACTCCAACTCAAAACTCCCTGCACAGGAGTGACTGATGAAGGAAAAGCTCTCCAATGTCCAGGTCAGCCAGCATTAAATTGTTATTAAAGCAGCCTGGGCAGTGCAGCTCTGCCCAGAGCATTCATCTGGAGAGGCCAGGTCTCACCAGGCCGGAGGAGCAGCCGGTGACAAAGGACTCTGTGACAGAACAGCAGTGACTTCACTCCTGGAAATGACATTTGTTCAAACCTGCTGCTCTCCTCACATTCTGGTTCAGGGTGTCAACCCAGCCCATATAAAACCAGCCTTAAAGGCTGCTGTCTTTAGGATGAGGCACTTCTTAAATCCTAAACCATTTCCAGCCAGGGCAGACCACGCTGTGGGCAAGGGCCAGCTGCCTTGTGATTTCCTCTGACCCTGCAGAGGTTTGAATGCACATCCACACCCTCTGAGGATTTACTGAATAAAAGCTTTACAGCTTTTGTAAAGGTGAGCTAAGAAGAGAAGCAAATACACCGAGAGATCTTGTAATTGCTTCTCCAGATGAAAAATAGGGAATGAAACTTGTTTTCTGAATTTAACTCCACCGGCTTCCAGGACCAGCCAGGAAGGCAGCACTGAGCGTCTTGGAGCTGATTCTCAGAGGTTGTTTGTAAGAGACATTAGTGCCAGGGTTTGTTGTGGAAAACCCAGATCCTGGCAAAAATGTGTCTCTGTTCCCATCCAGCTGGGAAATGGGACAAAGAGCCAGACAGGCTTCTGCGCTTGTAGCAACAGGGCAAGGAAGTGTATGTGTGAGAGAGTTGTGTGTGTGTTCAGAGCTGTGTGTGCACGAGATCTTCTCGTTTCCAGAGCTCTGTGTCCAGAGCAATGTGTGTCCAGAGCTCTGTGTGTCCAGGAGCTGTGTCCGGCCCTGTCTGTGCCCCCAGCTGTGTCCAGCCCCATGAGTGTCCCCAGCTCTGCGTCCAGCCCTCATCTTCTCCCAAAATGTCATTCCCAGCTCCCTCCCGAGCTGGGAGCGGTGACAGCCAGCGGCGTCACACATCTGCCAGGATGCCCCAGACCAGACCCTGCTTGCAGCATTTCTTTATGAGACAAATGTTCCTGCAGGGGTTGTACTTTTAACACACTCTCCTGAATGAAAAATAAACCCTCCTCAGGACTCCCTGTTTTGTTGGTATCAGGAGAAGAGGAAAGCGCTCCATGTCCCTCAGACAATACCCAGGCCACCCCTGGCTTGGGACAGCAAGGGGCTGGAGGAAAACTTGGGGATGTGCCCTGGAGGGCTCTTGAAACAGGGAAACACTTTGGAGCCATTTCCAGCCTGCGGAAAGGGCTGAGTACAGAGATCTGTCAAACCTCCAAGAGGTGACAAACTACTGTGGCTCTGAAAGGAGAAGGTGCAAATCTTCACCAGGATGAATTTTGCCTGGAGAGAGCTGGAAGAAAAAAGGATGTGAACATTAAAAGCATTTCAGAAATACCTTGTATCTGTTTCCCATAGCAAAGGTAGGCGGTGCAGACAAATAAAGACAGTTTTACAGTTTGTACCTGCAGGTTTGGGGATTGTATCTGCAGTTCAACTGCCACTGTCCTTCCTCAGCAGCTGACTGTGGAACCCTCAGTGGCCAGGGCTTGGAAACACTCTCAAAATGCCCATTATTCCCATTTCCTCTCCCCATCACATGCAATTCCAGTTGCTCCTTACAAACCAGATGGTGCATTACGTGCTTTCGAGGAGGCTGCCCTGTGCTACACTTAGTATGGAGTAACAAGAAAATGCCTTGTTTGGGGTGGATTGGGATGTGCTATCCCTGCACCATCAGTCAGATTGGAAGTCTCAAACCTTAAAAGGCAAAAGCTCATCCGTAACACCACGGATACACACGGGGATAAACCAGAGACGGCTTTGATGTCCAGAGTCCTTCACAAACATTCCTGCCATGTCACAAACACATCAGCCCGAGAGCTCCCCTCACTCCAAGAGGAGCCAGGGCCCACCCTGCCCATGGATGTTTCCAGCTCTACACAACATTCCTGTGCCCCCAGGTGTGGCCCAGGCAGGTAAGGCACAGACACAGCCGGGTCTGACACCCAGGAATGCACCCCAACCATCCCGGCACCCCGCAGGAGAACGGGATTGCAATCGGGTTTCTTTGGTCTTGGTTTTTGTTTTATGCAAGCAAAGTTCAGAGTAGCTGAAATGCTGGAAAATGCTAGAACCAAACAAATCACATGGAAGACAGAAGTTGACCATCAGCTACAGGCGGCAGCGGCATTCTCGGCCATGGAGGGCTCTTCCCACTGCCGGGAAAGCAAGCCGGGGTGGGAGCAGGCTGCAGGGCAGGGACGGGCTGGTTTCAAGCTGAGGAAGCCTTGGTGCTGCTGCTGCTCCCATGCTGGATGCCCGGGTTCCTTCCCCAGCCCCTCTTTGCCAGGGATTTTGGGAGCATTGCCCATCCCAAGCAATGCGTGCGGATCCTGCGCTCCCGGATCGCCCCGTCCTTCCCACAGCTCCCTTCTGCAAGGAGGAGAGTGCAAAAGGCTGGCAAATCGCCCTGCTGGCCTGCAAAGACACCGGTGTGGCAGGAGAGGAGCTCCCCAAGGGGAGGGTTGAGATGGAGCTGCGCTTTGGGTGCCCCGAGGGACTCCAGGCGCACCCTGAGGGGAACAGGATCACTTGGAGAGGGGAACCCCAGCACAGCCCCAGCGTCCTCTCCACTGCAAGCGATGCAAGCAAGAGAAAAAAGCTCGGCTGGGGGCGTTGCTGAAGCTTTGCAAGGAGGCAAATGTGAAGCTGTGATGTTCGAGGTCTGGGCGAGTCTGCTCCTGACCCTGCTCAAACTCCGGCCCCGCAGGAGCCTCCGTGTAACTTTACCTCTCTCTCATTCTCCCTGAGCAGAGCTCCTTGGGTTTGGGGTTTTTTCCCCTGCCTTGTCCGACTGGCTCCCTCATCTGTGTGGGCCGTGTGACAGTGCCCTGGTCACCCCTCACCCCAACAGGGATCCCAGGACAGAGAGGGCAGAAAGTCCTCACGGAAAAAAAGGAGCAATTTGGCTGGGATTATTTACAGCACCCCCATGCTCGTGGGACAACGAGCACCGCTCCCAACCCAGTTCTCCTGGTTGTAATTACATTTTTAGGCTGTCTGGGAATACACAACTCAACTGCCTTACCTGGGAAATGCCCCGGGATGCTGGAGAGAGCACCTGGCTTTTCAGGGATAATGGCCCCACTGCTTGTCCCAGGGCAGGACCCTCTGCAGCAGAGCCGGGCTCCCTCCCCTGGAAAGCCCAGCCCTGCTCTGTCCCACAGGCTCCAAACTGCTCCTGAGGCTGCTCCCAGCACATCTGGGGTGTCTGTCCCGAAATCCTGGCTGTCCTCCCGCAGGGGTGGGAGCTGGGGCAGAAAGGATTTAAACCCGTGTTTGATCTGAGCTCCGCTCGGAGCAGCCCCTGCCAGGGATTTTGTCATCAATCAATTCCCTCAGTTGAGAGGGAGGGCACAAAGGAAGGGAAGTGGGATTTTTCCAGGACAAGGCTACTTTTTGGTGGCACACAACTGTCTCAGTGTCTGCTGGAGCCCCACCCCAGCGCCTCGTGCTCAGCCTTGGGAGGAGGGTGACCCCGCTCTGAGGAAAATGATTTAAAATGCCTTCAGATGCCTTTTCACTTCTTTTTATTTAATTCCATAAATATTTTCATAAGGCTCAGTGTCTTTACAACACTTTTTTAAACACTTTTTTTCTTGTTTTATACACACAACTTTGACACTTGTTTGACAGGGTCAAACAATCCAATATAAACAAAATAATAAAACTGGCAAGTGCGGATCAGCTGGGTTACCAAAATCCTTTTTTTTCTTTTTTTTTTTTCTTTTTTTTTTTTTTCTCTTACTGTTAAAACCCCAAAAGCACTAAAATATCAGTATTTGGCTTCAAACTAGAATTTTAAAAACCGGTTTTTTTTTTTGGTTTTTTTTTTTTTAAATTCTCTGCTACAAGTCCCTGTCGTCATAGTGCCTTTAAGCTCCTACAGACTCTTCTTTTCTTCTTAAGGAAAAATAAGCTTGGTGATGCCATGCAGAACTTACAATAGCTACTAAATATACATGTTCCCTGAAATGTAGCTGCAATGAAAAGATGACAGAGCATAAAGAGAACAAAACCAGAAACCCAAAGCACCACAGTGTACTATCAATAACATTGCAATGGACGGCTGGTGCCCATCCAGAAACTGAAACAAATTTCAAATATATTTCTCTATGTAGTATTTTCTATTTACAACTGTTAGATGCACCTAGGTTGGTTCTTGTTTGACTTTTTGGAGAGGGTGGGGAGGCGAAAGTCTTGAATTTAGATCCTCTGTTCTAGTGTCTAGGTTAAGGGGTAATGCATGTCATTTACCTAGGGAAGAGGGTTTCTTTTTATTCTTTATATATATATATATATATATAGATTCAGCCAGAGAAATCCCGTAAACATGTAAGTTTGTTACAACTCTCTTGTTTCTGCATATGGAATGGGAAGTGGGTTCCTCCTGTCTGGCATTGGAATGAAAAGTCTGTATCAGATGCTCAGTCAAGTCACCCCCATCTGCACGGGCGCTGCTCCCAGCGCTGTCACACACACGCTCCAGCCCTGCTCCCTACTGGGAAAGCCACAGCAGGCGCTCAGTGGGACCCAGTGCTGGTTCTTCTTTGTGCCAATGCTCCATCTCCTGCAGCACCTTGGCAATTTATGGAGGGCAAGAGCTTTCTTGAAGGCCCGAGAGCCAAGCCCCTCGTCCCTGCGGCCGCTGTGCCAGCGCCAGCACGAGCGGCGCTGCCCCGGGTGGGCTTCCCACTTAACAAAGAAGCTGCGAGTCCAACAAGTGGCCTTGTCAGATCTTGACTTATGATGCAAATAATGGTGTGGCGGTGGTGTTTCTTTTTTCCTAGTGCTGAATATTTAGGAAGCATCTTCTCATAAAAATTATGGATGTCTCATTCTCACTCTCTGAGGCACAAAACAGTAAATGAACAGGCTTAACTAATGTGCTTGTTACTTGGTTGTTTTTTTTTTTTTTTTTTTTTCCTAAGCAATTAAAAAGGCAAAAGGAATAAGTGAAATTTTCATCATGTTGACAACATTTTGGAATCTCTCTCTCTTTCTCTCTCTCTCTCTCTCTCTGCGTCTCTCCAGCCATTCCGAAAGAGCAAAACATTTCAGTGAACTGACGAGAACCCATCTCATGCACTACTTTAAATACCCATTCTATTAAAGGAACAAAAGAATATCTGCTATGTATCCCATGTTAAAATCTGACCATAAAAATGCAAAGATACAAAAGAGCATAAAAATAATTTCTGATATAAAACTGGGTTGCTTCCTATTTGGGATTCCTGGTGTTTGGCTGCTGCCTGTCACAGAGGGGCCACTCCTCCTCTCCAAAACACTAATCTGGCTTTGCTGGTTATTGATAGATTATTCAAAAGTATGAGAGATTATTTTTGGATTTAAATAAAAATAATGCCACCCTTGCAATATGCCCTGAAATAAAACAGGCTCCATGGAAACAATGAAATCACACTCTCTGCTCTTCCCATTCACTTGGATTTCTTAGGGGGGGAGAAAAAAAAAAAAAGTATCTCCACACTCTTTGTCCTGGGGTGCTTATGTGGTGTATCAGATTCCAAAGAAAATGACAAATACCGTGATCAATCACTTCATCCCACATTTTCAAAGGAACTTGCAGAATAGCTCTGCAAAGATTTCAAGTTCATCTTCTAAATCTGGTTAAACAGTCTCATTTGCCCTAGGAAAAAAAAAAATCCTCCTCCTGACAATGGTCTGTTTTACAAGCTTAACCATAAGCTTCTGCACTTGCAAACAAATGTACTTAAGGCTGAAATTGTAGGAAGTGTCTTTAAAAATAGAGCTGTGAATCTCCAGAGGGAGAAAAAGAGAGAGAAAGAGACCTGGAGGGTTGGGCTGATCCATCACTCCAGAGCCCCCTGCACTGACCCCCTCTGGGAGCCACGGAGGAGCCCGGGCCGAGCCCAGCACCAGCTGGGACTGGGGCACAGAACCAGGGATTCGCTTCCCAGTCACATCCAGAGCTGCCCTGCAGGGCAGGCAGCTCTCAGCTCCTCTGCAGCTCGGGGCTGGACATTCCCAGGCACCGGGGCAGGGATCCTTGCGCTAACGGGGCTCTACCGGCAGCACTCAGGGGCACCCGGGGTGCAGAGGGCACTGGGTGCAGCCACGGTCCTCACTTTTGGGGTCCCTGCTCCTGCAAATGGCAATTAGGGGTTCATTAAGGTGGAGCTGTGCGGGCCGAGTGTGGCCGAGGGATGGGACCTTAGTTCCTGAAGAAGGAAAGCTGGCTGCTTGTCGGAGCCTCGGAGCCAATTTTCCTCTCTGCAATGGAGGCATGAAGCCATCGGTTTTTAAGCTTTTATCTTTGCGTGAAAAACAAAGATAGGAGTGGGCTTTTCAGAGTCGTGTCTCAGCTTGAAAAGAAAATAAATCAAAGATAATCCCACAGAAACAAAGCAAAAAGAAGAAAAGCCCCTGATTCTCTTTTCTCAGTCTTACGCCGAGTGTGAGCGAATCACACTGAATTGAGAAAAAGACGAGTGCTTAAAAAAATGCAAAAAGTGAACTGAGGAAAACCCATCTCTCACTTCCTAAACAGCTGCTTGCCCTTCTGCTGGGTTTCACCTGCCCACGAGAGAACAGTTAAAGCCAGAGAAATACTGCGCAGCGGAGCGGGAGCACAGGGAGCACATCCAGACAGGCACGAGTCAGACCAGGGGATGCAGGACGGGGACAGGGCCGGGCCCTTCCCGGGGTGGGGACTCGGGGACAGCCAAGAGAGGGACGGAGAGGGAGGGACAGGGAGCAGAGACCTCCCAGCACTCCAAAAAACAAACAACACCCCCCCATAAATAAAATGAAAGAAAATATACACCAATGTAGTCCATGAGGAACTTCCATGACGGAGTCACACAAGCGAGAAAGCATTCTGGGATGCCAATGACGACTCGGATGGAAATGAAGGAAAAACAGTAAAAAAAAAAAAAAGAAAAAA
>VZRN01002597.1:203982-360872 GCA_013397935.1 Dasyornis broadbenti | reverse complement strand
AAAAAAAAAAAAAAAGGACATGTCCAACCAATGGAATAAAATAAAACAGGTCACATGGTTAGAAATCATTGGTGCTTCCTAGTATCTAGTAGCAGATTACTTCCCAAAAACAACAAAAAAAGTTTTTGGTCCTTCTATATATATACATATATGTATATATATTATTATTTTTAAAATGCGTGTATACATATATATATGTATACACGCATTTTAAAAATAATAATATATATACATATATGTATATATATTATTATTTTTAAAATGCGTGTATACATATATATATGTATACACGCATTTTAAAAATAATAATATATATACATATATGTATATATATTATTATTTTTAAAATGCGTGTATACATATATATATGTATATATATTTAGTTGCAACAGTGCTTCTCCGAAAAAAGGTCCATCTATAAATATAATTTTATTTATTTTTATTTTTAAATTTTAGTTCTTTTAAGTTAAAATTCTCCATCTCTCTAGGTATTATTTTTTGAATGGTGTTAACCTGCTGAAGTTTTGCCAGAATGGTGCCTGGCTGCGTCTGGGTTCGGTGAACTCGAAGACCTGGGACTGGGATATGCCATCTGTCACCATGTATTGTCCCTGATTTAATGGATCCTGGGGTGGTGGGTAGGCTGGAGGAACCGACTTGGAGTAGCTGACACCTGCATCGATGATTGGGGGGAAAAAGAAACAGATCAGTCAAAGAGCAATTGGGTCAATAGTCTTTCTTCGTCATGCTACCGCTTCTTATCGCTGCATAACCAGGGTCCCACACCCCAGCACGTGCCAGAGCTGCCAGAGCTGCAGGAACGCGGCGCCTGCCTGACCTCTCAGCTCCGAGGCCGCCTCCCTACGCCAAGGCTCCGAGACTGGGACAAGATCCATTACTTTATGTGGGCAGAGTTCTGCCCGCCCTGATGGAAAAGTCCTGTGTGGCCGAGGAGAGCAGGGACAGGGCTGTCCGCACCGAGGCCAACGACCGCTCGCCCCGCTCCAGCTGGACATTCCTGCTTCCGAGCTCCTTCTCACCCTCCCTCCCGGCTATCCCTGGAAAACAGCCTTGCCCCGACATGCCGCGCTGACCAGCCCCGAGCAGACGACCCCGAGCACCGCCCCTGCTCCGATTCCCGCACGGAACGGAGCGGAGCTGCTGTGCAAGAAGCCCTACCCTGCGGGGATGCACCTACACAAAGGGCAGCTCGTTCTTTGGGAACATTTTAGGACTTTTCCACAGGGTTTGTTCTCAATTCACCAGTCTGGTTTCAGCCCAAAACGGCTGCACACAATGCAGAAAAGGCTGAGATTCTGCTCAATCCAAACTGGCGGCAATGGATGGACTGGCAAGGCTACGCTTTTAGGGTGCAGATGGCTGATTCCCGTACAGGTGAGCCACAGCTCCTGTGCAGGAACAGGGAGAGGGGACGCTGCTCTTCCAGCTTTCCCATGGAAAGGGGGGCTTCAGCAAGCTGCTGTGAAGGATGGTGTGGAAAGGGCTGCTCTGGGTGGCTGAAGCGGAACAGAAGGGATGTGTGTCACCACCAAAGGGCACAGTGACACCGACTGGATGTCCTTCCCCACAACACTGCTGACAAGGGACAACCCCTCCTCCAGCCTCAGGGCAGCGGGGCTGGCTGGAAACCACGACTGCAGGAAGGAGAGAGGAGCAGGGCTGTGGAGCAGGGTGCTGTAAGCTCTGGCCATCTCTGGATCATGCAGAACTGCTCTTCCTTCTGCGGGAGGGCCCCCGGCCGCGGGACGGGCGAGGCTTCGCGAGGGCCGGCTCGGGGCCGTCACCTCCCCGGGCTTTAACCGCAGGAGCGAGGCCACGGTCCCCGAGCAGCTCAGTGTCCTCATCTGGAAAGCGGGATGGCATCCCCCACCTACCTCACAGGAGGGTTGTGAAGCTAAATTAATTAATGTTTGTAAAACACTTTGAGATCCTCGGCTGGGAAGGTGCTGGAGAAGGCAAAATACGGTGATTAGCACCCAGGTACCAGAGCAAGGCGTGCACAGCAATGCGGCTCGCGGCTCCTGCCGCACACAGACACACCAGCGCTGGCCGGGCACGGGACGGCGGCACACGACGGGCACTTACACACAGGGAAAGCCTCGCGAGGGGCACCCACAGAGCTCACACACGGCTGGGGCAGCTGCTGCTTTGGCAGGCAGGACCTCTTTTGGGTACAAGCTAAGGCGTGTCTTTGGGGAGGAGAACTGGTTCGCTTCTCCTTGCGGTAGAGTTTAACAATCGAGGGTGAAAGTCCTCAAAGGGTTTAGAGCAAATGGAGATATCTTGAGTATGTCTAAGTGATTTCTCCTTCTTGACTGCATTTTGTGCAGCTCTCTGTCCACTCTAGGGAATAACCAAGGTCATTCCTTACAGTGGGCAAAAACCACTCTGCGATTCGCACTTTTAACGAGTTCATCACAGTGAGTGTTTCAAACTTCTTTGGGAGATCAGCCTGGAGATGTTCTGCATCTGTACCTGCATGCTGCAATAGTTACTCATCAGCGAGTTCTCCACTCTGTCTTGCCAAGCTCCTGTCTCCGAGGGCAGCCCCAGAGCTGGGCTGGGGTCACCCCTGGGCAGGGGCAGCTGCAGAAAACCTGACACAACTTCTGCACCGCCCTCGTGGGCACAGAATGCCAATGAACAGCTTGAACTGACTGCGCTGTGCGACTGAGACCGACGATGTCTCCTAGGGCAGGGCACTCAGACCAACTGCAGAAGCTGTTCTGGAGGGCAAACTCCAGCCCTGAACCCACACAGGGGCATCAACCTTCTCCTGGAGGCCACCAGCCCTTGGACAATTTCCCCAGCAGAACCTGGTGAGGGATTTTAGGATCTGTGGGAAGGTTAGGATCTGGTACAGATCCCTTACAAGGCTAAAGTTGAAAAATAAATCTTCTGCTTTGGCTCTCAGACTGACCCAAAGGATCAGGAATTACTTCAAAGGCAAATAGTCCTTGTGCTACCAAAATTAATCGTGTTCCACAACACAGGAGAGCTGTGAATCTAAAGCTGCTACTGCAGGGAGGGACACAGCATTTTTTTTTTAGCTTTGTAAGACCTTGAAGCCACCTTGGTTTAGTGCCATGGCCCCATGGCTTTGGCATCCTGTGGCTGCAGAGCAGCTGGCCTTGCTGGGCTGAGCTCTTCACTGCCTCTAAACTCATTTGTGGAGGGTGAACTAATGTATTTTAATGATGATACAGACATGCTATGAAACCTCCTGGATCAGCAAAATGTTGTGCACTTGGGAAGCTGGAAAAGTAGAGAAAGGACAGCCTGGCTGATGTCCACTGACAGTGATGGAGTCACACTGCAAGGAATGGAATCCACAGTCTGTCGTCTCCAAAAGGGAAAAGGGCAGACTCCCCTGGCCAGATCACTAACAAACCCCTTTCAGTGCTGTCCCAAAACAGCCTTTTTGGTCCAAACTCCTGAAAAATGTCTGTCCTTGCTTGAGACACACCCATGCACACCCTGGCCCTTCCCTCAGTGAAGCAGCTCTTCCCACAGCCGTATGTGTGGCCCTGTGTGATGATCTGGGCTACTGGCATCAACAGCTGGGCTACTGGCGTCAACATCTGGGCTGGAGGAATGCCAAAAGCTCCTGGCTGGTTCTACTTGCATAAGCAGCTGAAGGTTTCGTATTTCTCAGATTTATCCAATGGCCTGAACATCAGACCTGTGGGTCTCAAGGATCTCATGCACCATCACCGTGTGTGGGACATGCAAATAAAACCACTGTGCTCTGGTCATTCCAGAATGCATTTCCTTGTGGAACTGTGAGACTTTGCCATAGCTTGAGGTGCCCCAAGAACTACTTTTTCTTTTTTTTTTTTAGACATACTCATGTTCTGGAACACAGAAGCTGGGGCGGGGAAGATTCACCTACTCTGCACATCTTCAAATCCTAAGAAAGAGCAATTCTGGGCAAAGTCTGGCAGGCAGGTATTTTTCTGTTCTGCTCTGAAGTGGTTTGTTCCCTCCTCAGAACTCGGGGCCATCGTGCAAAATTGTCTCTTGAGGGATTTTTTTTTTTAATATGCAAAGCCATAACTCCGCTGCAATTCACCAGAAAGAAATGAGCAAAGCTCTTTTCCAAGGCAATTTTGGGCTGCGTGGCGAGCGGAATTCAAAGCACAAAGGGAAGAATCGATGGGTAAGTAACGATTTCCAGGCACAGCAGCCAACTCCACCCATGGGCAGAGCTGGAGCTCCTTCTGCTGGTTCGTGTCTCATTCTGCAGCGCGGCTGCAGCTGCACACAGGGATCGCTCACAGGGCGGGGCTGGGAGAGCTGCTCGCGAGGAGAACAAGAAAATTCCCAGATTCATAATTTGGCTAGACAAAACTGGTGAGAGATGCTGCGCTGTCACTTGAAATCATGTCTTTTTATAGCACCAGGCAACGTCACTTGGAGCCTTTCGGATTTCTCAGCTCAGAAGGAAACAATTAAAAAGATTTTAAACTGTCTCGTTTTTCCCTTTTAGGTTGGGTTTTTTTTTTTTTTTCNTTTTTTTTTTTTTTTTTTTTTTTTTGTTTTTTTTTTTTTTTTTTTTTTTTTTTTTTTTTTTTTTTTGAAGTGTCTCTTCTCGTTGAGGTTACAACACGATTTCAGCAGCACGTGAAGGTTTGGGAGCATGCTGTTCACTCACAGGCAATCCACATGGACACGTGCAGACGGATCATACAGCAGGACACTGCCCCTCCCCAGGCTCACACAACACAGACACGGAGAACACGCACATCTCCTCCACATAACCATGGAAACTTGCCTTACAAGCTGTTTACTCCATCCTCGACCTAGGAGGTTTTATTTTATCCTTTGATCAGGAGCTATTTCCCAGGCTTTCCCCCTGCCCTGCTGCCCACGCTGCTCGTTAGCCAGAGCTGGGTGGGGACAGCGCCATCGTCACCCCTGCTGGCACTGCAGGCCCGGCCGAGGGGAGGCTGAGGGCAGGAAAGGCAGCAGTGCTGCCTAAGGAACCTTCCAGCTCCCTCTGAGCTCAACAGCAGCTCAGACAACTTGCATCTTTCAGGAAATGCTCAAAACCCTCCCCAAATTCCCTTTCCCCTGTAGCCCCTACACAGCGCGGGGAAGCCAGGGACACGGCTCCGGAGCACTAATTGTTGGATGGTTAATTATTCCTGTCATAGCAACAAGTTCAAGTTAAAGAAACGCGCAGAACTGGCTGAGTGGGCCCAGCCCTTTGCCCTCTTCAGCACATTTCAACAGAGGATCTCAAAGCACTGCCCCACGACTCGCTGGGTCACCTGTAGGGTTGGCAAAGGATGATGCGTCTGGAGCAGGTTGTCCCCAAGGTGAGGATGGAGCTGGGAACAGGAACCCTGTGCCTGCCAAGGCAGTCCTGACCAGGACTTCTTCATTGTACACCTCCCTGCTGAATTACCCGACTCTAATATTTTCCCAGCTCCAGAGGATTTTCATGGTGCCTCAGCCATGGCTCTTGACACAGCCAGGGATTTGACTCCAGGGCCTGGCCCGGGCAGGAATTTCCAGGGATGGCACCAGAGAGGAGAACATGCCTTAGCTCCCTTTTCAAACCACTACCCTCCCTTCTCTGCTCAGGAGGTAAAGGGCTGACTGCAGCTTGAGAAATGCAGGAGGAAGCAGTCATCTCATGTCCTGACGTTCCCCAGACAACCACAATATCTACCTCCACACACTGAGCCAACCCGGCCCTCCGGAGTCTATTTATCAAGTCTGCTACTGCAGCCTGATGTCATTAGACCAGACATTAAGATAATGATTCCACATGTGATAAGAAAAGCTAATCGAGGCGAGATGGAATAAATGATACTGGGGCTTTATCAATCAGAGCCAGGTGAAAACTAATTTCTGCCTTCCTGTGTTTATACAGGCTCCCTCTCCCCCGGCAGGCTGAGCACACAGATCACTCCGTGGGTTTCACTGACAGAAGGGATCAGTTCAGCCCTGCAATGCTGCTGCTTTTGGGGAGCAGCTCTTCCCTAAAACCCCTCACCAAACTCAACGAGCAGGGCTGGCTGGGCTCACAAACTTATTTCAGTGGGAATCTCAATGTGGCATTGATATCAACACCTTGGCTCTTCCCACCAGGGCCGTTAACATCTCACCAAAAAACTGCTCAGCAAATGTGCCCATGGCCAAGTCGCAGGTACCATCCTCAGAGGCCTCTGGGCCAAGATTTAATTCCTGATTTGCCTTAGCTGGTAGATCTGACTGGTTCCTGGAGGATACTGAGGACTCCAGCTGGATTCCTGATGCTTGTGGACCCACAGCACGAAGCGCTGGTAGGGTCTGGATTTTACAAGAGATGGGGTAAGCTCAGTGACTGCCCTGAATCTGGGGGGAAATACCACCGACAAAATGATTAGCTCCGTTCCTTCACCTACTGTGCTGTGAAAAAGGGGAAGTGACCCTGATTATCCGAAAATGCAAATGCCCCTCTTTGTTTTCAAGCAGTCGGGCTGTGCTTGCTCAGGCTCTCGCCATCCCCCGAGGCTGTGCCTACACGTGTGAATAGACGGGGAAACACGGCAGGGCCACGTCAATCTTGTCAGCAAGGAAGATGCAATAAAATGGGATTAAACAGCCGGGAGAAGCACGGGAGGGACCGACAGGCCCTGTTCAGACCTGTCCTGCCCAGCTCTGCTGCAGAGCTGCTGGGAGAGCCTCAAGTGCAGAAGTGTGAGAAGTCAGAGAAGCTGTTGCGTGTCAGGGTCAGGGATTTTATGACATAGTTTGCTGTGAGCTCAAGTGATCAGAAAGGAATAAATTAACAGGAAAACCCAGTGATTCAGACGCTGTTTTGTGACAGGCCAAGGCAGTTCATGCTGGCTGATGATTTAACCCCTGCGGGGTTTGCGTGGCTGTGTTCATGGGCAGGTTTAGCATCTTCCTCAGGTGATGCTGACTGCATCTCTGCTGCCCTCGTGCTAAAGATTTGTCAGGGCTGAAGGCATGTCCTGGGGGAAGCTGCGCACAGGGAGAGAGAGGAGCTGGATACAGTGTGGGGCTCAAGAGCTCTCCTAGGGTGGGAAACCCTCCCAGCTCACGCTAAGGTCACTTCTTTAAATCCAAACAGACATTTCCTTTTCCAGAAGTGGTGCTTTAAGAATGGAGCCTGCTTCCTGGAAGGATCTCTAATTCCCTGACACCAGTGGCTGGCAGTTGCTAGGGATATGAGTAAAAATCCCTTTCGTGCACACGCTGTCCTGCAAGGAGCCAGACGTGGACAGAGCTGGGGATCAGAGAGGTGGCTGAGTGCTCCTGCAGGCTGCACACACTCATCCTTGGAGGGGGGAATCCCAAATGGCCAGGGAACTGAGGTCCCTCATGGAGAGAGGCGCTCCTTCTGAACGAGCCTTCTGTTTCCAAACGCTTGGGAATGGAAAAATTACCCTGGATTAAGCTGCGTCTGCATTAAGGATGGACTGAGATCCACAAGGGATCCATTTGCAAGGCAACTTTGGAGCAGTTTCCACTCCTTTGGTCAGTGACAAGCACATCCTGGTGGAACAGGCCAGTGCCACCCTGGTGGGCTCTGCACAGAACCTGCGCTCCTGCCTGGCTGCAGCCTGCAAACCCAGGGGGTTTTGTTGTTTTTGTAAGTCAATTTTTCGTGTTACTGCACTATTTCTAGGAGACACCACACTGAATTCTATTCCCAGTTCCCACCCTGACACTGAAGGAAGCTGAAGGGCAGCAACCAAGAGGCAAAATCTGGAACAATCAACGCAAAAGGCAAACAGCAGTCGCAGCCCTGCTCTGTCTGTGAGGTGCAGAGCCAGCACTACCCATTTACTGCATGTCTAATGGACTTAAAGAAGGCCAAAACTTGGTTTAATGCTGTCTTAAGGCACCTGGTCTAATATCATTACATTTTGCCCAATCCAATAAGGAGTGCAAATCCTGGGATATTGCACATCATCAAGTGGGTCTGGCAGGGAGCCTGGCCCGGCACACACGGCTGCGCAGCCCTGAGAGCCAGGAGGGGCTGCTGCCCCACACAGGACCCTCAGCTGGGAATCAAACACTTCTCAGAACACAGAGAGCGGTGGTATCACTTCATCACCTGGATAAAGGTCCTGTCAGTTTAAAAAGGAGAGTTTTTAAGGTTTCTTCTGCCGCTCTCAGCTGCTCTCCCCCTCTCCTGCTGCAGCCAGCAGAGGTTTAAATGCCTCCTTTTCAAACACATGCCAGCCATCTCCAGAGCAATACTTCTGGGAGGTGTGGTACAACAGTGCATGAAATAAGCAGCAGTTTATACTATTTGAAAAATGTTTTTCTGCTTCACCTCTAACAAAGTTGATTGCATTTTCCATTTCACCTCCTTCACGGCTTTTCTCTCTTCCTTAAGTGTTCTGTGACAGGAGAATTACCATGGTTTCCCATTTAAGAGGTGGAGGGAACAAGTGAGATAATCTAGGAACAAGTCTGTAATAGGCATCCTGTGACACGGGAGCTGGGCTGGCGACACCTTGAGCTGCCGAGCCCTGCTGCAGCCACTGAGGCCAGCCTGCAAAGCGTGCATTTAAATCCAGAAATGCTTCTGTGGAACACCTGGTGCTCCTTCTGAAGGGCTTCCCTGCTTTTCAGGTGTAACTGATGCTCCAAAACCAGCTCCAAGCCCTTTCCAGCGCTCTGTGGGAGGGCAGAGAGAGCAGCAGCCCCTGCACGGGCACACCTGCAGCCCCAGGAGCCTGCCAAGGTCTTGGCAAAAAAATAAAATGTTGTCAATATCTGTAAAATACATATGGAGAGGAAAAATCAGTCACTAAAAGGCAGCTCTCAGGAGTTTCCTCCTCCAAGTAGTGCCAGCAGATCCCTGCTTCGGCAGCCTCACGCCTCTCCTTGGGGCTTGGGTACAAGACAACCCACAGAGTAATAAAACTTTAGAGTTTTCAGTGTCAATATTTAATTTAATCAACCTGAGACTGGGCTATGATCACCACAGTGTAGGGCAAAGCAAACAGATCTAATGCTTTAATGACCCTATCTGTTGTTTTTCAGATTTCACGGCCTAAAACCAACCAGGCTGTGCTTAACTCGGTGCTGGGGTGTGACTGAACTTCTGCCTGGCTCGAGGACTTAATCCCATAAAAAGAACTGCCAGTGCCACAGCCTAAGCTCGTTCTTCACTACAGAAATGCTGACTGCTGTTTTAGGAGCTAATGAATTTCACAGTCCGAGAAGCCCGGGATAACAACCCCTCCTTTTTCATCTCAGAGAGAAAGAGAGAGAAAGACAAAGAGAGCAGACAGAGAGCAATTGCTGTGTAAGACATAACTCCTGTCAGGCAGATTGTATTTGTCAGGATGCAAGTCCAGTGATTTACGTGGGAATACTGGCAGGCATGCTCAGGCACCTCTGAACTGTGTCACTTATTGGCTGAACAGTACAATTATTAATTAATACCTTAATTAATTAATAATATCATTAACTGAACAGCTAGCAATAATTTCAACTGCTTTTATCACGGCAGTCATGCAAGTCAGGCTCTCTCATTCTGCAGTTGCCACAAGCCCTGTGGATGCTCCCGAGCCGAGGGACAGACATGCAGGTGCTGAGGGGCACAGGGACAGTGGGAGGCACCTGGGCCTGCTTTTGGGTGTGCACACTTTGAGCTCAGAACATCTGGCCAGGAGAGTTTGTAGAGAACATCTCAGGAGACAACGTAAGAAGTCAGTAGAGAGGAGAAGACTGATGACAATGGAGAGACACGGCAAACCAAGGAGTTCACAGCCGGCCTGGCAAACCACTACTGGACCAGCAAAGCCAGTAGACAACACACAGGTGAGGCAGAAAGCAACGAGCTCCTCCAACTTCTGCAAAACGCCCCCAAAACCACCTGCACAGAGCGGGGACCAACCTGCCTGCACCCGACTGGGGCCAAGCCTTGAGCAGTTCTCCCAACACCCACTTGTAGGCCTGCTTGTGCTATGGTACTTTGGTAACAAATCAGTACATCCACGGCTTCGTGAAGCTTTGGAGAACTTGAGAAATGACCTGTCTGACCTTCCCTCTGTGGCGAGGATTTCCAAACCTGTAGCTGCAAGGGTTATTGCGAGAGAATTACTGCTGGCTTTGGCCAGTTGAGACTCTGGCTCACGGCAGGCATGGCATTGGTCAGTTGGCTGCAGCCTGCCTGGCTGGGGAAATGAATCTGACATTCCAGAGGTACAATGTCTTTACGAAAATCCTTTATTTCCTAGAGTTGATGCTACTGTGCTGTCTTGAAAAAGTTACAGGCAGCCCCAGGAAACAGGAGTGTCCCCTTTCCAGCAGCAGGAAAGGGGTACTCCCTCCCCAGTTCCAGCATTTTAGCAATCTTTGTTTTTTTTGTTTTTTTGGTTTTTTTTTTTTTTTGCTAACGGGAGACTTTGGGAATTAGCAGAACCTCTACACACCTCCGCACTCACTCCCATTTCAGCCTGAGATAAACAACTGAGATAGATTTCTGCCCCCAGGGACAGCTTCTGGACATCAGACTGGAGACACGAGATCAAATTCATCTCTGGTGCACTTCCGCTGGCTTTCAACCACCTTCGACCAGAGATTAATTTGGCCCACAGATACATTAAGAAAGGATACAAAGCACAAACGGTATTTGATATAAAAAGAGAAGGGAGGGGAAGTTGAGGGGATGCTGGATCCTAACCCAGCAGGATTCAGCCCAGCCCGCTCCACCCTCACATCACCAGGCACAGAGCGTGTTGCCGGTTACCTTTTTGCTTACTGACTTTCTTTACTGTCATTGCCGCTTGCCGCTTTTGATTCTCAGAAATTTCAAAGCCTGGAAAAGGGAACACGGCAAACACAATTCAGAAGGTTGCTCACAAAGCCTCGTTTCCTTTTGGGGAGGGGGATGCTCTGCGCTGTCTGCAAACATGGAACGCCCTAGGGTGTGTGTGGGCAGGTATTCTGCTGAAAAGCAACTCTTCCTTGGCAGGAGGGGCCTCCTTCTAATCTCACTTGTGCAGGGGCTGGATGAAAAGTGAGATTAGACCCGTTTTTATTTATGCAGTGTCAGAAATAGGCCCAGTGCTTTAGAGCTGAGCACCAAACTGGTGCTGAGCCTGGACTGACACTGGCCACTGTCAGCTCAGGGTCTGGAGCGAGGGAAGGGCTGTCACTGACTTTGCTGCCCAGCCCTGCACAGCGACAGCGTTAACCAGGGCAGGAGGATGCAGCCAGGACACCCTGAAGGCTGATGGCTGAAGATTTCCCTCTCCCACACACCCACGGAGGTCCAGGCTTGAAGCCCTGGGCAGAATTCGTTTACTGGGGGCCAAACAGGACAGTGCCTGAGCTGGAAGGAGACCTATTTGTGACCAGGGGAACAACCAAGGACATTTCAACAAAGCTGAACTGTGATTCTACCACAAAGAAAATGTGGGCTCCTCCACCCATTGGGGCTAAATTAAATATTATCAACAACCTCCTTTCAGATTCATTTCCACATTCCTCACCTATCTTTTCATCTTCTTTTACCATCTTCCTTTCTTCTCTGAAAGCTCTAAGCCATCGTAACTTCTCCTCCAGTTTCTTGGCAAAGAATAAGTGCATTTCCTCAGTCTCCTTGTTATGCAGTTTGAAGGCATTCTTCATGCTGACATTGAAGTCATCATCTCTCCCATCTTCTATATCCACCACTTCATATTTATCCATGTCTATGCGCCCTTTGTAATACAGGATATCCCTTCGGATCAGATCCTGCAGAGGGAAAAGGAGACAGGGTTCATGGTGAGATCTTGTGGAGCCTGAGCTCAGCAGGGAATTCCTGGGAGAGCTGAGGAAAAGAAAGAAGTGATGGAGAAACCTGGTCAGATCCTTCAGTTCCTGGGAGAGCTGAGGAAAAGAAAGAAGTGATGGAGAAACCTGGTCAGATCCTTCAGTTCCTGGGAGAGCTGAGGAAAAGAAGTGATGGTGAAAGCTGGTGAGATCCTTCCAGCCTCACCTGCTGTGAACACATCTCTCGCTGGCCAAACAGGGGAGACCATGGGCAGAAAAGGACAAAATACACACCCTTGAGCTGCAAAATTCCGTTTGTAGGCACAAAGAAATGCCTTTGAGCAGCTGACATGTTCCAGCGTTTCCATGATGGGAGGTTCTGTCCCACAGGGTGAGAAATGTAAGGCGCAGGCCACTGGCCTGAGGGATTCCTGTGGCGCTGCCCAGGCTGTGCCCAAGCACAGATCTGGAGCCATCGGCTGGTCTGGCTGCACAGGCTGCCCAGGGCAGATCTGTTCTCCAAACTCATTCCCACGGTCAGGGGGGATTGGTCTCTGCCCCTTCTCCTTGGAGCCCGTTTCCCACTCACACACAGCTCCCTGGTGAGAAACCACCCTGATTCTCAGCTCAAACCGCTCCTAACCTATCTCCGTCTCATTCCACCCTGCATTCAACCTCTTGATCCGGCTTAGTTTTTTTTTTCTTTTTCTCTCCTTGATGTTTATAACCTTTTCAACCAAACCTGTTCATGCTCCTCTCCTTTCTCAGCTGGTTATTCCCTGTTGTTCAGCAACAGCTCATTTCTCTGCGCTGGGAAGGGAAAAGTAAATTCCCCCCTGGCCCCACATCTCTGTGTCTGTTATCTCAGATAACAGAAGATCATCATCAGAAAACAGAATGTTAATTCTCTAGTCATGGCCACACAAGGTGATTCAATATATTTACAACCAAATTCAGCAACAGACAATCAAGATTTCCTTCCTCTAACCACTCTCAAAAGCAATATTTAGGTATATTAAATCAATTTAACCTAAATACCTTTGGATTTTCCAGAGTGCCCTAAAGATAAATGCTATGTCAAAGGATTCATTTAAGAGGAAAAATGAAGGCAATGTACAGCATTTATTTATTGAAATAATATTTAGCAGTGAGGTTTTTTTTAAAGATAAGCAGTAGGTGTTATTTTAAACCAATTAATCTTGGAAAATAAACTCTACATCATAATTTATTTAGCAAACTTGCTCACAGATCTGCCAGGCAGTATTAACTATCCCAAGACTGGCCAGAAGCTCATAGGCTTTAAATCCTGACTCCTTCCTTTGGAATGCTCTGGGCAGGGGGTGGGGAATTCCATTAACAAATATCTCGTACAAATACCTTCCTCTAGCGTAGGCTTGAAATACTGATGCTGTCCAAAACATAAGAAAAACGTATTTCAGGCTGCATAGGCAACAGAAAATCTTCTCAGTCTTGTCCTAACTTAGGAAATTGCTTCTTTCCCTCGGTGCTGTGGAAAGGCTGCAAGAGCCACACGGAGCCTGATCAATCAGATCAATACCACACACGGTGTTTAATGGGAGTCTGGGGCTTGTTCTTAGAAAGAACATTTATCTCCACCACATTCTCGAGAGAACTTGATACCAAATCTCACAGGAGCAAAGCTGTGCTCCTTAAATCAGCTGCACAGCAGCCGTTCCCCTTCCCACTGCTGCTGAGAGCTTCCAAACCCAACGCCAGCAGACCGGGCTCCTGAGTGACACAGCGAAGGATGGATCCAAGGGACTTTTCCAGGCAATTTCCGTGATTGTGGAGAAATTTGTTCATAAAGTATTACAAGAATCGATAATCCCAGGCTCTGAAAATCCCAGGCTCTGTGCATTTCCTCATTCCTCACACACACTAAACACATTTTTCCCCTCACAGCTCTCCGATTTTGACTCAGAAAACATTATGGCCTATTTTTATTAACTACTGCCAAGTGAATGCTTTAACAGCTTTGTGCTTCCAGAGGACAATCCATGGGTTTGGATGTGTCTGACTGAGCTGCTGCACACATTTGCCCTCCCGGGATGCAGCAGGAGCTGTCGCTGTCTCCCGCGAGGCTCCTGAGCTGCTGAGTATTGGATGTGAAGATAAAGGTGTTGCCCAGGAGTTACTGAAGGAGCAGTGAGGAGATAATGGAATCCTACAAGTGCCTCTGGAAATCAAATGGCCCCACAGGCTATTGTTGGTGAAATGCAGGAGTGGGAAAGCAGCGGCTCAGCTGCAGAGGAGGAAACACCGCGGTTTGGCTTCGAGCTGAGCATGGGAAAGACAACAGCACAAAGCTCCTGTCTGCCACTTTTACTGACATTTGGAGAAGGAAATTCAAGGATGGCTCTAGAAGAAATGGATCATCTTTTCTCTCAGTGCTTCTTTCCTTCAAAAGAAGGGCTATTCCTCACTTGTTGACCATGAACTCCACACCAGTACCCCGAATTTGTAGGAGACCATTTCTCCCAGAGTGGCAGAGCGCACAAACATCTCTTGAGCAGCACATGCCTGGACATGGAGGACTTTGTCCACAGCTGGTTCCAGAAAGTTCAGTCCCCAGAGCAGATTAACAACTGTGACTGGATAATGTCATTTTTAAAGGGCTCAGCATTTCCTAGTATCATTCTCCCTTCTTCTTGCCAACACTCAATGAATGGATATTATTTCCCAGCTGACGACATTTTAACACCCATGGTATGGGAAGCACCACAATTATTTGCTCCGTGGATATTTTATCACAGCTTTTAAAGAACAACAGACCCTACTGAGCTCCTTAGTGAAGCATGGCCCTCTTCATGGCCTCACACTGTAATTGAGTTCAATAAAATGCAGGTATTCATCTGGCCTACATGAGACACAGCAAACAAAGCCAAACCTTTGCTTTAAGGAGCATTTTGTGCATGTGGCCAGGAGGATGGAAATGAGAGAGCGCAGAGGCCATGAAGTGATGCTGCTCTCTGCCAGCAGCAGTGCTCAGACATGAACCTGTTGCTCCTCACACCACCTTGCCCAGCACAGCTCTGTCCTTTCTCCCAGTGCAGTCAAACAAGCAAACAGGAGATAAAGGAAAGCAGCTGCATGGCTGAGGAAGAAAATGGATTTTTCCACCAGCCTGGTGTAAGCATTGCATGGCAGGAGCACAGAGCAGATCCGTGCACAAAAACCAGAGATGTATCAGCTACAGAAGCAGCCACGCTGCTGAGCAGAGCTCTGGCTTTGTGGGGGGACAGGAATGGCAGCTGCTGCTCCTGCTCCTGGTTATCCCAGGGATAAATGAGAGAATCAGGAAGGAATTCTGGATCTCTAGAGTTTACTTTGTTCACATGCTGGCTCTGTTAGTTTGGTGCTGTTTATTATCCTGCCTGTGGTTCAGCCAGGGTGATGATCAGCTGCTCTGCACTGTCCAGTTCTGAATGTCACATAAGATTATTTCTTGTAGTTAAATCAGGCAAGAGCAAGAAGATATAAAAACCACAGAAAAAAAGACTCTCAAAACCTTATCAGTGGGGAAAGGCCAAAGAAATGGAGCTGTTTAATCCAGAAAGGCCGTAATGAAAATGGAATGTGCTGTTGGTATTCCAGGATGTGAAAGCTGCTCCTCTTCTAAGGAGGCTAGTGATCAATTATTCTCCATTTCGATTGTGGCTTGGCTTAATTTACCACAAGGGAGAACAGGATTAGAAACTTGGGAAAAAAAAAAAAAAAAATCTATCTAGAAGAGTAGTTAAAGCCTAGAACAGACAAAATAGGGAAGTCTTGGGATGGCACTCCTGGGGGATTTTCAAAAGAAGGTTAGACAAACATCCATCAGAGATGATCTGAGTATGCTTAATCCTGCAAAGGGAATAGCTGATCTCCTGGGGTCCTTCCCAGCTCTGAGAGGAGGTGCCAGATGGAGCAGGGCTGGGAGCAGGTAGGATGAGCAGGGAGCTGGGGCGGTGTGGGGAGGCCCCGGGCTGGAGCGGGAGGGCAGCAGGAGCAGCAGGGCCAGACCTGCAGCCTCTGCAGAGCACCCAGCCTGCCTCGCCCGGCTCCAAAGGAAATGGATGCATCTGGGTCATTTGCACTTATTTGTCTAAATACGATCTTTTTTTACCCTACAGCTTCTATGATTTCCTTTTCTTTCCCCTCGCTGAGGTTAATTAAGCTCCTCTGAATAATGCTCTGCAGTCTGTTCACGTAATCTGTACTAAGGATTCACAAGGAAAAGATGAAGCCAAAAAGAGTGGTTTGATGGGAGCACAAAACGAAGTTCTGACACGTTACATAAGCCCCCCCACAGATCTGCTCTCCGGGAGCTCTGCTGGGGCTTGCGGCCACGCTCGGGGCTGGCCCTGCCCGTGGGACCTGCCTGGGCCACCCCTTCTGCTGCCACCCCCCATCACTGTCCCCTCTTGGAAGGGAGAAGGTGACTTTATGTAACAGTGCTTGGAAGGAAAAAAAAAATCTCCTTTGTGACCATCATAAGGAAAGCAAGGCTGAGCTTTACTGGAAAACCTGGAAGCTGGGACAGGCTTCCACAATGAATTATGCTCCTGTTGCAGTGGGTGCAGACACCTGCAGGAAGGATTGCACCTGTAAATCACTGCTCAGCACCTCTTTGACTCCTCCTTGTCTTCAGGACTGCTTCTCCTGCTCTCTGGTTTTAATCTATCACTTTTTTCCTGCCCCAGGAGTCCAAACCAGAGCTCCTTGTGCCGGGCACTGCCTGTGGGAGAGGAAGGGTCAAAGCCTCCTGGGACACTTAAGGGGAAAAAGAATCATCACAAGGAGGGCAACCTGCAGTCACCAGTGCAAAATGGCATCAGAACTAAAAGCCCTGCAAGGGTTTAAGCAGCACAGGGCACCTGAGGAGGAAATGAGCGCCTGAGAGAACCTGGCCTGCTCCCAGACCCTCATTCCCATGTGTGCAGCATTCCAGGACTTCCACATTCCTCCTATTCACTCCTGAGTGGGTGGTGTGCAGGGTGGATGGGCAGGCCTTAAGCCAGGCTTTGGATTTAGGATGGTGCCTTTTTTCAAGAGCTCTGGTTTACTCTGTGCTGGGTCACACTCGACTTCTCATGCGTAAAACAAATCACCCGTGAAACACAAGTGGAGAAAGAGCCATTTCCAGCTGTGAGTCATTAGATCCCTCTTAGGAGCTGACAGGACAGGAGATGCCAACCCCAGAATAATCCATTGCCAGTTCCTCATTGCATATGTAGGTTATTGGTCCTCTCGTTTATCAAACCCTGCATATTCCAACGGCAGAGGAGTTTCAGAATGACTCAGGGAGGAATTATGTGCTCTGAGGGCATGGATGAGGCCTTGGGAGTGCAGCTCCTGTGGCTCCAGAGGAAATGACATTTTTCCTGCAGTCCTTCCCCATGTCCACCATGAGATAATGGCATTTATTTGTACAGATGTATTATTGTACAGATCGACGGGGAGCTGTAAGCAATCGGTGAGAGACACATTGGAAGGCTCTGATGGTGGATCTCGAACAGCTCAACATTTCCCATGCCTTGGGATGGGAGCTGGCAGAGCCCAGGGAGGCAGAGGAGGCCTGTGGGCAGCAGGGACAGCACAGCCCTACTCCGGCCCTGAGAGGCACAGGGAGGAGCAGGAACAGGCAACAGGGCGACTCTTCCAGTGGGATTCACCGCTCCATCCCCTCCAGCTTTACAGGACATCATCCTGGTCCATGGAAAGCTGGATCTGAGTCACTGTGCCTTGGAAGACAGGAGGGACATCCCTGTCCTGGGGGCACCAGGCCCAGCATGGCGAGCTGGGCCAGGGAGGGATTGTCCTGCTCTGCTCTGGGCTGGGGCAGCCTCACCTCGAGTGCTGGGGACACTTCTGGGCACCACAATATAAAAAAGACACAAAGCTGTTGGAGAGTGAACAAAGGAGGCCACGAGGGTGGGGAAGGGTCTGGAGGAGCCGTGTGAGGAGCAGCTGAGGGCACTTGGTTTGTTCAGCCGGAGGAGACTGAGGGGAGACCTCCTTGAGGTCTTGGACATCCTCCCGCGGGGCAGCTCTGATCTCTTCACTCGTGAGCAGGGACAGGACCCAGGGAATGGCCTGGAGCTGTGCCAGGGCAGGGTCAGGTTGGATCTCAGGGAAAGGCTCTTCCCCCAGAGGGTGCTGGGCACTGCCCAGGCTCCCCGGGGAATGGGCACAGCCCTGAGGCTGCCAGAGCTCTGGGAATGTTTGGAAAACGTGTCCAGGGATGCATAGGGTGAGGCTGTTGGGGTGTCTGTGCAGGGATGAAGAGCAGCAATCCCTGCAGACCCTGCCCAGAGGTGATGTGTCCTCCAGGTTCCGAGGAAGAACAGACAGCCAAGGATGAGGCTGGACACAGACCCACCCAAGGCAAGTCCTACCCCTGGGGAGCAGCTGACACAGGAACAGTTGATGCTGGAATTAGGAAAAGACTAAGCCAGGGTTCACAGTGACTGCACCCAAACACCAGCTCATGATTTGGGAAAGGCAGAGGTTTGGAAGAGGCTGAGCTGCCTTTAGCACTGAGGTGTGGCTGGGTCTCAGACCCCTCTCTTTGATTTCCCACTGGCCTGGGCACTGCCTGCAGAGCTGAGGAGCAGAGTTTCTCAATGTACTCCTGAAATTTGTCCTGATTTTCCTGCTTGCCTGCTGCCTCTCCTCCCTCTGCCCAGCCTGCCGTGAGCAATGAGAGCATGGCACGCTGCCACTTTGCCGTGTCTTTGGGTATCTTTAGTCATAAGGGCTTCCAACGTTCTTTGACTTTTTAAAAAAATATTCCAAGCCTACATTTTTAAAGTCTAATTTACCTTAAAGACACCCTTTGACGAAAGCAGTCCGGCCTGCTTCTCGTGAACACCAAGGGGACTGTTTCCTGTAGCATTTGTACGTTTAACTTTGTTGTGGGCTGAGTGTTCAGGTGGGACAGTGGCAGTGACACGAGCTCATCGCCCAAACAGAGCTCGGTGCACACCACACTGGGCCTCTCCTCAGTCCAAATGAGAACCTAAAACTCAGTGAACCCTTTGCAGCGTTTATGTCCTAAATGTTCTCGATATCAGAAAATAAATCTAAGCCCTGCCAAGCGTCTGGATGCCAGAGCATGCGAGCTTTGCTCTGAGCCCTCGGACACAGCAGCTGGGGCTGAGCCAGCGGTTGGGAGCAGGGAAATGGGGTCTGCTCTGCACAGCCTGGAATGAGCTGAGGGATGGATCCTCTCAGGGACAGGGGGATGTAACCCCACCTCCCCACAACCCCCTCAGCCACTCGCTTCCCACCCCAAACTTCCCAGCCTGGATCGAGGAGTGTCCCACGGGGAGCCGAGATGCCGGCGCTCTCAGTTTACGTAACTCCTCCTGCACAAGGACAGCTGTGCCGGGGAGGTCGGCAGATTCCTGCCAAATTATTCAGCACTGTCTGTCTCCTGAGTTTGGGAAGAGACGTTTGATTCATCCTCGCCAGCTCCACGGAGCTGCAGTGTGGGATCTGAGAGGGGGAGGCCTGGAGCTGGGAGCGTTTGTGTGGAAATTCTATTTTCACTCCGTGGATTCGGTGGCATTTTGATGCCTCGTTCCACCCCGAGCCCGATCCCTTTGGCTGCGGACGGGTGAGTGCCTTTCCAAAGGATTAGTAACAGGAAGAGATGGGAAACCCTTGTGCAGCCACGTCACTCAGCTCTTCTGGCCTCTCCAGCTGCTCCCAGGGGCCTCAGATTGTGCTGAGGAAAGGCCATGGCAGCAGCAGGGGTAGGTTTTCAGCTCTGGAGGTTTTGCCTGTGGGCCAAATTTACACCCACTGCAATTCCAGGAGCGATAAGTGAGGCACAGAGTGTTTTGTAGAGCATCCTGCAAATCTGTATGGTCACAGGAGGCTGAACCTGATTCCTGCCCAGACAACAACACAGATGGTGAAGGACTCTAAATCCAGCCATTTCTGGGCATCAGCACTGCTCCTGCTGGCTCCTCCAGTCCCTCTGGATCCTGGCCTGCCCTCTCTGCTCCCCCCAGGCACTGGAAGGGCAGCAGGTCCCAGCTTGGGTCAGCACAAGCCCCCGGTGACACCGTGACACGAGTCCCCCATGACACTGCTCAGGACATGTCCCTGGCACCTGCCCAGCCCTGCAAAAGGAGCCCTGAGCATTCCAGGCTGTGGGACTGCTAGGAATGCTTTCTTCCCTTGAGTACCCCTGTCTGAAAGCTGGGGTGCTGTTTCATAACCGGTTTTCATCTATATCCTGTTAATTGCTGGGCTTGCCTTCCTTGGCCAAGGAGCACTCCACTTCCCTTCCATGCTCTGTGGTCCCACAAAAACCTCCTGCTTGCAGACAGCAGCAGCTGGGCAAGAGCACAAGGGTCTGTCAGTGGGGCTGTGGAAAAACTCTCTCTAAAAACTTCATTTCACACTTTGTGACCAAGCCAATGCGTTCTCTTTGGTCGTCTCCATGCCTGCCTCACAGAATCACGGAATATCCCGAGTTGGAAGGGACCCACAAGGATCATCAGAGTCCAACTCCTGGCCCTGCACAGAGACCCCAGGAATCACACCAGCGATCAAAGCAGCTCCAGCAGCAGCAGGCTCTGCCTGCCAGGGCAGCACTGAGTCTCTCCTGAGCTGCTGAAACCCAGCCTGACCCATTTCACCACCCTGCTGCAGGCTGGGCCCAGGCCTGACCCAAAACGGGGCATTTTGTGGAGATCTGTGGTACTGGGAGTAAAAGAGAAGAGCTGGGAGGTGCTGCTGAAGTCAAGCACTGTTCCTGGTGGGTCAAAAACCCACTTAAAGTACTAAGAACTGTCCCAGGGCCGCTCTGTGTTTGCAAACAAGATTTCTGGCTGGTCCCACAGGCCCTCTTTAAGCTGTAATGAAGGCAGGGGTGTTGTTTTGGTGCAGAGATTACCTCAGTGTTTCCAACAGAAGCTACACGGGAACTAGACCTTCTTCCACTAAAAGCTCTCAGAAAAGTCTCTTTTATCTTCCCATTTGGAAAGCCGGACTGCAATGGAGTCTGACAGGATGATTTTATTTACTCCATCTCCTGTAGCACAGCTATTTCTGGCTGGCTGTCTGGCTACTGCTATTAAACTGGTCTCATTTTGCTTCTCATCCAACCTGCTCTGCTCGGGCAGCTCAAGGGAAGACAGCAAGAGCAATAAACCACAAGCTGGAGCTTGCATTGCCCCTTGATTACAGGAGACACATAAAAAGCACAAATGAAAACGTGTTTCATGCAGTCACTGATCTTTCTGCGCTGTCAGAAAACACTAAACACGGGGCTCCATCAAGGACTGCTTGGCTATTGGTGAAAGAAAAGTGGAATTTAGAGCAGGAACTCTGTTAACCCTTCCTACTTCCTACTGTCATTCCCAGCCCCGTGCCACGGTGCCCCAGAGCCTGTTGGGGGAATTCAAATTATTACCCAGAACAGAAAAAAGATCCTCATCTGTTAAGAACCTCCAGCACGCCCCAAGTGATCATAATTAATGCTGTGTGTCACAGGCCTGGATGGTAAGCACCACAATTTGCAAATCTAAAGCATTTCTGTGTCAAACTCTCTCAACTTCAGGGTGATAAGGAAAGTGGACCCTGTGCCTTTAAGGCAACATCTTTTAGTGTTACCATCACCCAGGATTGCCTTCATTCCTTGGTAATTATGGTCAGCATCCCGGAACAGGCGTTGTTCTCCTGATTATGCACATATGGCAGGGCACACTGAGGCACTGCCTGCTTCCTGCCCAGGCCATTCCCTTCTGCCTTCCCAAAAGGCAGTTCTGCATTTGGGCATCCAATCCAACTCTTTGGAAAAGGCCCCACCTTGTCCTCATGCACACGGCAATGTCCCAGCCTGTGGATCAGGAAACATGGGCAGAAATTCATTGGGGCAGTTTGGCATTAATCCAGCAGCTGAAAGTTAACCTGGCTTTGCAAGGAAAACCTGAATCCTGAGCTTTTCCAGTGGCTCTGGATCAGGAACTGCAGCATCCAAACTGGTGTTTCAACATTCAGTGCTGCTGAACCCTGAAATGCTTGACAAGGCCATTTCACCTGATCCTCACTTCCTGGCACTAGGAAATAATTCAGTGGTGACATCAGGAAGTGACCAGGGCTGTCTGATGGAAAAATCTAAGCCAAAGTGATTTATCTATAAAGCTTGGAAACGATTTTGGTGAAAATTATGCCCCACAAGTTGTTTTGCAAGATATTTGCCAGCAGGCAGAGGTGCCTGCCACGGTGTCAGCTTCTCCACCTGCTGCAGCCCTTGGAAACCTTAGTGCAGCTTTCCTGCTTGGAAGGAAGATTTAAATACAGCCACAGTGGTGGAAATAACATCTGCCAAGCACATTCGAGTGCAGCCCTGGGTAATCACTCATCTTCCCAACCCAGGTCTCTGTCTGCAGAGCGGGGGTCATGGAAACGCCTTCAGGAATTCCCCGCCTTGCAGGTGTAAAAAGCAGGCAACAAGCAGGTGATAACGTCATGAAAAATCACCCTCAATCCTCCCTCACAGAAATGTCTTGGCCAGGTGCCCAACAGAAAAAAAAAGCCCTGTAACCTTGAAACATTTTCAGACACCAAGAGAAAGGGATGGCAAAGCCTCTGGAAGGCAGGACATGAGCAGAGCAGATGGGCTTGGTTTGGGAATGTGTTTGCTGCTGCTGAAAGCAGGTAGCTGGACACTGCACAGCCAACAGCGCTCCTTACACGGGGAACACTGCATGGATCAGCAGGGAAAATCCTCATCTTCCACTGCAGGAACCGTGAGCAGGAACCTGCAGCCTCTGCAAGGGGAACAGGGTTTGGAGACCATGGAGTTCACAGGGAATGCCAGGGAATGCCAACAGCAGAACTGTCACAGAGCTCAGGATATCAAACTCTGCCCCACCAGGAACTCCTGCATCAGCCTCCCCAGCCACGGGATCCATCTGAATCACCAGGGCATGCAAACAACCTGCCAGGGACAGCACAGGTCATGAGGGTGAGGATGATGTGAAGATCAGAGGAGTGGGAGATCCTGTCTGAAATATGTGTTTGCCTTCTAAAGCCTCTCAGGATATCTACTGTGCCTTCATCGAACTGAAGCATCTGTGGCATATTTAAACAAGGGATTAGTTTCTTGTTTCTATTAAAAATCTCTTTTGGCCAATAAAGAGGTAAAAATCAACCATTATAATTTAAAAAAAAAAGTATTTTCATATCGAATGTGTCATGATGAGGGATGTATCATACCTATTAGTTTATTATACCTGAAGAAAATCCACAAATGCAGAGTTTCTGCAGATTCACTGAGATGTGCCATCCTAAGTGGCTCCAAAGCTGTTCTCAGGGGTGTGTGGGTCATATTTCACATCCCTCAGGGGACAATTTTAGAGCAGAGCTAAGGAAGGCTGGCTCCAGCTTCCCACACCTTGAGGGAAATGGTGCCTCACTCAGAAAGCCCCAGGATACAGGGCAGGGGTGTTTTCCAATAAAGCAGAGGCGATCCTGCCTCTTGGGATCTGTCAGGAAGGTCAGGACAGCACAGACTACAAATCATCCCCATTTATTTTATCCATGGGCTGCATGGTCCCAAAACGTGAGCTAACACTCCTCTGAATTCCAGACTTGGAAAACCATTCTTAATAAAGGAAAGCATGATTGGGATGGGAGAATCCAGCTGGGACCTCATCTCCTCTCCTACCCCGACACAGAAGCAGCAGCCGCAGTTTGATGCTGGAAAAAGAGAAAAAGGAGAACCTGCAGTGGGGTCTGAGCCCTGTGCCCATGGGGTCACCAGGGGGGCTGCCACCCTCTGCCCCAGCCCCCCAGACTCAGTGGGCACATCCTGGCTCCAGTCTCGCTGCCAGGAAGGCCCAGCCCTCACGGCACAATCCTCAGGGTGTTTTCCATGCAGGAAAACATCCACAACCCCCAAAATGCCTTTTCCATGCGGAAGGGAGAGGACAGTGCCACACTAACACAGTTTGCACACTCATGGAACCTTCCAGGCCCCCAGCCGCCCGCTGGGAATTTCTGAGCGTTCTCCACTCATGCTGATGACCACGGAAATCCCTCATTTTCCCGGATTTAAGGGAATGTTCAAAACCTCTCTGGACCAGACCTAGCTGCAAGCCCAGCTGGATGCTGCCTTCTGAATTGGAAATTCAGGGTCACAATCAAAGAGGAGGAGGTCAGGATTAAAAAGGAAACCAGCTGTGCACCTCCAGACTCACTGCAGCTCTCTGGATGCTGGGCTCTCATGGCTGCTCTGTGGTTATTTCTGTACAGAGCCGGGCAAGGAGAGAAAGGCACAGCCACGAGGAGGGGAAAAACAAGCACAGGCATTCCAGAAGGCAGAATTTCAGTCAACCATGACTCAGGAGAAGAAAGTGCCACCCACTGCAGTGCCCAGGCCGCGGAGGGGGCAGTGATGCTGCACTGAGTCAGGAGCCACCCACATCCCCACCCACGCTGTTCCCGTGGTGGCAGGGCCTCCTCGGAGGGTGCCACACTCAGCCTGTCCTGAGCCCGGGAGCTGTGACAGGAACACAGCCCTGTGCTGTCCCAGGGACCTTCCCCTGCACAGCTTTGTTTGGCAAACCCTGAGCTGTCACACTCAGCACTGATGAGCTCTGTCCCTCCGTGTCACTCAGTTGTGCTGGCAGCGAGCTGGGATCACCTCAGTGGGACCCAGGAGTCCAAGAGCTGCTCTGGAACACAGCTCAGCTGCTGCTATGAACCCTCCAGCACCCTGCACTGCCTCCCCACCTACTCCATGAACTCCACGGCAGGGAGGGGCCCCGTAAAACCCAGCACGGCAGCGACAGGAGCATGAGGCTTAAAAAGCCTCTCCCCAAGCGGCAGCACAGACACCCAGCCCAGCGTGGCTGCTGCTCATCGCCATCCCAATGCAGCAATCAGGCTGGCGGCCCCCGTGCCAGGTTTTGTAGTTCATACAGGAATTGCAGGGCTATCTAATCCCAGATCATACACTGCAGCCAAAACCTAAAACGAGAAGGGAGGCAGCGAGCCAAACAAGGGGCACATGAGAAAAAGGCATGAAAAGAACAAGTGGAGGCTGGATTTGCTACGAGCACAAAAATCCCTTTAGCACTGCACGCTCCCCATCCTGAGCATGCGGATTGCCCTTCCTCAGGGCTCTCCACATCCTCCTCTGCACGTGCAGCCAACAGCCACCGTGCCCTAAAATCCACTCTGGACTGGCAAGCCTGTCCACAGCATGCCCTTAGCTGTGTCCTTACCTTCTTGCAGAGAACCATCTGGTGATCAAAGAGAAAGAAAACTCGCTGCTGGTTCCGTCCATAAGGCTGGTAAATCCAGGACATCTCTCCCGTGTAGATCAACTCCGAGCTGCGGTCCAAGATATCGTCTCCCTGCAGGGCACAGGCAACGAGGCTCAGTCAACTGCACAGGACAAGTTCGTCTTTGCACGATGGGGAGAAGCTGCAATTAAAGATTCTGGCCCTTCTGCAGCTCTCAAAGCCACCCCAGCTGATTTTGGACCAGAAACTGGGGTTAGGGGATAATTCTGAAGGGAAGGGAGTAACTGAAGGGCGTGTGGACACTCACAGCATGGTCACCATGGCTCACACTGCAGTGAGGGAAGAGCTGCTCTGGACGCTGTCCCCACTGCCCTCTCCAGGGACCCCCAGACCCTTGGATCTCGCTGCAGGTGCTGGTGCTATCAAGAGAATGAAGCTCCTTCCTCCTGCCCACCCCAGAGCCACTTGGAATTCAGGGCACCAAAATCCCTGCACGCCCTCCCTTTTAAACAGCTTCCCAAAGCACTTCCCCTCCTGAAATCTCGGGCCAGCTACGAAAGCCTGGGACACACTGGGATATCAGCTCCCCACCCCTGGGACTGCCAGAACTCAGCCCCCTGGATTGCTGCCTCTCTTCCCACTCATCCAGGCACTGCCAGTCCCTTCTCCCACAGCTCATTACAGCTCCCCAGCTCCAAAATCCTGTCAGGACCACCCCAGGCCCCCCGCCCCCAGCTGGCCAGGCCTCCCTGCTGGCTGCCAGAGTGCCCTCACCCTTCCGTGCCTCCGGCTAACGCTTGTTTTCCTCTCCGAGTTTTTTTTAAGGATTCATGAGCAGATGGTCTTGAAAACACAGCGCTCTCTCTCCCACTCTCGGAGAGAACAAATGCAGTCACCCTCCACTAATTGGAGTGAGCTGGACTTTTTAAAAAGTTAATTAAAATCTATTTATTAAAAATGGGTGAATTCACTACCACCTGCCCTGCAGGCATCTCGGCAGAGCACCGTGGAAGGAAGCGGGATGGCTCCAGCTGAAAGGTAAGGAGCAGGATTCAGGAGCAAGTCAGAGAAGAGCTGTTTTTTTTTTTCCTTTTTGGCTGTGAAACTACTGCAGTTCTGGCTTTGATGCCAAGCTGGAACCGATTTCTGGGACAAGAAGCGTCCCAAAAATCCCAGCAAACAGCTTGGAAAGGTTCAGCCGGCTACGGGGGGCGCCTAGCTAGACACACACTTCTGGTGCTGCTCACACTTGCAGGTGCCAGAGCAGCCAAGAGTCCCCCTCACTCCTGATTCCTTGGTGAGGATTTCCAAGTGCTGCTCAGGTGAATGTGTAATTAACCTCTCAGCATTGATTGGGAGCCACCGCCTGTGTCCCCGGGCCCTGTGACAGCAGCAGCTTCATTAAGTCACTGCATCACCAAGCTGCAGCACAGACTCCCAAATCACCATTAGCCAGGGCTTTATCCACCTCCCTGCCTCACTCCTGTGCCCGTGCTAGCCTGGGGCTAACGGGGAATAACTCCCCATGGACACAGAGGGATGGGCTGGGATCACACAGAGCCTCAGCAGGGCCCCGTGTCAGCCTGGCCAGAGCCCAGGGACTCGTGCGATGCTGCCACCGCTCAGGTGGACACAAGCCCTAGAACAAGGAGCCTCTGAAGAAATCACAGCAGCTCCAGAAATTGTGAGCTTTCCTGGCTAAATATGAGCTTATATGAAGAAGATTCCCACAAGCCTATGGATGGGAGCTTTAGGAGAGGGGGCGAGCTTAGGAGAGGCTGGCTGCTAAAAATAGAAAGCCAGCTTTGTCTTTTACTCCTGTGGTAGCATCTGAAGCCCGAGGACACACAGAGGGCTCTGTAAACACTTCTACTTGATTAGCTGAATCCAAACTGTGTAGTCCCTGCAAGCAACATAACCCAAAAACATCCAGATCTGAAATGATGGGGTTTGTATTGCATTTCTTATGTGGGGAGAACAATTTCTACATACAGTCTCTAGGCTGGAAATAGCCGATTCCCCATTTGGGGTGAGCAAATTGGGAAACACAGATTGCAAGGAGTTTGGGACTGGCACGTGGCTGCGATGGTCCTGACCTGCTCCTCCAGCCTGGGCTGCTGTGCCAATTCCCACAGGGGAGCCTCAGGCCTGAACCTCTGACCCTCCAAAGGCTTTTCCTGTCTGGCACAGCTGGGCATCTCCCTGACCAGCACAAATTGTGCCCTGCTGGTCGCCACTGAGGGGCTCAGGGGGCAGCTGAAGGACAGGGGGGCAAAGAGGGACATTGGCTTTTCAGCTCTGCTGCCACCGTGGCTCCAGGCAAACTTCCCCAAATGTCTCTCCCAGTCCCACGCCTCCAATTCTCTACAGAACTAGGAAAAAAATTTTCCTTTTCTTTTCCATTTTTTTCCAACTCCTACAGAGGCTGGATCATCTGTATCCTTCTGTACATTAAGAGAAACTCTACTGAAAAAGGAAGAGAACTTTTAGTTACTCTGAGCTGGCTGACGTTCAGCAGAGCACAGTGGCACAATGGCCAAGAGAAGCCCTGACTCCCGAGGCCTTTTCCAACCTGAGTTATGTCCCACAAGCCTCCAACAAAAGCCCTCAGCCCACCCCAGCTGCGTGCAGGGTTCTCAGTGCACCCAAAGGGCAGCCCAAGGACAGCTGAGTCCTCTGTTCTTCACGCAGTGCCAGGCGGAGCCCAAGTCCTTGGTGTGCAGGAATGGGAGCAGAAGGTCACCCAGATCCGGGCTGGGTGAGAGCTCCCTCGAGCCCTGCAGTGACACACAGAGTCCCCGGGCTACTCCTGGCTGTGACAGCACGGGGTCAGCTCTGCTGCTGCTGCTGCTGCTGCTGCTGCTGCTGCTGCTGCTGCTGCCTGGGAAGGATGAGGATCCCCAGCTCCCCAGTTCTGCTGCAGTGCCCACCACACTCTGGAATGGGCAGCTGGGGGGAACCCAAGGGGTTTTAACCCTGCCATGAAATCAGTGCTCTTGGGAGCACCAGGATATCAGGGAAGGGCATGGCACTGAGAGCTGCTCTCCTCCCAGGAGCCAGACACTTCCCTGGGCTCAGGAATGCCCAGAGCCCACTGGAGCTGCTCTGCTGCACCCAGCCCACCCTGGCACAGCCCTTTGCTGTCCCTGCCGGGCTCCAGGAGGGGATTTTGTGCCCTTTCCCACTTCCCAGGGAGCCAGCAGGGCTCTCTTGTGCCTGACACCGCTGTTCTGCAATTAGAGACTGACAGGCTGATTAGCACCCGAGGCTACACTGAGATCACAAAAAGGAACGCCAGTGAAATGTTGTCCTTTTCAACAGGCTCAGTTTTGATACCTTACGTGTCTGGTGGGGGGAAAAAAAAGGAAGAAGAAGAAAAAAGAAGGCTCCGTTTCAGTCCCTGCTGTGTTTTTTTTTTCCCAGGAGGATTTCTCACCAGGCTGTCCTCACTTTGCTGGTTACAGACAGCCTCCTTTTATGGCACTCTTGGATTCACTAACACGGTATTAGGCTGAAGCCAGTGATTATGGATTATATAATTAAGGGCAGCAAGTCTTGATTTAAAGGACCCGTAAATAACAGGAATGGGAGGAAATTTAAGAGGACAATACTCATTCTATTTCCCAAATTTATATGTATTTGTCCCCTCACGGAAATTTAATATTCTTGGAAGCTGCCATAGTGGCAGCCCATGGGAATCTTTGGTGGGAATATCTACATATCTACACAAACCAAAGCAATCTGTTTAAATAGCAAGTTCAAACCCATCCAGGCTGATGAGCAAGGCTCGGTCCCGTGCCAAACATCCCACTGTTGGATCAGGGACCTCCACAGATCTCCTCCCTCCACATCACCTCCCTCCTGTGAGGAAAAAAACTGGGCTGAAAGGGAGGAAAGTGTTGCTGGAGGGCTGGAGAGGGAGCCTGAACTGCTGCAGTGATTGCTGCTTCATTTTGTTTTGATGTGGTTCAAGAGCTGTGTGAAAAGGCATAAAATTGAGCAATTCCAGGTGTGCTGAGGCACAGGCCTGTGTTCCATCTCTACATCATCTGCACAGGGCACTCGGAGAGGCTGTGCTGGGTCGTGCCCATGGAAACAGAGCCCCAGCCCTGCCCAGGAGCAGAGCCCAGCGAGCTGGGCACACGTGGGCTCCATGGGCTCACAGGATCCATTCTGGGGCAGGAGACAGGAACAGGCTCCTGCCATGGCACAGCAGCAGAGGGGAAGGCAGGGATGTCACCTCTGCCTGGTGTAAATACAGCCCTGCCCAAACTGGGGCTGGCAAGGCTGGGGAATGATGCCGGGCCTTGTGGGAATCTCTAATCCTGCTCTGTGTGTCTGTGGAGCTCTTCCCACTGAGCTTTGAGGCTGGAGCTCCCTCAGAGGGCAGGAGCAGGGAAGGGAGCCAGCAGCAAAGGCTGCCCAGGATGGGCTCTGGCTGCCCCCTTTGAAGGCTGCTCCAGGCCTTCTGTGGCTGCTTTGCCTTCAGACATCCCTGGTTTGATCCGAGGGAGCTTCACCCCGAGCCGGGAGACAGTGCTGAGCAGGGGGAAATGGAGGAGGAACATCAGGGGACACCTCAGAGCACGGAGAGCGGTCAGGCACGGAAAGGGCTCGGCGGGAGGTGGTGGAAGCCCCAAATTCGGAGCCATTAGCAGCTCAAAAGACAAAAGGCACCGGGGGATTGGTGTGGGCAGCACCCCTCTGGGGCTGTTTATACGCTGGGAATTCAGGTTACAAAATAAAGATGTGAGTCACACATGGCAAGAGACCAAGCCAGGCTTTTCGGTCAAGCCCACATTCCCACAAATTACACAGGAACGCATCTCCGAGTGACTGGGATTATTTCGAATTTGCAGCAGCCAGCGAGATCAGAATCTTCCCTTAAGATTCTGCTCAGTCATTACTTGTCCAGAGATGCAAAAGCTGCCAATAATTCCCTAAGACTCCATGCCCTGGCTGTCCTTTGTGCCAGGCCACCCTTTCCTTTCCAATTTAAACCATCTGATCCTGCTTGCAGGATTTCTTGGGAAAAACCTCTGGCCTTGGTTAACTCAAGGATATTCAGGGTTTTCAAAACCTCATCCTGAAATTCACCTTCTTGGGGCCACGCAGGAAATCTGGAGGGATTAAAATGATTCCTACAACATGGGATTCAGTAAAACCCCTCTGCTTAAATCAGCTGGGACATGCCCTTACTTTTCCTATTAGTTTTAGGATCAGCATTCCCAACAACACCTTCTCCTTGCAAGAAAACACGTACAGATACATCATATACAGGAACATTTCAAATATTCTCTCACTAAGTAATTTTTCTTTGGTTGGGATGTTTTTCCTTTTCCTTTAAAAAAAATCTTTTTCCACAGTCTCCTCACAAAACTGGGTAAATTTAGAAATGAAAACGCAACTTCAGATCAGAGAATCAGCATCATCAGTCTCAAGATGCTGCGCAAAAACAGACATTCCTCCAAATGAAATATTTCCACGTGCTGAACCATTCAGCCACTGAAATCGTTCACTGAGTGCAGACGCAGTGGGAATTTGGGATTAGCTCTATCTTGTGCCCTGCCTGGATTTCTGGTGAAAAAAGACCGAACTGGTAATTTTTTCCTCCTGGTTGCTGTTTTGTTGCAGTCAGTGCTGTTTTCAGGGGGTGTCAGGAAGGCTGGGCTGTGCCTGTGCTCTGGGCTGGCTGGAGCCACTGGGATGGACAGACCAGGTACAGAAAGGTCTGATCAGAGCAGGAACGGGGCTGGGAAAGCTGGGAATTGCAGGGTTCCTCTCTCTGGTCAGGAGCACTTCCCACAGACTGGCCAGGCCTTCTGGCAGCACAGCAGTGACAGAAGCGACAGCAAACGCCAACTGGGAGCCGTGGGCTTCTCCTCAAACCAGAAATGTCCCTTCCCCACAGCCTGGAGAGGCTGGAGACACACAGCAGGAGATCCCTCCTGTACCCCAAAACTGCACAGAAGAGGAAGATCTGGGCCCTCAGGGGCTGGGTGAGGAACCAGCCCCAATGATCCACATCCTGGGGACATTCCTGCAGCCACTGAGTGCGATTTGGGGTCGGCAGTGCCGAAGGAACACCTGCACACATCTCAGCAGATCCAAGCACTTCCAAAAGATCCAATCTTTTCATTTCTCCCACTCTCTTCCTGCATTACACTGTGGTTCACTGCTGGGTATTTTGGGTTTCTGTGCATCCTTCTGGCTGTTCCATGGACAGCTGTGAAGTGGGGGCTGCATCTGATGATTCAGAATCGCTTCAGAGGAAAGAATCGAGCAGTGAAATCCTCTGCTGGGTCCAGCTCTCATCCTCTACTTTCTCATCCAAACTCTGTGACTCTCCTTGATCCAAAATACAGGATAAAACAGGTGAGGAGGGTGTTCTCCTCTGACCAGGAGCTGTGTTGCCATCGGATTTCTGAGCACACCAACCGCAGGCTTTGCTGTGCTATGAGAAGCTGAAGGATGTTGCTGCAATAATGTGCTCAAAATCTGGAATAGCTGAAAAAAAGCCTGGAAGAATCATTTGGCAAGTTCCTGAGGATCGGATGGAGATAAAGAATGGGTAGTGCTGAGCAGGAATGAATTATCAAGGATATGGCTAAATAAAAATGAATTATCAACTGAGCTAATGGAAGAGAAAAAGCAACTGCTATTCCACAGATCCTGTGTGGAGGTCACCTTGGCTTCCCACTCACACATGAATATTCACTGGCTTGGAACGGATCTGTCCTTAATCGAGATTTATTCACAGCGAGGGTCTGGGAGCTCCTTACAAATGACCCCCATGAGCTCATCCCACGGCACACTCCGAGGCTGAGGATGGAGCTGATGGTCCTGTGCCTCCTGCAGAGCAGCTGGAATGAGTCTGGGTGGCAGCGAGAGATGCTCCTGTGCAGTGAAACAACCAAACACATGGGCTGTGCTCTCTCAGCCAGCCAGAAGCCCAGAGCCAGCTCTGGTTGCTGCACTGATGTGTTTTATTGGGTGTTTTATCACCAGATCCAGGGCTGAACCCAACCTCCAGCACCGAAATGAAACTAATTCGGCCAAGGAGGACACAGGTGATGCACCTGTATTTCTCTCTCTCTCCTCCCAGCTTTCACAGATCTTTGCCAGAAATAGAGTAATTACAGGATTAACAGCTCTTTCCCATCCACTCATTTACACAGTTACGATCCCAGTGATGGAATGTGGGGTTATTTCAGACTTCACAAGTGAGGAAGCAGAAAGGCTGCTCCATCACTCTGATTATCTCCTTGCTGAACACATGGACTGATGACAACAGCGAGAGGATTTACAAAAACGTTTGTCCTCAATCTGCTTCAAACCCCTATTTACGGATTACTTCCATACAATGATTTTAAAAACCAGGGACGGAAAGGAAGGGAGAACATAATTTTAGTATGGCTTTTCTTCCAAACACATGGCACGAATGTAGAGACTGAAGGCCTGCTGGTGAGGAATCCTTCTGCTGACTCTGCCTTCCCTGTGCCTCTCAGCTCCTTAATTACACCATCACTACACACAGGGCTGGTTCAGAAATATCTTTAAGTGGGAAGTCATTTATAAAACGCAAATAGCATCTCTAACTCCGGCTTAACAGTTTGGCTTCCAATCAGAAAGCAACCACCAGAAGGATTTTCTCCATTTTCTTGTCCTGTTGCAATTCCCAGGGCTTTTTGCTGCTTCTTTCCCTCCTTCCCAATGGCACAGCATGGAGGGAAAATGCACACAGAGTTTGATCCAAGCCTCACCTACTACCAGCACTGCAATCACAAAAGTTATGCAGGCTTCTAGTGCTGAAATTGGAACTGGACCCAAGATTTTCTTCAAGGCACCATTCATGCTTAAGCACCACCCTGAAATCCACGACTGTGCCTCCTCCGCCCCAGGCTTAATCCCAAACTGTGGGAAATGAACTGCAGGGTCTCGGATCATTCCAGACCAGCCTGGAATTTGCCCTTCCCAGGTTCCCAGCCCAGGTGTACTGTACCTCCCAGTCCAGGACAGAGGCCTGCCACTGAGCTATCTTGTCGATGTTCTCCAGCCTCCGCTTGCGCTCGTTGATCTGGAGAGTCACGTTCCTCATGACGGCCAGGGCGGCGGCCACGTACCTGTAGTCACTGGACACAGAGGGAAAGGCCATCAAAGGGAGCAGGGCATGCCCAGGGGTCTGTCACAACCTCCCCAGCCCAAAGGAACTCAGCACTGGGATGGAATTTTTCCATCTGGATCGTCACAGTGGAGCAGCTGGATGGAAACTGGAACTGGGAATTCAGTCTGGCCTCTACCAACCCAGCACTTGGGAGCCCCTTAGAGCCTCAAGGGGCCCCTAAAGAGCATCCTGAAGACAGGCTGAACATTTTGTCCTTGGGCCCGGATTTTTCTGGTTTTAAAATGTACATTTAGAAAAGATTTTATTCCATTTTAACCTTCCAAGCCGTAAGGTGACTCCCAGAGCAGCTACCCCATGGGATTCACCCTCACTGCAGATTTCAGGTGAGCAAATCAAAGCAGCTCTTTCTGTTTTCCCCCTGGATGGCCCCGTGAGTGCAGTAACACAGAGTGAGAACAGGCTCCTGCCAGGGCCACTGAGGACGATGATCAGTCTTTTCAAAAAGTGATGCTGAAATCAATGCCATTGATTTCTGCCCTGTGCCTGCTTTTCCATTCCAAGGAGCTGTAATGTTCATTTCCATTGGGAAGACAGGCAAGGCCAGCTGCCACAGCACCACCATAATGTATTATTAACTTGAGGGCTGCTATTGATTGCTGACTAATGAGAAAAACTGCCATCTTGGGCAGCTGCAGGGGGAATGGCTTTATTGATTATTGCTAAGGATTGTGCTGGTGACAGCTAAAAGAGGGGTGAATGCTGGGAATTAGATCCCTTCTCCATGTGATCCCAACAGGATAAATACTAAGAAACAAACACACTGTGATACACGAAAAGTGTTATTTGCTTGGATGAAATCTTGAGCTGAGTTTTCATTTTTTCTGAAATTCTTATGTCAAAATTCCAGCTGAGGTTTAAAGAAATCCCACAAATTCCAGGACAGCGGGACTGATTCTTCAGCAAAATAAAGGAAAATAGAGGATGGGCTGCCTGATAGATCCATCACAGAGTCACAAAGAGGTCTGGGTGGGAAAGGACCTTAAAGCCCATCCAGCTTCACCCCCTGCCATGGGCAGGGACACCTTCCACAATCCCAGGCTGCTGCAAGTCCCATCCATCCTGGCCTTGGACACTTCCAGGGATGGAACTGATCGTGCTACACAATGAACAATTCCTTGTGCCTCCCTTTGTGTGAAGGGAGCGCTGGCTGTGTAAGGGAGGAACGGAGCTGTGCTGGGGGACACCAGGGTGCTCCACAGAATATCCGTGAGTTCTTGTAGGGGAAGAGGGAAGTCCCTATGGCCAGGGAGGATCTGGAGAGGCAGGGAGAGGTGCAGGGTTTGCACACAGGCCCTGATAATCCCCTGGCAATGATGCTGCTGCTCAGCAGGGAGGGCACTCCTCTGCAGAGTCTCCTCACGTTCTGTGTTCCCGCATTCCCAACTCCAGCTCCCTTCTGCTGTGGGAATGCTCAGGACTCCAGCAAGCTGCACTCAGGACCTTCCTATATTTAATTCATATTAAGCTGGAGTAAATCTTTAAGAGGTGAACAGATGTGGCTTTGTGAAAAATTCAAATGAGGCAGGCTGCAAACAAGCAGCAATCGGAGGGAGGCAGGCCCTGAGCGCACCCCCATCCTGTCTCCACGCGGAGTGGGCCGGTGCCAGCCAGCTTTTTCTTGGGAATGCTAATTCCCTAATTCCAATGAGAAAACCCCAGCCACGTTCTTCTGTCACGCTGTAATGAAGAAAAGGCTCAGGACTGAACTTTGTGGGCTCCCGGCCCATGTCTGTGGCAGAGCTGGCAAAAACTTAGAAGGAAAAAAATAACAGAGGCAGAGCGTTTGGCCATGAAGCAATAATAGGATCCCATGAACCATGAGATGAAGGTAAATAAATGGTTTGTCAATTCTACTGGGGCTTCAGTGCCCACTTCCCAGTGCTCCATCAGAATCCAAGTCTACATCCTTGCCAAGCATCACATGCTATCTCTGGGGAGTGCTGTCAGGATTCTGGTTTCAGCGTTGTCCTGACCTGATGCAGGGAAAATCCACAGCTCTACAGGTGAGTTGGAGAGAAAAGGAGGGGAAAAAAAAGAAAGGAAGTATCATGTTCCTCTGTTAGATGAAGCTCCCATCCCTGCTCTCCCTGGCAATCGTGGGGTTTTCCATGTTTTGCCTCACTCCAGGCCTGGGACATGGCACAGGGATCCCTGTGCTGTTACAGCTCCAGGGGGTTGCTCCTCCCAATGCCAGTGAGCAAATGTCCCCCTGCTTTCCCTTCCCAGGGCATGGAGAACCAGGAGAAACGGAGCATCCAGGGCGGGCATGGAAGTCCAGAGACACAGAGCTCCCAGGCTGAGCCAACCAACAACCACAGGAGAGCTCCAAGGCTCCTCAGAACACCATGGGATGTGATTCCTTAACAACGCGGTGCATTTGAAACATCCCAAAGGAACAGGAATGTACGCCCAAAAGAACCCAACCCCTGTGTTAGCACCCTGCCCACATCCCCTGCTATGGCTTCCAAACAGGTCAGAGAGGGGCATTTTAAACACCCTCCCGTTGGGAAGCCACATCTGAGCTCCCAGGCAGTGCTGTGGGTTCTCACACGGATACTGAAGGAAAAACCCACGACCTTTGGGATCCCAGAGCTGCTTTCTGACATCCTGAGGTTCCTACGAGTCCATTCCATGTTTGATTTGGTCTTTAGGAAAGCAGGAATTGGGTCTGGTGCCAAAGGCTTGTCCAAATTGGTGATTTTGGGCATTTGGCTACCCTGAATCTCTCAGACTTGTGGGTCAGGTCAAAGCAAAGCAACGCATCTCTGCTCTTCTAGAGCTGGGCTGGGGAAAAACAAGCAGTCAAACACTTGCAGAGGTTTCCGAAATACATGTGATCCTTTTTGTTCTCACTTGCTTTTAAATGGGTTCTGGAAAAAGAAAGAAAACTGGCAAGGCAGGAGCAAATCTACTCTTACAGGGCCTGCTTCTTCTTTCACCGTATTTTCACAGCAGTAAATCCCAAGTGGTATCACAGGCACTACTCCTGATTTGCACTGCCAGGGAGTCAGGCTGATTGTTCTCAGCAGCAGCAAGAGGGATCCTGGATATTTTGGGAAGCAATCAACCTGGGGGTGCTCCTCTGAACCTAAACCCCGTGGCAAAATCAGAGATGGGACTGGGCTAAAAAGCTGAGCAGGTCTGGAGTTCTCCACAAATCTGGCTCCAGCTGCAGATCCTGGCCCTGCACTCGCTGTGTGCCCAGGTCCTCCCCGGGAGCAGGGAAGGAGCCTCTCGGACCACTGAATGCTAATTAGGTAATTTTTCTAGTGTAACTGGTAGCATCAGAAAGTACATCCAAGGGTAATTAGTTCACATGTCTGATTAGAACAGAGCTGAGTGTGTCTCCAGCGAGAATTGCTGCTTTGAGAAGCTTGAACTGTCTGCTGACCCTTTGTCCTGCTCCCATTTATACAGGATGTGACAGGGACAAGAGCTGGGCGGAAAATCCCAATCCCTGTGTGTGGGCAGGAGCGCTGGAACCCCCTGGAGTTACCTGTGCTCCTGGGCCGTGTACTTGAGCAGCTCTGCCAGCTGCAGGGGGTACTTGCAGATCTTCTGCACGGGCGTCAGCAGGAAGCCGTCGATGGCGATGTCGATCATCTGCTGCAGCAGGCGGCACGCCTCGAAGAAGTGCTGGTACCTGCTGTCCTTCATCAGCTTGGAGAGCTCCATGCACGCGTCCAGGTGGTTGTTACAGTACTCGGAATAGATCCAGAAGCCGTCTTGCTGCGAAGGCAGAACGGGGGGGGACAGGTCAGGCAGTGACCCGGCTGATCAACACCACACCAGGGCTGGGGAAGGCAGGGTCAGGTGGGAAACTGGGGAGAAATTCCTCCCTGGAAAGGTGGGGAGGCTCTGGTACAGGGTGCCCGAGAAGCTGTGGCTGCCCCTGGATCTCTGGAGTGCTCCAGGATGAGCTTGGAGCAACCTGGTCCATGGAAGGTGTCCCTGTCCATGGCACTGGTGGGACGGGATGATCTTTAAGGTCCCTCCCAACCCAAACCAGGCTGGGGTTCTAAGGAAGCAGACCCCAAGAAGGAGGAAGGACAGATCCTACAGAACTTTTCCTGCTTGGAAGAGCTGCTGGAAAAGGAGGGAGCTGCAGACTGACCCTCGACCAAGGTCTCTAGAGGTGTGTCAATGTGAGCCCTGCACAGAGCTCTGCCTGCTCTCAGCTTTCAGTGGTGCAGGGGGGTTTCTTTAGCACATGTGAAGGTGGGACCCAGCAGAGCTCTGGCTTCTAGTAAGACAAGAGGACAATCTTGTAATTTCCAGAGCTCTTTCCCTGAACATGAAGTACCCTGCAAATGTCTGGGAGCTGGGAATGTTTGAAATTCCCTTTATCAACAGGGAACCCAAGGCACCAAACACTGTGTGGATTTCCCCAGGAACAGAGCCCCAGAAAACACAAAAAATAAACAAAAACCTACACACACACTCATGCCTCCCCACCTTTTGCACTGCTCTAACAAGTTTTTTTGGTGTCTATTTTGTTGGAATTTCCTTTTATCACCTTCACTGACCACAGATTGTCACCCTTAATTTGGGCTTCATTCATCTGGGCCACACAGACATGGCAATGAAAGGGCAGAGGAAGATTTCACTGGGAAGGAAATGGACACAGCCCAGCACCACAAATGAACACTGAGACAGCCCAGATGAAAGTCAGGTGTTGCAAACCAGCCAGTTCCACCAGGCTGTGGCCAATGCCTTCCAAAGAAAGGACAGATTCTATTTAGCCAAAACACGCCTGCCCAGCAATTGTTCTTTCTCAGACCCTGAGGGTCCAAACAAGCTGCTTTTCTGGGAACAGGGACCCAGCGTCCTTCCCATCCCCACAGCTGACCCAGCCACGCACTGACAGCTCTCTCTTCCTGAAGAAAATGAGGAACAAGATGCTTTGCAGACCCAGGAACAGGATCTCAACACCCTCACCCCTCCATTTCCCAAAAGGCTAAGCAAGGGATAATTTACCAGGAGTTTATCAGCCAGCTTTCAGCCCCTGTCTGGTGACAGGCAAATGTCAGATCTTCCTCCGAATCGCAGCAGCAATTCTTGCTTTTGTCACTATCAATGAATTGACAGCACAGCCTCAAGCCATGACATTTGAGCTCCTGATTCTCACCACGATTTCTTCCATCTTCTCAGCACAGAGGTGGAATGTGATGCTGCTTTGGAAGGAGGCAGCACAGACTGCAGGCTCTGATAAGAACCAGCCACGTTAAAACCTCATGCACCTTCTCAGAGGAAACCTCAAGGAGAGGCCCAGTGATGGTTTAGAGATGCTGTGAAACTCCTTAGGGATGTCCTGATGAAGTTTCAGGAACATCTATCAGGAGTTGCCGTGCTAAGCAGTGAACTGTTGCCCTGACACGGCGCAGGAGCTGCAGCACCTGCTAACTCCGCTGCCCTGCTCCAGTCTCCAGGAAAGCCTCCATCTCCAGGGCTGTCATTTGCCTGACACCTCCTGACATATTTACAACCCTGGCCAATTGATCAGCTCCTGGAGGAGGTGGTTTATGGGTCAGGAGAATGGGCTGGGAAAATCCTTCAGGACCTTCTCATCAGTGTGGATCAGACGTACTGGGGGTTATCCAACTGCATGCTCCAAGTTCTCCCTCCTCTTTGTGTCTCACAAAGCAAATGGAGAACCACAGAGCAGCAATCCCTGATATCTCACTAGAGCACTTTGATGCACAAAAGTTATCCTGAGCGATTCCTGCCTCTTTCTCCTCCCTCCCCATCCCCAAAGTCCCAAGGGAAATGCCCAATGAACTCACGTGTTCCAGGAAACACGGCCCGATCTCACTGAGATGGGGGTCCTCGTTGTTGTACTGCTTCTCCAAGTCCCGGACAAATCCCATCTGAAATCTGTAGATGTCTTCGATGTTCCCAAAGATGATTTTCAGCTGTTCATCACTGAACATGTCCCTCCTCTTCCGGCACTGCTTTAAGTAACCCTGTAGGGATGAGGAAGAACGATTTGCAGAGAGCAGCAAAATCCAGGGATAGCTCCAAGGAGCTGTGTCCAGTGCTGGATCCCTGCTCCTGCAAAACCCACTGCCTTCAATTCCTCATATCCCGGTATCCTACAAGTACTGCTCTTCCATGGCCTTTCAGTGGCACATGGCCTTACAGATAGAGCTGCAAGGGGCTGTCTGGGCCTGCTCTGATTTCTCCTTTAGCCCAGTAATCAGGACAAGGAAGCTGTTTAATAGCTCTACCAAGTTCTGTTTAATATCTTTATCAACAATCTGGACAAGGGGATCAAGTGTACCCTCAACAAGTTTGCAGTTGCTGTGCTGGAGGGTTCTGAGCAAATCCCTTCATCCTCCTACACTTCGCCTGTCTGGATGATCCTCACCGGACCTGAGAATTGTTAAGGTTGGATAAGACCTTCAAAAGATCATCAACCAGAATGATTTAAACCAGAAACTTTGCAAGGCCAAAGCTCAGATGTTGCATCTGGCCCAGTCCGTTCTTCAGCGTCGTAACTGAAAAGAAACAACATGGGGGTCACCAGGAGATGATTTTGCTTACTTTGCCTTATTTTATTACACAGGAAGGGGAAAAAAATGAAGGGAAGAAAACGCCAGCAGCTCCAGTGGAATGGCTAAATTTGGGAAGTCAGGATGCTGAGTCACACAGCCATGCTGCCAGCTGGTGACACGCAGCTGCTGGGCCACAATGAACATCAGAGCGCTGCAATGAACTGTCCTTCAGCCTCACCACGTGCTTCCTGCGAGGGACAACTCCAAACATGAATAAGAAAAGCAACTTTGGCCGACCTGGCCTGGACCCAACCTCTGCCGTGTCCAGCTCAGCTCGGAGGATGCCATCACCCTGGATCTCCTGGCTTTGTCAGCTGAGAAGTTTGGGTTATGGAACACCTTCTACACTTCCTAATCTAGGTCTCTCTTCCCCCAGGAGTTCCTTGATGACTCATTTCCCTGGGTTTCCCTCTCTGATTTTCCAAGGCCACGAGGAATGGGAGCAGGCTGCTTCCCATGCCGCAGGATGGTCACAGAGCAAACCAAAATCCAAACTGGGAGAAGCGACACAGAGCACCTCTGAGCAGCTTTTCCTGTTACCTGTGCATCTCAGAAGAGCTTGGAAAAACCCCAAGTAAAAAGGCAGGAGCTGTGGCCCTGCCCTGAGGCCATGCCCTGCCTGTGCCCCGCAGGCAGTGTCCCCTCACACTGCTCCGGGCCATCGTTCCCTTCCTGAACACGGGAACATCTCCCAGCCCCGGGCTTGCCATTGGCTGCGATTCCCGTCCTCACTATTCCCATCCTCCCCGTGCTGCTTCATCATTTCTCTGGAATCGCGTGTCTGCAGGAGCTGAGGCAGCACATTTCTGCACAGGCACCTCTAAAAGCACAGGGAGAATAAAGGAGTGCGTGGAGTTCCCAAGCTTTATCCCCTCTCTGCATTTGGAAGGCGGTTTCCGGCACAAGCCAGGAAAAGGAGACTGAAGATTCCTACAGCAGAGGCAGCGAGGAGGCTGCTGCAGAGTTTTTACAGTAAATTGACTTCTGTTACATAAAACAATGTCATCTTCCTGCTGCTCACCCCGTCAGGTTTGCTCAGAGAGGGGATAGCTGACTGATGAGCAGATGTTGGAGAGTGTTTTGCTCAATGAAGACCTAAAAATAGCTGCCAAACTGTCTCCCTTTAAAGTACTTTTCCATGTAGTCCCTGAAGTATAGGCCAAAGTTGGAAAGGATTTGCAGGAGGTTAAGAGCTAAGTTTTCTTCATCCCACAGTGGGTTTAGAGACAGCCACGAGAGGTGTTCCATCCATCCATCCATCCATCCATCCATCCATCCATCCATCCATCCATCCATCCATCCATCCATCCATCCATCCATCCGTCCCTCCGTCCATCCGTCCCTCCGTCCATCCGTCCATCCGTCCCTCCCTCCCTCCACCCTTCCTGCCTGGCAGGGAGCAGGGTGAAGGGACGAGGAGGAGCAAACAGTCCCTGCAGGCTGTACCTCCCAAGGCTGCTGTGATTCGACTGCAGGTTTTTTCCCCTCAAGAGCCAGGCCAGGGCTGTTTGCCCTGCCCTGTGACCATCCCCGAGCCAGGCCCAGCTCCATCCAGCTGCCAGCACACAGAGAGGCTGCTGCTGAAGGGCACACACCCACCATGAGCACAGGACCAAAGCTGAGACTGTTTGAAAGGCAAACCAGGACTTGAATCCTGGTGCTGCTGTCTGAGGGTCAGACACCGTGACTGCACAAAGCCCTGCAGGAACACAAATCTGTCCCTCAGCAGGGTGACACAGCCAGCTCCAGAGCAGGAAACCCAGCGACAACAAGCAGGCTCTGGAAGACAGGCACAGACTGCACAGAGCTGCAGACCAGATCCCCATGGATGCACAGATCTTTGCAGCCACCCCCCAGGCTGGTACCCATGGATGTGACACCGGTCACACGCAGGAACAGCAGCTCCTCAGCCCCGCTGCCAGGGAGGTTTTCTGCTGCTTTGCTCTGAGGCAGCACAAGAAAGCGTTTTCCATCCACCTCTGGGAATGAGTCAGGCTAGAGGCGTCCAGGCCACGTGTGAAACCTGTCTGTCAGCTCTGCACATCGGCCCAGCCTGACACGCAGAGATGCAGGCAGAGGATGTTTTCCATGCCTGGCACCAAGGCAAAACGAGGTGGAACCCAGTCAACATTATTAAAAAATAAATTCAAAGTGAAATTACTTGGAAAACAGTGAAAAGCAGCACTGAAAGTTGGCTGCTCTTCCCAACCTCCCACCTCCAAGTGGCTCCTCCTAAGAGGTTTCATTTCATCTCTCAGCTGCCTCGCTGCTCCCATCCAAGCCCTGTCACCTCTCCCTCCTCAAACTGAGCTGTGTCTTCCTAATCCCTGTGCTGGTCCAGCTCCTGCCTGTTTCTCAGAGCCACTCTGCTCCTTGTGTCTCTTCTGCCTCTGGTTCTTCCATCTGCTTCCCAAATCAAGCCCCCTCCCTGCCCCTCTGCTCCCCACGAGGTCAAACCCCCTGAGAGGTTTTTCCCAAGCCTGGAAGTGGCCACACAAATACAGAATCACAGAATTGTTAAGCATGGACAAGCCCTCTAAGATCATCAAGTCCAGCACCATTTTCACCACTAACCCACGTCCTCAAGTGCCACACCCACGTTTTTTGAACACTTCCAGGGATGGTGTCTTCCCACATCCCTGGGAAGCTCATTCCAATGCTTTAAAACCCTTTCCATGAAGAAATTTTTCCTAATATCCACCACAAACCTCCCCTGGCACAATCTGAGGCTGCTTCTTTTGTCATTTGTTACTTGTGTGGAGAATGTGGTGCTTTACACGACAAGAGTGAGCAGCCCTGCCTGCCTGCAAGGCCATCCTAAAAACCTGGTTTGCAGTGGTTTATTATTTATTGTATTTGTAAGGTGTAACTGCTAAGCCTGAAATTCCAATTGTTTGGTATTTCCTTAAGGCTCAACTTTTTTTTCTTTCTTTTCATAGAATCAGCTTGGAATCCCAGAATGGTTTGAGTTGGAAGAGACCTCAAAGATTTCTCATTCCACCTCCTGCCATGGGCAGGGACACCTTCCACTATCCCAGGTCATTCCCAGCCCTGTCCAGCCTGGCCTTGGGCACTTCCAGGGATCCAGGGGCAGCCACAGCTGCTCTGGGCACCCCGTGCCAGGGCCTCCCCACCCTCACAGGGAAGGATTCCTTCCCAGTATCCCATCTAACCCTACTCCCCGTCAGCGGGAAGCCACTCCAGGTCCTTGTAAATCCTCTCTCTCCATCTTCCTTGTCAGCTCCTTCAGGCACTGGAAGGCCATAATTAGGTCACCCCAAAGCTTTTCTTCTCCAGGCTGAAGAATCCAAATTTTTCCCCTGGGTGATATTTCAGAGTAAAGATCCTGATAATGCTGATTATTAATCCCAGGAGAGCTGCACATTTCAGCCCCAATACAAATCTTCACAGAAGTGTTCCAGCAGCAGCAGTCAGTCCATGTCCTAAGCAAGGGCACAACTGCAGCCATGGGGGCAGTGGGGCTTTGCTGGGATGAAGAATTCTCTCCAATCCAGCTGCTTCCCACAGCTCTTGGCTTGCTCAGGGGATTTTCATCCTGCTGCTGGCCAGCTCCTGAGCTCCTGGCTTGGCCAGACTCGTGCCATGGGTGTTGTGAGTACAACCAGGGTGTGAAACGACACAGGAGCAGGGAGTGGAAACGCATCCTGACCAGAAGAGAGCAACGGGAGGGCTCTGAATCACCATCCTCCAGTAACAAGCTCCCAGCCTAAGGTGCCTCACTGCAATTAGGATTTGTTACTCATTACAGCTCCGCAACAAGAGAATAACCACAGCCTGCTAAACTCAGCACTAAGCCAGGCTCAGCCCAGCCAGAGCTGCTCTGCCATCCTCTCTCACACCTCCCATCACTGTGTTCGTCCTTCCTGACACCCTAAAGCAGAGAGCCAGGGGAAGAGGGGGATTTGCCGCGGTCAGAGCAGCTCATCAGGGGCTGTGTGGTGCCTGCTCGTGGTGTGGCACAAACAGCAGCCCTGTCCAAGCCATCCAGGAGCTCGGGGAGCCCAGCCCAGCCCTGGCTCTCCCTCTCCAGCCGCACTCACGTCGCCCTGTGGCAGCGCCCGGCTGACAGAGCTGTCTCGGAGCCTTCCCCAGGCAAAAGGATTGCTGTGATTAAACTGAGCATAATGAGCCTCTCTCCAGCAAGGCACAGCCCGTCATTGCACAGATGAGAATGGCCATTTCAGTCCTCCTCCCTCCTTAGCTGAATCATTTCCTGGTGCTCTACCTGGAGGTGAGATTTATCCCCTCAATCCCAGTCTGCATCACACACAGCAAAGAAAGAGCCCTCTGGATGTCTCCTATCTGGGACACATCATTAGGGGCAGTAAATCAGTGCTCCCCCACGGATGTCACTGCAGCTGAACCTGTCTGCACCTCCTGAGAATCCCAATCGGCAGAAGCACGGTGACATGGCTGGAGAGGCAAGTTAAGGTTTATTAATTTCCAACAGGAAAGTGCAAATGCAGGAAAAGAAACAGTATGTGGAAAAGTGCCTGCAGTTCTTCCCTTCTCTGAGGCAAAGCTCTCTGACTGAAATAGCACATTGAAATTAAGCTCATTTGTTCCCAAATTGAAATCCCAAGACTCTTCCATATTTGAGAAGTGTCATAGATGCTTTTTGGACAGCTGCTCTGCCTCACTGAGAGAAAAGCAGCAAGGATGAAGGGAGGAAGACATTCTTCCAAGCACAATTCACAAGGGGCTTCACCACACTGACTGGGCACAGGCTCACTAAATCCTAAACATTCCGAGGGATGAGCTGAAAGCCATCCCCAGACTTTGATTTCAGTGCTAACAAACTTCTGCCTCTCAGTGATAAGGACCTGTCTACACACACTGCCCAAGCTCTGTGTGTTCCCCTTCCCAAACACCCAGCACCACTTTGGGCTCGGCTCAGGGCACTAACCCTGAACTTCAGGGGTTGTAGGGGTTAATTGTAACCTGATGAACAAGAACCAAGTTGCGGATTTGTGGGGTCAGTCACTGCAGTCCATCGCTTGCTTGTTCCCTTCTTCATTTCCCGTGGTGGAAACATTTTGCCCTCAGTCTCGCCATAAAAAAGGCAAATGGGGGCCATCCTGAGCCAGGGGAAATTGTGAACCCGACATGAAAGGCACAGATGACACGGGTAACTGATTGGTTTAATTACAACCTAATTTCCTCAATCACAAGTTCAAAAGTAGATGGCATTGGGTTTTAATTAAGAGGACTGCTTGAAGGATCTCAACCTCATCATGTTCTAGTCAAAGAGCTATGGAATAAAGGTCAGGAAATTGCACTTTTAGTTAATACAAACTAAAGGAATCATCAGATCCAACAGGAAATTCTCAGAACTGTCAATACTTATTGACAGATGCTGCTCCTCCATGACACACAGTCCTCAGACACTGCAGCTTGTTCCCAAATCACCCAGGAGCAAACCCAGGCCTCAGCTCTGGCCTGCACCCCCAGGAGTGCCGCAGGTACCTCGAGATGTCCTTGAGGTGTTTGATAGAGTGGGGACAGCCCCAGGCCAGCCCTTTCCAGCCCCCCAGGAGTGCCCCAGCCCCAGGTACCTCGCAGATGTCCTTGAGGTGTTTGATGTAGTGGCGCTCGGTGCTCATGATCTCATTGATGACGTTGGCTCTCATCTGGTCCCGGTTCTGCACGGTCCTGCCCAGGCACAGGCAGTCGGCGCTGGGGTCCAAGTGGCCGTTCTGCACCTCGCTGGTTCCCTCCTCCACCCCATCCTCCTGGTTCACCCATAGCTGCAGGAGAGAGGGGACAGCAAAGGGATTATTCCCAGCAGCAGCAGAGAGGGCTCTGGGAGATGCCGGATCCACCCCTCACAGCCCCCAGCCCACGCTGCCCATTTCCATACTGGTGCAAGCAGCCCCAAATGGTTCCCCACTCACTCCCCATCTCTGAGGGGATTGCCAGCGTTGGCTGCTTTGATCCCAGAGATGAAATAATCCCGTGACAGGGTGACTGGATGCTGCCCAGAGCTCCACTGAGCTCAACTGAGATGGACACGAGTAAAACAGAGCAGCCTAAGGAAAACCGCAGCTCCTGGGGACAAGCAAGGCTGTCCCAGCTCCTGCCACCTCCAGCTGGGGTCTGCCTGATCAGGAATATCCTGCGGGAGCAGGGATAAGCCCTTCCCAGGGGACTGATTCGAGGCTGAGATGTGCCTGGTTCAGAGATCTGAAGCGCACATCAACACCGGGCCATGGTGCTGAGGCTCTGTGACCTCCCAGGCCAGGACTGTGCCGGAGCCCTGATTCGATTTCAGCTTTCCTCACCAGTTCGCATGGACAGCCCTTCTGACCCAGGCAAATCGCACATCTCAGCATCCCAGGACTGGAAACCCCAAACCACAGGATCCCCAAAGTGCATGGACAGGACACTCCTGAGCAAGTCTCCTAAAACCTGGGGGGCTGAGGGCAGCTTGGGACGGGTGCACCGGGCACTGAACACTGGGACAAATCACAAAAAACAGTGAAAAAGGATCACTGTGTTTTCAGCACACTGAAGCTTCTTTCCAATATCAAATAAAAAACCACACATTGAAATTGCAAATTCAAGCTCTCTCCTGTGTGTCTGAACAAGCCCGTGCTCTGCACACACCATACGGATCAAGGGCCTCCTTCTGTTACCTTTTCCCACAAAATCTGCTTAAAATAACTCTGATTTACTCAAATTGGGCTCAGGGTACTTTGTAAACAAACATTAAATAAAGCTTAAAGCCGACAGAAATAGCCCTGTCTTTCACAGACCACCTCAGCTGTGATGGAAATGAAGCAACTTCTCAGCATTTGAAGCCCAAATCCTGGGAACTTTCAAACCTAAAAATACATTTTCCTGTGAGCAGTGAAACTGTCCACACGCAGAGTACAAGGGAACCAAGCAGCATCATTAACCTGATCTTCAGGCTTCCTTTCAGTGCTAATAGTTTCTCCTACTTTCCCATTATTCCGTTTAAATTGGGCTTTAAACAGATTGTAAAGGGCAGTGTTCCTGTAAATTAGTGAAGTAAAAACCTCCAAACCTGCCCCTGCTCCTTCCCTGCTTTCCCAACCAACAGCTGTTCTGCTAAACCACCTCTTGCAGCTCCCACGTCCTGCCCTCCCACAGCGAGTTGTAAAGGCCAAAAAAATAAAAAAAAAACAAAAAACCCCAACCCATCTCTTCTTTAGCAGGATGTTCATGATGCTGCAAAATTGGGGGATAGAAAAGGCAAGAAAGGCAGGAAAAAGGCAACCTTTTCGCCGTGTTCCCAAGTGTGCCCGGTGCGTGTCTGGGGCTGGGCAGGGGCTGCAGGGCAGCAGTGCCCACTGAAATGCCAAGGGGCAGGGATTTCACCAGCCCTGCACTGAGCTGCCCCTGGGCAGGACACACATCTGCCACAGCGAGCCAGGGCAGAGCCAGCACGGAGCTGGTGCCCTGCCTGCTCTGCCCACAGGGTCCTCTCCCTGTCCCCTGCCCTGAAATGGCACACGAGATCTCCTTTTGCCCACCAGGAGATCAGAGGGAGCGGCTGGAGCTGTGCCAGCGCAGGGTCAGGTTGGATCTCAGGGAAAGGCTCTTCCCCCAGAGGGGGCTGGGCACTGCCCAGGCTCCCCAGGGAATGGGCACAGCCCCGAGGCTGCCAGAGCTCCGGGAGCTCCCAGGGATGCACAGGGTGGGATTGTTGGGGTGTCTGTGCAGGGCCAGGAGCTGGATCCATGATCCTTGGGGTCCCTTCCAGCTCAGGATATTCCAGGATTCTCTGAGTCTCCGCTGTCCCCACGCACCCCAGGCTCAGCACAGCCACACTAGGGCTGGACAGTGACCACAGCCAGGTCCAGCCATGCCAGTTTGGACACAGGGAAAGCCCTGGGAGATGCAGCCAGCTCCGTGTGCCTTTCCCAGCTCCTTCCCTCAGGATGGGGATCTCCATCGTGGCATCTGCTGTAAAGCTGGACTTTCATGTTGGCTCCCAGCTGTGGGGATTTGTTTTGTAGGATTTGCAGCAGCACTGGGAGGCCTGGCTGAGCCCTGGGTCACTGTGAGGGAAAGCAGGGAGCTGGTGATCCAATCCCACCCGGACACAGTGGGATCCAGCATGGAAAGACTCTCCTGGCACAGCGAATGGCAAAAGAGAGTCTTTTGTTCAGAAAAACGACCCAAAAGCTGGTTTGAAAAGTGCTTCAGCAGCCCCATCCTGCTCTGGAAGAGGTTTTGGGTTCACTGAGGCAGTGTAACACCCCAAGAACACGAGCAGTGGTTTATGCTGAAAAAGAAATAAAAAATAAATAAAAACCCAAAGTGCTGCTGCTGATGGTGTAAGTGACCCCAGTGACACCAGTTCCAGTGGGGCTCTGCTGGGAAAACCTGGGGGCACCCTCAGAAGGGAAAACGGGCCCTGGGAAGGACAGAATGGCCCCGGGAGTCCTCCAAGGGATATGCCCTCGTGACAGCTTCATTGGCATTCCGAACCAAGCAGATGTGGAAAATCCAGCAGGACCAATGTGGGTATTAAACCCTGGTGGCTGCTGTTTAAAATAACTTCCCAGCCTGCTTTTTTCCTCCTATGAAAAGGGATTTTGCAGCCTTCCCAAACCCAACTGGAACAGCTTGTTACCAAGTTTGATGACATTCCTGCCAGTTTGGCAACAGAGCATATTTTTAAAGCTCTACCTCCTGGAGTCAGGTGATCACGAGAAAAAATTTGATTATCATTTAAAAAAAAAATCAGGAAAGATCTAATCATAACAAGGCATGTGTGTGTAAGCCTGAGTCATGAATCCTAAAGGCTTTGAAACTCCAAGGCAGAGAGCAAATTTGCAAACTTTCATGATTCCTCAAATTCAGGCTGCCTTTTGTGCACGGCAGGAACACTCCCTCCTTCCTCATCTGCGAATCTCAGGAGTCCTGCTTTCTTCCTTAATGAAATTTTTGCTCCTTCCTGCCAGGATTCATGTTCCCAAAGGGGGAAAAAAATACAGTTCCAGTCTAGATGACTTCTGCCTTAGATTAAAAACAAATGCAACGATTTTATCAGGTCCAGAGGAAGCTGAGGGTGCTTCCACCCTGCATTCCGGCTTCAGCTGCTGGAAGGATGAATCCCACTGTGGTGTTCAAACACTTCTGTTTCCATCTCAACCTCTGAAATTCTCTGAAATTCCAGCAAGGATCCTTCTTCCAGGACATCATTTGAAGTTTGGACTGTGACTCACAAAAGCTGAGGTGCAGGGGCAGCTCTGACGCTGACCTTGGGCCAGTCGCTGCAACTGGAGGAGGTTTCCCCTCCCAAACCCAGAGGTAATCACAGAAAAACTCATGGAGATGTTGAAATACGGAGTGAACTGCATCACCAAACTCTTGCTCTCATCCACGAGCAGCGCTCTGCTGAGCCAGACCCGGGGTTGGGTTCGCACCTTCAGCTCTCCGGGCTGGGGAGGAGCTGGGCCATGCTGGGACGAGGAAGGTGGCACTTCAAGGGTTAACTGTGTCCTCTGTCCCAGTGCCACCACCCCAGGCTGGGACCTCCATGCCTCCCTGGCAGGGATGGAGCTGCAGGAGACACCCAGGTGGAACAGCCACACTGGCTTTGCCCAGGAGTTTTTTAAATGCCATCTTGAGCTGATTTAGACAAAGCTGCAAACATTCCTATTTCAGCCCAGTCACCTGGAACAGGGGCATCCCTGTGTTTCAGACACGTGGGACTCTCCCAAAAGTTCCCAAAATGCCTGACCTCCTTCCTGTGGGGAACAGCTGAGATCTCACTCATGGAGAAAGATCTGTCTGCTCCCCATCTTTCCAACTGGAGACAAATGCACAGCTGCCTCTTCTTCTCAGTGCAAATATGTCTTCTCTTTATTAAAGAAACTTCAAAAATCCTGTTGACTCACAGTTTCATCCCATCTCCCCAGCATTCCCAGCTCAGGATGGGTGGCTGCCATCCCGGGGAAGTTCCTGTGAGGATTTCCATGGAGCAGGGATGGGATAGGAGCTCCCTGGCAGCTTCTCAGCTCTGCTGCTCACTTGGATTCCAAGAAGCCTCTCCAGGCTTCCGTCCTGCCCTCAGCAATTCAGGGCTGTGGCTTGGCACAGCACTGGGATCCCAGACTGAATTCCCACATCCAACGGCATTGGTTTTTACGGATAAACAACAACAGCTGTTCAGCAATCACCAGCAACCCTACAATAACAAACTCAGGGCCTCTTTAAACACCTCAGCAATGTAAAAGACCTGTAAAATGAAACAGCACTGGGGAGGGTCCCCCACGCCGTAAAAAAGGCCCAGCAGCCAAACCACCAAGCCCTGAGAACCATATCAAACACTCTGCATCAAGAATTAATTAAAAGAAACCAGTGAAAACTACAGGGAAAAAAAAAAATCAAATTGCATAATACTCGTCCTGCGTGATGTTTCCCATTGAAAGGCCCCTCCATGTGGAGAGGAGCAGGCTTATCATGAGGCTCCCAGTCCTGTTTCAAAATTCAACCCTAATTGGGAAGTCATGACCAGCTCTTTCGTAATGGAAGAACTTGCAGAGGCAGATAAAAGTAAAATAATCAAATTAAAAAGGCCCTTTTCCCTAGGGACCAGTTCTGGGAGCCAGGGAGAGCTGATGGTTGCATTGTACTAATTCATGTTCTCTATGACTGATGTCCCTTTAGAAAGGGGAAAAAAGGAAGACCCAGGGAATCACAGGGCAGGCAGGTTCACCTCTGTGCCCAGCAAAATCACAGAGCAGAGTCCTGGAAAATATGTTCAGGCACGTGGAAGACAAGGAGGAGACTGGTGAGAGCCAACAGGGCTGCACTGAGGGCAGATTGTGCCCGACAAATTCAGTGACTTGTGACAACGGGGTTACAGAGCTCAGAGCCCCTGGCAGGGCCTAAAGGGGCTCCAGGAGAGCTGGAGAGGGACTGGGGACAAGGGATGGAGGGACAGGACACAGGGAATGGCTTCCCACTGCCAGAGGGCAGGGATGGATGGGAGATTGGGAAGGAATTCATGGCTGGGAGGGTGGGGAGGCCCTGGAATAGAATTCCCAGAGAAGCTGTGGCTGCCCCTGGATCCCTGGGAGTGTCCAAGGCCAGGCTGGACAGGGCTTGGAGCCACCTGGGATGGTGGAAGGTGTCCCTGTCATGGCAGGGGGTAGAACTAGATGAGCTTTATGTTCCCTTCCAACCCAAACCAGTCTGTGATTCTATGATACAGAATTTCTATAAATATCATTTATCAATCTGCAGCTTTACCCAAATGGTGCATGAAATCACCCGGTGGCACTGGGCCAACATCAGTGACCTGCAATTCTGGCAGATTTACCCTGCTCAGTGCAGGCTCTGCATGGAGAGGACTCTTTCCTTGAACAGGCACTGAGCACGGATCGCCTCATAATGACCAGAAACCACAATAAACCAAACATTTTACCAGCCAGCTGCGTGATTAACCTCCTTCCACTGGATATTCACAAGGACAAAACCAGCAGATAATGTGCCATCCTGCATTCTCGCTCACAATTAAGTAACGTGGCTGATTAATGATACAGACATCCTTCCAAAGAGCTGCTGCCATGCCAGGGAATTTGGATTTTATAGGACAAGTGTGGGTTACAGTGTCACTGGCCCAGTGACAGAGGCTCCAGCCACCTGCAGAAATCCACGGAAGCACAGAGCCTTTCCCACAGACTCTCTGCCACCCATCCACGCTCGGCAGAGCTGCTCCATTCCCACAGGATCTGCCCCCTTTCCCTGCCTCCCTGAGCTGCTTCCAGCCACGGCTGTGCCCTTGTTTGCAGCCACGTGCAGTGTCACATTCCCACTCTATGCAGTGTCACATTCCCACTCTGGACAGTGTCACACTCCTGTGCAGTGTCACATTCCCACTCTATGCAGTGTCACATTCCCACTCTGGACAGAGTCACATTCCCACTCCATGCAGTGTCACATTCCCACTCTGGGCAGTGTCACATTCCCACTCTGGACAGAGTCACATTCCCACTCCGTGCAGTGCCACATTCCCGTGCGCTGTCACATTCCCGCTCCTCTGGACTCCACACTGGATTAAGGAGCTCAGTTGCTCATTTGCAAGCCAGCAGGGCCCGTGGTGCAGAGCTTTGCATAAGTAAAGCAGCAGCAGCTCCAGGCTGAGCCTCTCCGAGCCCTGAGGAGAAGCACAGCCTGTCCTGGGCTCTGCCCAAGGTGTTCCCCTTTTCCCTGCCTCCAGGGAGAAGGGAGGAGCTGGCAGGGGAGGCCCCGGGATGCTGCCTGTCCCCTGGAGCTGTCCCAGCCAGCCCCAGGCACAGGGAAGGGCTGGGAATGTGGGAATGTTTGCTGGGAAGCACAGACCATCTCCTGGATCCTCTTCCAGGAGGAGGAACAGGACATTTGGCAGTAAAAGGAGAGGCAGCTGAAGCAAGTTGCTTTCCCCTCCTGTGGCCCTACCACGATTTTCTTCCACAGCTTGAATTTCCCCCTCATTAATCCAGCTCCAGCCTCACTTTCGTTCCAGTCCACAGGCTCTTTGATACCTTCTCTTTCTTTCCTCCAACTCCTCACAGCTTTAGCAAACCCACTCCAGCTCTTCTTCCCTCTGAAACTCTCCATTCCCAGACTCAGAAATTCCCTCTACCCAAGGCGAGAAATACCCTTTCCTCATTTTTGGAAAACGAGAAAACAGAGGATTCTATAGGGACGGCTTCAGGCCCTGTATCCATGAAAGGTGAACAAGAACAGCTCCCAGAACAGGCCCTGTGCTCCCTCCCTGTTTCCTGCAGGCCAAAAGCAGATTCCCAGGGCTGCAGCTCCAGCAGGGACCAGAAGCTGCTGGGACACTGCAGCAAACTGGATGTGCCACACTGTATCCATCAAAACGCTGGGAATTAGGGCTCAGCCTAGGGCTTAGCCCCTCCATTTCCCAAAAGCCAAAGCCCTGCTGAGTGGTGGCACCCGGGACACACAAGTGGGAAGTGCAGAAGCTCAGAGCTCATTGCAGAGCCCCTGCCAGGCTGAGGAAGAAGGGCCTTCCCTCCCAGCCCGTGTGGCAGGGGACAGGGTAGGGGCTCTGGAGCTCTGTGCCTGGAAGGGGCTCTGGAGATTTGTGCCTCCTTTGCCTGACTCAAAGAAAGGCCTCAAAATTCCAGTTTTGCACCTGCAAAGCAGCTTGTCCAGGGAAGGGCCAGGTGCCAGTGTGTGACCCTTTGGGGACCTGATGGATGTGACCCATCCGAGCTGTGGTGACACCGGCAGCTGCAGGTGGCACAGGGATGCTGAAATGCTCTCCACCTTTGGAAAAGCCCAGAGCTCTGCAGCTCATCGTGTCCCCAGCAGCGCTGCCCGTGCTGGGCCCTACCTCCAGCACTGCTATTTTTAAGCTGGATTTGCCACGGGAGAATCAAATCTCCTTTAGAAGGCACCGACTGCAGCAGGCACTGCAGCACATCCCGGGCTGCCCATCCAACAGGTGAGGACACCTCAGCTCCATCCTTTTTCCTCGAGAAATCTCACCTTGATGCCAGTGCCACTGGCTCTGAGGGAATGCTACTGCAAGGGCTGCAGCAGGGGGACAGCAGGTGAGTGTTGAGCTGTTACAACAAGATGCAATCAGATTTTACAGGCAAAAAGAAGCAGATGGGGCAGCAAGATGTGGAATTACACCTGCAACACAGAGCAGGCACTGCTGAAGCTAAACCCACCCACCCAATAAAGGCAGGAGCTGCCAGGCACTGGGAGCAGGCTCTGGGTTTAGAGTCTCCTTCTCCACAGTGCCTTAAAAGCTCACTCCAATTTATCCAGCACTTCTCCTTTAGCAGCAGAAAATAAAGTGGGTCAAAGGCAGCTTTTCAGCAGGAAAATCAATCTAAAATTACAACACTTGGGGGAACCAAGGCAGTGGTGAGAGAGAACACAGAGCTCTGCCACCCCTGCACTTCTCCACCCCTGCACCTTCTCCTGGAAGAGGAGACCACAAAGATTTTACACCCCCTCCTTGCTCAGGCCTTGGCAGGACCATCACCCTTCCCTTCTTCAGTCACCAGGCACTACAAGAATCTGCAGTAAAAGCTCCTCAGCTCCAGTTTTGCTCTTTACTTTGTCTTAGGAATGGAAGGAAGGGAGAGTCAGGGTTGCTGAGGTGAGAAGAAACGTATTCTGCAAGCTCAGCCCGCCCCTTGGTATCCAAAGAGACTGAGGAGAGCTTTACACAGGAATAAATCCCCCTCTCTGCCCAGGACAGGTGCACTCTGCTGCGTCTCTGAGGGAAGATTCCACTGCACAGCATCCATAAGCTTTACTCTTTTTATTTCTCTTTCAGTGGAAATATGTCAGAGCCCAAACACGAAGCCATTTGATTTCCTGTGTTAGGAGGGTCTCGCCTGGGCCATTTTGGAGACTTAATGGGGGGGGGTTCTGCAATCAAAACTTTGTTTTGAGGTTTACTGTGCTTTCTCAAGGAGACCTCAAGGTACAGCAATGGATCCATGGCAGCCCTGGACTGTTATTCTGTGCTATAAATCCCTCCCTACCGCCACTGAGTCTAATTTTCTGAGCCAATGTCAATGTGCTGGCTATGCAAAAACCCATTTGTACCCCATGATGCACAGACAGCCCAAGGCTCTGCCATCCACAGAGGAGAGAAAAGTGGCATTACCACCACAAGAATGTGAAATCTTGTTTAAAATTCCTGCTGTTTTTTTTTTTTTTCCCCAGTTGTTTTTTTTCCCAACCTGTCAGAGGGCAGGAAGTTGACAGGATGTTCAAAGACACCGTGCAGCAGCCACGGCTGCATCCTGTGGGTGTCCAGTGTGCTCAGAACACGCACTAAAACACAACACAGACACCTTCATCTGTCTAAACCCAGCTCACTGCTGAGCCTTAAGTTAGTTCTGGAATTCTTATCCACCTTTCTGACTTACGGCTTTTCATAACCTTCTCCCCGAGTGCAGCAGCTCCCTGCAGAAACCATTCACCACTCCATGCTGCCTCCAAATTTTACTTCTCCCATACTGCGCTTTCTCTTCCCCAAAAAACATTGCTTTATCATCCGCTTTCTCCTTGAAAGTTCCTGTGCTCCCAAAGCTCCATGGCTTTCCTCTCTCCCCCTGCCTTCTATGCAAGTCGGGAGCTACTAAGAGGATTAGTGCAGGTGTGAGCAGGGAGACAACAATTGCTGCGTGTGCAGGGAATTCGGGAGCGCTTTCGTTTGCCACCCCTGGCTGCCATGGAAAGGAGGCCAAGGGAATCAGCAGGTTACTGTTTTCCTCTCCACTTGCAAATGTGAAGTTTCCTGCTATGAGATTTCGTGAGTGCCAAATGCTCTGCCAAAGGTTTTCAGATGATCTGGCTGGAGAGCAAGAAGCGTCAGACATCTCATTGCAAACTGGGTTCCCAGCCCAGTTTTGTCCTCAGAAGTGATTCAAAGGACTTTGAGAGGAACCCAACAGTGCAGGGATCTTCTGCTGCACTCCTGTTAGTACTTACAAGAGGCCTGAAGTCTCAAATATCCCGAAATTAATCCTATTTGGCTTTGTACCTGTCAGGTCTGTCTGACATCCCTCACTTGACTGCTATTCATATTCTATGCAACATATTGTTCCCTTTTCCTTCTGTGCTTGCATAAGAGAAATACAGATATAAAGAAAAGCAATTATTTTGCAAGTAAAACTAGAACCACCCAGGCTAAATCAGGCAGTTTTCAGGCATCATCTTAAAAAAGCAGGGCTCAAAGTACAACAGAGAAAAACGCAGCCTCCTCATGATGCGAGTGATCATCTGCTCTTCTCGCAGTTCTTTCATTTCTTATTCAGCTGATTTGGAAACCTGGGGGGCAAATCTTCCTCTCCAGCCTCGCTTCAAGACCTGCAGACAAAATGGGCCAGAAGTCTTGTTTTTAAATATTAATTCTCATTCATGGCAGCACAGGCAGGCATTGCTCCCCTTCGGGAGGGGCAAGGGCAGGTGTCTGGCTCCTGCCTGCCCTCAACAAGTGATTCCCAGATGGAATAGCCAAGCCAGCCTCTTGCAGAGCTGGGGGAAGGATTGATCTCACTGAGATACTGGACAGAATGGGCAAGAAACCTGCCTGGTAAGGCTGTTGTGACCCTCAGCGCCAAGGATGACGATCCAGGATTTGCTCCAGACATTTGTGTACAACAGTCTGGCATGCATTGATTTCTCTCCTTTGTTCTCCCCAGTTTCTAAAATCATCTCCCCAGCCTTTGAAAAGTGTAAGGAGAGATGGAGAGTTCAGCCGAGCCAAATGATCCATGGGTTTGGGCCTTAAAGACACTTGCTCATTTAGCTTTTGGGTGTGTTTTTAGAAAACAGGACAGTGCAAAACCAGACTGTTCTCAAACCTCCCCTGGACAGTTTATGACGTTACACAATAGCGGGGTTCAACCTTCTCCCCAACACCACAAACAAATCAGCCCTGCTCAATGCCCTGAGAGGTTCAACTGGCCAGGAATATTTCAGTGTTTAAATCAAGCAAACAAAATGAGATTGCTCTCATTCAGCCTTTCCAGCTGCAGACACAGGAGACGTGTCAGCGCCACAGGTGAGAGCGTTTCTGCAACAAGGTTTTCACCTCAATCACACCTCATACAAATCCATTTTCCGGACCTGGTGCCACCACTGGCTGCAGGGTCATAGTCACAAAATACCAAACCCTATTTGTTATCCCGGGCCAGAGTAACGGCATTCACTTTTCCAAGCAGCCCAGGCTCCAGTTCCAGACACGGATCTCTCACTCTCGGCACTGGCCAGACCTGGGGGAGACACAAGAGCAGCACCAGAGGGGAAAAAATTGTGTGCTGGGGAGGCAGCAGCAAGCAGAGGTCTGGGTTCCTCGTTGGTGGTGACTGTGCATCAGCAGCAAACACCAGATCATCCATTTGAACCCAATTTTCCTAATCCACACGGCTCTTTCCCAGATGAACTGAGGGATGCTGATGTTGCCAGAAGAGGGAGGGTTCAACGAAGAAGGTAAGACAGGCAGAGACCCAAAGCAGACATGGAATCTCTTGGGAGGCAGGATGGTCTTCAGGAAGTGTTTCAGGGACAGTGATCTTGCCCTGGATGCTGTGGAACTCATCATATTGCCTGGGAGGCTGGACCAAGAGTCAGCTCTCACACAATTTTACAAGGCAAAAGAAATCTTCATTTTTTTGAACCATAGTCCCTAAGCTTCCAAAGGAATTAAATCTCTGGTCCTGCCCCTCAAACCTTGCCAGAAGGGAGAGGAGAGGGAAGTGCAGAAGGTCAAAGCTGATGCCTTGACTCCCCAAGGAAGGCTCGAGACCACCCAAACAGTGTGGCAGGGGCTGATAGCAGAAGGAGTATCTTCTTACTCCTTTGCACTTTTAACACATACTGGGCAAAAAAAAAAAACCAGTAAGTGCTCAAATCCTCTTTATTTGATCACCACTGGAGGTGGCTGGGACAGCAAAACCTGCTCCAGCAGAAAAACAGAGACAAAACAGCTCCTTGTATTCTTAAGAAACTAACCAGAGTTGATCACAGGCTAATTAATGAAATAATTTTACATCCAAACTGCTGAAGAGTCAAAATGAAGCACTGATTTTGGGACAGCGGAGGGCTGAGCCCTCCCTGTGCCATATGCAGAGCAGAAAGCTCTTCCAAATCCAGGTCCCCTGGAGCTGGTGCGAACTTCTAGCCCCCACCAAATCATCTCCTCCCAGCCCACACAATCCTGAACTGGTTTTCATGGGATCATGGCATCCTGGAGTGGTTTGGGTTGGGAGGGACTTTAAAGCCCATCCAGTGCCACCTCCTGCCGTGGGCAGGGACAGTTTCCACTGTCCCAGGTTGCTCCAAGCCCCATCCAACCTGGCCTTGGATACTGCCAGGGTGGGGTTTGTTGAAGTGGAACAGCTTAAGGAGAGAGGCTCCAACAGACACCCAGGAAAGGCCCCTCCATAACCCAATGAGCCAATCCTTATTCCAGCCTCCCCTCTGCCCCACTCTCATTTCATTGGAAACCTCCTTTGTCTCCCATGGTTTGGACAGAAAACAGGCAAAGAAGTGGGAATCAGCATCAGTGAGAACGACCACAGTAAAAACACAGTGAGAGCTCAGCTCCTCAACACCCTGAGCATCAGCAGTGATTCCTTAGAGCAGGAGAAGGAAAAAAGTCACTCACCCTCACAAAGCTGGCGGGAAACCATCCTTCTTCATCATCAATCTGACCCCACCACCAGTCCTTGTTGGAAGCATCCAGGACCTTGATGACGTCTCCTGCTTTAAACGCCAACTCCCGGTTGGCCATGGTGACGTGATCCCATACTGCCTCAGCACTGACAATGGAACCACCACTGATCAGCTTGGGGAGAGAAAGGCACAGTCAGTGAGAGCCCACAGCCCCGGCCTCGCACATGCACAGCAGCACACACACACAGCAAAGCTCGGCCAAACAGCTCCTCCACGGCAATCCCACCCTCACAGCGCCGCTGTGGCCGCTCCCACTGCCCCCCATCCTGCTCCCAACCATGCCAGGCAAGCTCCAGGTGCTGCGTCCGGTGCCTCCCAGGCCCTGGCATGGGACAGCAGCACCTCCCCTCCCACCTCCACACATGCACATCTGTCAGGGACAATTCCGTCGGCACAACGCACAGCTCCCAAAAACAGGGAGAAACAAGCGATGGTGTCCTGCAAAGGAATTTTCACTTCAGTTGAAATGTCAGAGGCTCGGGAGGCTTTCCATGCAGATCCAAGCAAAGGTAGTGCATGTATTTAGAATGGTTTTTTTGAAACTGGGAGTTGCCCGTTTTAGTGCTGGTGATGTACTGACATCCCTCGCTCTGACACCCTGCTGAGCTGGGCACAGCCCAGCCCAAGCTCTGACCACGGGAATCCTGCTGACTCTGGCTCTTGGGACAGTCTGCACGGAGCAGATCCCGGCCCCTGGACGCTGGACTGAGGCAGGACCTCGGGAACATCTCATGGAGCCTCAGAACTGCACCAGCACGGAGCAGGTCTCCTTTGTGACAGACATGAAACTCCTGCTCCGTGCTGGCAGGAAGGGCTCCTCCCAACACTGATGCTTCCACAACACCGAGCATCCATCCGTGCCCAGGACACTCCCTGCTCCTCTGAATGGCAGCTGTGTGGTTTTTAACAGAATAATAAATTGTGTTTATGTTTCGCCCACTGCAGGAATTCTGTGCTGAGCACTGAGGCTGCCCCAGCTAATACAGATTTTCCCCACATGCTAATTAGCCTGTCAGAGCCATCCTGGGCCTCGCTGCTTAGCTCTGCCACTCAGACACCCTGACCATGGCCTTGGGCTCCCTGCAAGTCCCAGTTTCAGCCCTGTGACCTGTACAGACCTTGCTGTGGTGAGGCTCTGAGAGCCTCAGTGTCCTCCCAGCTCGGGCAGGAACACAAAGCCCACCAACAGTAACGCCTCACAGTGGTTATGCAAGTGTTGAGGCACTGGCAAAGGTTAGACAGCTCCTCATGGAAGTGTGGCTTCCCCAAACCTCTGTTAATCACTACCTGCACAGTGAAAACTTGAAGGAGATCTTCTAGCACAGCTTCAGGGTTCTCAGCACAAACAGAGAACATCCAAGTTGTGCAGAAAATCCAGTGAACAGATGAAAGGGCCTGATTTACCATCTGCCTGGAACTGGCTTTCCTTTAAAGACCTGAGCTCCTTGGGTTTGGGACAGCTGGAGCTGCAGTTCCAGCCCTTCAGTTGTAGAGTCAGTCGTACGCAAAGAAGCTTAACCTGACAGTGCCTTTCATCCTCAAAACCCAGGTGGATCCAGTCAGTGGGCAGCAAAGGAAAGCAATAACGTTCCTCCACTTTCACTTTGACAAATTCTCCCTTCTCATTTGGAACCAGCTGTAAATGCAACATGCCCTTTGTGTGTCATGCAGGGGACTTGCCCCCACGAGCCTCACAAGGCCCTGTGACAGCAGACGGAAAACCAAGGCATGGAACGAGCTCTCAGTCGATGACTGAACTGACAGCAGAGAGCATGTCCTGCTTCACTGAGGGGTTATATCCCAGACAGAGCTGGAGGGAGCTGGGCAGCACAGGCTCCCATCCAAACCACAGCACGTGGAGTCTGATGGTGATGGACCCCCAGCTCACCCCAGCTCTGGGCTCAGCAAAGCAGGGCAGCGACATCTGGAGAAATAACAGTTCTAAAGACTGATTTCTGCTTCCAGTGCCACATCTGGATGCTCGGCCATGTTTCAGTGCCTCCTCACAGCCTCTTGCTCTGCTCCAAATCATGAACTGGGATCAGTTTAAACCACAGAGAACCCCGGGACAGATCTGAAAGGGATGAGACTGCAGAGCTGAAGAAGCCCCCACAATACATTTAATAATAACAGTTGTCTGTTCTTCTGCCAGGCCTGGGCTCTTCTCCTTCACCAGTACTTCCCTTTGCTCTATTTATGGATGCTGTTTCCAGCTGTGCTTTCCCAGGTAAGGAAGTCCTGCCCTTCCAGCCCCCAGTTTTTCCTTCCCCCAGGCATTTCACCAACCCTTTTAGGCACCCAGATCCTCTGACTGCATTTTTTCCGGAACATAGATGACCAGAATTGCAAATACTTTTCCCAAAGGGACCTTACCAGAGATTTGTGAAACAACATGAAATATTTACTCCAGTGTCACAGAAATCTCCCAGAAAAACCTCACATGGCCCCCTTTCCCCATGGCCACCTCCCACCCGTGGCTCACTGTGATCCTGCATTCAGCTCGTATCAGTAAACGTGGTAGAGTACGTTCTCTTTGGCTGGAAAATCAGTTTTCTTGTCAAAAAATGAATCGGGCTGGCCTGACACTTGTTCCTTTTGTTAATGCCATTGGGTATTTTAGTCCCTTTCCCACTGATGAGGAACCAGGAACAGAGCTATTACGCAGGAGCCGTGTTCCTGCTGCTTCTGCTTCAGCTGACATAGACTCTGCTGTCACTTCACACACAGGCAGTTCTGGGCACAAACTGCCACAGAAACGTCACTGAGCCCAAACTTCAGAGGGACTGGGCTTCAAACCCTCCCAGCCTACTTTGCAAAAACCCATTCCCGAGCCTGAGGCACAAAATCCCAGCTCTGAGGAGCACGGCTTGACCAGCGGTGAGGGCTGGCGGGAACTGCAGAGGGACACAAAGGGACAGGGGGGTGACACCTCAGCCTTTTTGTGCTGAGGTCTGGAAGCTGCTTTCAGGGCATGTCAGGAGCTGGGGTGGCTTTGCAAGGTGATTCTTGATCTCAAGGAGGAAGGCTCGAAGTCCTTGATTCTCATTGATCCTTCCCAGCCCCTGGTCCTTACGGTCAGCCCAAGGAAGGGATCCATATGCCAGGAATCCTGCAAGCATCCCTGGCCTTTTGGAACACAAATCCAAGGATGGCAGCGGGATGGTAGAACTGGAGTTCCAGCCATCCCACGAGCTGAGTCCACTGAGAGAATGTCAGAGCCTAAAATGGAAAGATCCAGTTTAATTTACGTTGCAAGACATCTTGCTGCATCCGTGGAGCCGTCTGGCTCTCTCAGGGCAGGGTTATGGAGACAGAACCTGACATCTGCAGCAGCAGGAGATGAGAAACTGGAGAAAGGTCAGCATGAAATACAATTTTCTGAGAGAATCCAGCACAGGAGTTCTTCACTCCAGAAAGTTCACGGCTCTTGGCATCAAAGCTGGGGCTCAGTGCTGTGGTCAGAGACATTCAGCCAGAGACCTTGAAAGGAATTTCTCTCCCATCAAGTCAGATGCCTCCCACACTGCAGCTGAGAGAGTCATCTGGACTCCCTGATAGCCAGTGAAGAGAAAGAGACACATCTGGAGCATGATTCATCCCAGCTATTTCAGCAATCTACCTTCCAGCCAGGTGAATCATGCCCTAGAAATTACTCTGTGTTTAACTGGCTGATGCACAAGCTTGTATTTCCTGCGTTTGAATGTTTATCCCATCTACAATTCGGCCATTACTAAAACCAAAGAACTGGATTTAAGGATAATAATCACAAAAGGAACAGTCAAATATGAAAGCACACTCTCCCAGACACAGCAGTTTTCTGTATGGTGAAGGCTGATGGAAATAAAGTTGTGCTCTCTGTGCCCACCAGAAGAATTCACGAAATCTCAGCCCTGTAAATTCACAAAAATGAGGACTCAGATATTTGGGAAAGTGTCCTACCATAAGAAGAGGGAAGCAGAGAGAAGAAATGCAGTAGGTGACAAGGACATTTGCTCTGACATCCCCTAAACACTGCCTGTCTTCCAGGTGCAAGTCCTACTTCCCATTAGAATCAATTATTCTTGGCAGTTGCTTGTTCAAAGCAAAGAGCCCAAAGAGAAAATTCCTCAATGCTTTCACCTCGTAACATCAGAGCAGAAACGCCCAGGAGCATTTCGGAACTACAGACCTGAGAATAATGTTTCCTGTTTTACAGGAGACTGCAGAGCACTTTCTGGGATGGAGGAAAAACTTTCTCAGTGGGCAGAAGCCCAGATTAAGCACTGGGATGTTTGTGTGGGCTGGGCACCGGGCACTGGCCTAACAAACACCTGGCCGTGACCAAAGGTAAATTCCAGGGCAGAGAGAGGAGGGGCCATTTCCACATCCCAGCACCACAAACTGACTTAATGAGGAAAACAGAAAGGGCAGAAAGACAATGTTCTCTCTAATTACAGGCACAGCTGGCACATTTCTGGAGCACACTAGGAGCAGGGTGTATTATCCCTGCATCACCCAGATCGCAGCCTCTGCCTTCCCAGGGATTGTCCCCACAGGTCTCCAGAGCACTCAGCAAACCTCCAAGAATTCAGTCACAAACCCTCCCTTCTCCAGATGCTCCTTGAAGACATTCCCAGCACTCCAATACAACGGGTGAGTGCTTTACAACAGCGAGCAAAGCCAGCCGAAAGGACTGAAATCATTCCTGCTGAAGGTCTGTGAGGATTTTGCTTTCTTCTTCTCGGCTGGTGTCATTTCCAGGATGGAACGTGGCCACTGGAAATACTGAATTACATTAGAGGTGCTGCCAAAATAAAATGACAACAACAACAAACAGTAAGAAAGGGTTTCAGGGGACTCTGCAAGGCCCCACCTGTGGCTGCAGCACCGACAGCACGTGCCAGGGATGCTGAACTCTGTCCTCACCGGTGCAGGAAAAGCTCAGAAAGGCCCATCTGGCCAAAGATCCCAACTGTCTCCTTCTCCTCTTGCACTTCCCAAAGCCAAATGGCTTTAATGGGTCATTAACGCCACAGGGGAGCTTCCAAGGAATGTAAGGGAGGTGCTCAAAAGTGGGAGTTTGACTCTGGATTTTTCAATTTTCTTTTGCGTTCGTGCCTTTGTGGCACCTCTATTATAAAGATGCCATAACTGTCCCCATCCAAGTGAGAGGGAAAATGAAAAATAAAAGGAGTAACAGGAACAGGTCACTGCTACAGGAGCTGGTGGAGTCACTCTGTCTAACTCTGTTACTAGAGTGGGTCTGGAGCAAATCCACCCAAGCTGAAGGAGAGGAAGGGAAGGGGAATTCCAGGAAAGATCCTCCTGCAGCAGCAGGAGTCCCGCCCATCCCACAGTCTGTATCCACAGCATATCCTGATGAAAAAAGCCCAGGAGCACCGCCTAGGATGGCTTCCTAAAGCTCAAAGTGAGCCAGGGGTTCCAACTTCTCCCAGGCCACTGCAGCGTTTAAATCTCTGAGCCCTGAACCAGCCGTGGCCCTGCAAAGAGACTTCAGCTCCACGGGACAGGACCAACTGGAAGAATATTTCAGGGAATGGGTGAGCCTCTGCCTCCACTCTGGTGCCGTTTTCCCTCACTTCCCAAGCCAGGATGCACAGTTGGAGGCAAACATCTGCTCCACCTCAGCCCCTGCCTGCAGTGAGGCAGTCAAGGATTAAACAAGTTGGAGCGAAATCAGCCACTGCTGCAAAATGCTGCTAAATATTCCCAACTCATCAACACTTACTGGCTTCTTATGGGCCAACTTGAAGAAGAAATCAGGGCCTTAGTGGTCCCTGGAGACTGAAATGGGCACAAAAGGGCCATTCAAACCACTCTCACCTGTCCATACCTCTTCCAGGGATAAATAATCACTGCTAGCCTGCAAGATTCCACCCTGAGTTTTCAGCACAGAGATCCAAAATGCACATAATGAAGAGCCACGTTCCCAAAAAACCCAAAGAAATCTACCATCAATCACCATCTCCTTAGAAAATTTCAAGTACCTCAAAGTTTCCAGGACCATGGCCTCTGGGAATATGAATAATCTTAAGGCAGGGAAGTGTTTCTCTATTTTATCATTTATTACTGCATCAGTAGAGCTGTAACAGTAAAAGATGAGAGCTCTGGGTAGTTCCCTTTCAAATCAGCGTTACATAAACTGTGTCCTCCTCCACAGGAGCAGGATGCAGGAATAGGAGCAGGCTGTGAGGGGAGATGGAGAAATGTGGTGAGTGGCTGCCATTTGTTCGAATTGTTCTTGTACAGAGATGCCCTTTATTCAGACAACATAAAAGCCCTGTAAAATCACAATAGCGTTTCCCACACGGTGTTCACCAGGCCCCTCCACAATGGAGGCAGCCAAAACATCTTCAAAGAAGGATACACAGAGAGCTGGTGTTCAAAGAAATCCACGCTCAGGGGAAGGACAGGACAGAGCAGAGATCCACAGACCCCCAGCCAAGTGAGAACACCACTCTGCTTCCCGTGTTCCCAGAGGAAACCTCACACTGCTGCAGGGGCACTGCCACAGCACGGGCTGGTGGGGCTGGGAATGTGCTGTCAGCTCCCAGATTCCCCCACAGCTTTGCTGGGATCCACTCCCATGAATTCCCAGGACACCCCTGCCCACGGAGCGCGCAGGGGAGCAGTGCATCCCAGCTTTCAGTGCCACATCCCGCTGCTTTTCCCAGCCAGGATGCGGTCACTCAGCTGCTGGAGCAGACAAAGGCAAGTGCACAAGAGAACATCACCCCAGCCCATCCCGCTGCACTTCTGCTCTTGCATAATCTCCCCCGAGTCCCTCGGATGGTGTGTTTATTTTTAAACCTCTCGTCAGGAATTATACAAAGTGAATAATGCCCAATCTCAGTGAATGGCCCCACGGCTCATTCACCAAACACAGGGGAGGGCAGCTCCACTTGATTTGCTCATTCTCTGAAGAGGTGCAATCACCCAAAGGTTAAGCACAAGGCAAAGAATTTCCCTTTCTGCTTTCAAGCCCTTTGATGAATTTAACTAATGACTGGATTTCAGCTGAAAGAGGCTGATTGGAGTGAGAGTCTCCCATATCCCATATTCTGGGAAGGCTGCCACACTTGGTTGGAAGCTTTATCTTTTATTTATCTATACGTTATGTGGAGAGTCAGTACAGACCTAAAGGCTCCTCAGGACTGGGCTGTTCTATTTTTCATTGATTTACACTTTCTTGAGAAGATCTCACCTGGCAGACAGGAAATCACTCGGCCTCAGCCAGGCTGCAGCAGCAGAGCCCAGGGGATGGCATTAGTCTCATTTTCCACCTTATTATGATTATTGCCCATGTCATTCCTATTAATAACAGCAGCCACAAGGCAGGGCCGTGTATGGACACTGAGAGTGCCTGGAAAAGCCTGGCAGCAGCGAGGAGAAGGATGGAAGGTGCTCACAAGGCAGAGTTACCCCACTGCAGCTTTGAGCTCAGTTTTGATGGAGCATATGTCACCCTAATTGCTTCCCAATCTCTCCTGCGGACGGGGCTCATCAAGGCTCCCCTTGCCTCATGACACATCTTTCATGTAGAGTAATTACAAACAACCACGAGACATCACCTTTTAACTCAGATAAATGATGAGATTGGGACTGGAGCTCCAAGTTTGAACTGCTCCGTGGCAAACGGCACCTTCAGCAAGAAGGGCCAGGGCAGCTCCCAGTGCCAGGGACTTGGGGCCGACAGGGGCTGTCAGCACGCATCCCTCATTACAGCACTCAGGAACAAACCATAAATAATCCCCAAGATCCAAACCTAAAATGCTCACACAAATCCCAGCCTCCTGTCCCCAGAAAGGACTCCTCACATTCCCAAGTCAAGGCCACAAGAGCCTCCAAGACCTGGAGTTGTACTGAAACCCTTCCCGCCCAGGGGGCTGGAGCTGGGCTTTGATTTACACCCAGTCCAGTGTCCCTGGCCGAGCCTGCAGGATGATGGTTGGGTGGGGAAGCAGTCAGGATTCCCAAGATGTGCTCCCAGTTCCATAAAGCCCCAGCCAAGCATGTACCAGGCCCAGGAACATCGAGGCACCGTGGGCACCACCCAGGGAAGGAGGGATCTGGCTCTCTCTCAGTCACCCAAGGGTGTAGAGTAAGGCAGATATTACAAAATAGATGCAAATTCAGATTTGGGAACCTACAGAGAGGGACAAGAGGCTGCTGGGGAATGCTGAGCCCTGGGCTAAGGAGAAACAGCACCAAGACCATCCTGAGCATCCCTGTGTCCGTTGTGCAACCAATCCACAGCATCAAAATCCCTTCATGTATGACCAGGACTTGACTGGAAAAATCAGGAATGCCAAATCTGGACTCATTTTACCCCAAAAGCCTGTCCTTATTCAAACTTCCCTGCCAGGGAGCAGACTGAGAAAACTGAGTTCATCTGAGCAACCAAATGGTTTTCACAAGGGGAGGAGATAAAATTGTCATTGCTCTGAGGAAAGCAAGAGTAACCCACGTTTTAAAGGATATTTATTTTAAAATGTATGTCACCTGTTGCTCTGGGACATGGAAGTTTCCAAAGCAGTAAGGAATTAAAGAGAAAATCACACAAATGACTCCCAGTGGATTGAATTATTTAACACAACAGAGCTCCTTACAAAGGGAACAGCACACGGATGTGCTCATCCCAGCTGTGGGATCTGTATCCCTGAAGCTGCAGAAGTGCCAGCAGCCAGCCCAAAGCTGGTGACACACAGCTAAGCCAGACAGCTGAACCCAGCAGGAGCAGTGGCACGGGGACACAGGGCTGCACCCTGGCACACACGCCAGGAACACCCAGCGCAGCCACTCCCCTCATCCAGATCCAAGAATTCCTGGGGAAATGAATAAAAGCAACAGGACCAAAACTCACAGCTCTCTGTGTGGATACTTTGTCCTAAAGAAGATGACACAGTTGGCCAGCTCTAAAAATCATGGAAGGAAATGAATTCCAATGCAGGGCTATCGATACAGACCAGGAACATCACTCCTGGAGGGCCAAGTCCAAGCAAGCAGCAGCAAGAGCCCCTTCGTGACAGAGTCACTGCAATGTGTTCTAAAACACCTTTTAATAATGAAGCAGATGCCTGGTTTGTGTCATGTTAGACCACAATGTATTAAACACATCGCCAGGAATCCTCAAGAATGCCTAACTCCCACATATTGGTATTGTAGTAAGAGGCCAAAATTATAGTATTTTTTTAAAAGATATTTTTAGTACTTAGAGCTTGGAACTTAAAAAGTGGTGGCTGTTATTAGTGCAAATCAATGACCCGGCTGGATTAAAGTCCAGATGAATGCATTACACTGATCAAATTCACCACCTGGGCTCTCTATTTGCTTTTCTCATCTCCTGGTTTCTCAGGGTAAGTCCCTGCAGCTCACATCTCACACAGTCACGGAGGAGTTTGCTGGCAGATGAGGGGAACGACATCCACAAATTGTTTCCCAGGCCCTGAGCTCACAGAAAATGTAATTAAATGAAGCACAAAGGGAGCAATGGCTGGAGAAGCAACAGCTGGGCCCCAGGAACCACCCTTGGCTTTGGGGGACTGCAGGGGCAGTGGCAGCCTTGTCTCCCAAGCCAGGGAGAAGCAGAGCCTGTCCAGCTGCTCTTGTGCAAACCAAGAGCCACCCAGCGAACATCCCATTGATTCCACTTCCAGCAGGAAAAGGATAAACCAGGATGAGCACCCAGAATAAGAAATGGCCAGACAAAGCTTCTTGCCCCTGAATTGTGATCTTCATGAGAGTCATTCCAGCAAAACCACAGGTTTTCCTCGTGATTTCCAGTATTCCAGCACCTGGACCAAAAAGCAGCTGTGGGCATCCTGAGGGGACAGCCCGTGCCATCCACCAGCCCTGTGCTGGCAGGAAGAGCACAGCAAACCCAGCCAGGCACAGCTCAGCTCCTCACAGCAACCACGTCCTGCTCTCCCATCCCACCGTCCATCCCCCAGCTCCTGAGAGGCCAAACAGGCAGGACTTCAGAGAGATAAAGCCAAGAGATAAGGGCAAAGCAGCTTCTCCCCTTGAGACGCTTGTTGAGCCAAAGCCTGTGGCATCCTCTGGCTCTCCGAGCCCTCTGAGCTCACCGGGGCCCTGGACTGGCCCGAGAACATCCTGCCTTATGTCCTGCATCACTCACAGACCTGGGAACACTGAACATTCCCAGGGCAGACCCTGCCTTCCTGCTGGTTTTGGGGAAGCAGAGCCCGGGGCACTGCGTGGCTGTGCCACACCCCCACCTTTGTCCCTGGGTTCCAGCAGTGACACTCCAGGTGGGATCTGATACCATGTTTTTATTCCCACTGCTTTTTCCTCCCACAAGCTCGATGGGCAGTCGTGGCTGGAAAGGCTACCTCGTCAGGAAGGTAATGAATGGATGCTCGTTAAAGGCACGGGATTGTCGCACAGATTGCCATCGGATCCGCTAAGCCTATTACAGGGATTGGCCAGATCAGCACGGGGATATGCAGCCTTCCACCTCTAAGCTGCTTTGCTCAATTCAGCCTAGCAGTGAATGAAAGTCACTGTCTGATGGCTTCTCCGATTGTATGGACAACTGCCACAGCCAAAACGTCGCCTTTAACAGGAGTAACTCAAGGCAGACACTTGGTACAACCGCATCCCTCAGCTGGGCCACAGTTTGGATCGACACTTCCACGGGGTGGAAGGGAAATACCAGGTGTTTTACCAAGCCATCACCACCTGTTCTGAACCAGGAGTTACCTCCCAGCCCTCTGGGCTGCTCTGGGAGCCAGCAGCAATCCAGGCACAGCGAGAACAGCCATGAGCATCCCCACGTTCCTGCTCCCATCTCCCAGCCCCACAGCTGCCCGCACAGCCCCACACCCTGCGAACTCAGAGCTCTGGCAGGAGCCCTGAAAGCCCTGAGAGAGGGGTGGGGTGTGCAGGGGCTCCACCAGCACACACCAGCATCACCTCATCCGTTGTATAATTGTCTCTTTCCCCTCTTTCCAGGTCATGCTGCACAGGACACGTGCAAGCACTGTCCCTCTGTGTCCCACTTCACCTTGGCTGAGGCCACATTTGCTGCCCGGTGCAAGGAAACAATCACCTGGCTGGTGCTGGAGAGAACAGCTCTGTACCAAGATAATTCAATTCAAAGTCTAGAGGGCAAAGCTGTCACAGATGAAGTATGTCTGTGTATTATCTGTTGGCAAACACGGGACATAATGGCAGCCACTCAACTTAATGGCTTGAATTCCAGCTCCTCCAAACGAGCCCATCGCCGCTCTATGTAATCACAGCATATATTTAAAAGTATAATTTCCATCCAAAAGGACCAGAGCTGGAGCAATATGACTCATGCAGCTCCCTGTGCATCAGGAAACATGTCAGGAAGCCTGGGAATCTGTGAGGCCATTGCCATCTGTGGAGAAACTGGGCCGTGGACATGATTTCTCAACCCATTCCCTCCATTCACCTATGGAAGTTTGGAGGCTGCTGAGCACCCAAAGTCAGGCCCTTTGCCTCTGCACCCAAGGGAGCAGAAAGACTTGGTGAAGCACAGGGATACAAATATTAAAGAGAAAGGCAATGGAATTAAAAGGCATCTCTCCCCATGTACCTATTCCAGCACTCCAGAGCTCCACAGTTACAGCTGCAAACTCAGCTCCATTTCTGCCACAACAAAATCATCTCCACAGCATAATTAGTGTGTTCGTGTTAAAATGGGTACAAATGCATGGAAAGAGGCATCCAAATATGATTTGTTTTTCAAGACAACGTGATGTTTCCGCTGGCTAATAGATTTGATTCATTAAGGAATAACAAGAGCCAAGCACCACTTGCAGTGAACCTTGCTGCTTTTAGCAGTGAATCCATCCCCACACTGGTTTGCACACTATTATTTTTTACCTGCTATGATTTGACAACCTTTTTTTAGTCTAACTTGCCTTTACATGGTTTACAAAATATCTCCTCTGTAACTACTGCTTAAAATCCTGCTTATTCCTAATTTCCTTAATGGATCAATTAAGGCCCCTGGCACTGTTCTGCTCCGGGACTGGACGAATTCCACATTCACACACCATTTTCAAGATAGTTGGATAGTTTGTGGGAGCAGGTATTTGCACTAGGATTTGCAACACTCTCTCAGGGCAAACATCTGAGTTGTCTAAAGGGGTTTTGAATGAATAATTTCCTGCGTTATCCACCTTCCTCTAGAAATAACGCTCCATCTGTTCGTGGAACAGTTCCCTTCTCTTACCGAGGTAGGATGAAGGTCATGCAAGGGAAAAGAAAAATTTGCACATCCCTAACGTCCTCCAACAGAACACAAGGCACGTACCTGGCCAAGGTCATTAAGCAGTCAAGGGAAGAAATACAGCTGTCAGGTTAAGGGGAGTGAGTAATCACCCAGTGCATCATTGCTGCGACAAGCACCCCAGGACACACGCTGGAGTCACAACATGTCCTTTGCAATTAATCACTAATCAGGATGTGCTACAGAGAAGTCAAATGGCAACTCCAAAGGTGAACCAAAATGTTACTTTTAAAGCACCTAAGCTTGAAAAAAAAAAACAACCCTAAACCTGAAAAAATCTCAACTCTTCCATCTGAGGGGAAAGGTAAATGGAGTGTGTATAAAATCCCTGCCAGCCTCTGGGTGGAAAACAGCTCCTCCTGGGACATGATTCACCCCAGGAGAACTGAGAGAGCTTTTCTCAGCTCTGCTCTCAGCAGAGCCCCTGTGAAGCTAATCCCTGGCTGTGCTGGGATAGAGGATCTGTCCCTTCCCTGGCCTGTCCTGTGTGCCTGAGTTACAGAACCCAGCAGTGAGTCTCAGTTGTTTCCATGAAAACAGCAGGGCTCTGCTCATCCTCCCTGGCTCCCTGTGCAGGGCTCCTGCTTGGGCTGGGCTCTCTCCTCCCTGCATGTTTGGGATAACCACTGGCAATAATTGGTCATTCATGGCAGTGGGGTGACCACGAGCACTCACAGTCCCACAGCCACCAAATCACTGAGGCTGCAGAAGAACTCCAAGGTCATCAGGACCATCCTTTGACGATGCCATCACACCACAGAGTGCCAGCATGGAGCAGGTTAAATACTAGTCCCGCTCTGGCTTCAGCTCAGGAACGATCCAGGAGCCTCACGGACACTTAGGCTCCTACTTGGAAGAAGAGCAACCAACTTCCCTCTCAGTCAGATCTTCAAAGCAACTCAGCTTTCCCTTCAGTGGAAAGGTGGCTCCAGGAGCAGCGCTGGGATGGGCAGTGGGAACTCTTGGATGGGGATGATGCATTCCTGGGCTGGAGCAGCACTGATCTGATCCATGCCCAGGACTCCCCAAATTCCAAGAGGTTCTTGCTGCTCCCTCCTTGGCCAGGACTGGGAGAGGCTGGGATTTCCCTGCAATCCTGTTACACTTAACTGGGCACAGCCAGCTTTGCCCATAGTGTGAGGCCTTGTCCATAGTGTGAGGCCTTGTCCGTAGTGTGAGGCCTTGTCCGTAGTGTGAGGCCTTGTCTGTAGCGTGAGGCCTTGTCGATAGCGTGAGGCCTTAGGGAGGGGCAACACCAAAGCCAACAGCAACACCTGGGAGCCCACGCTCATCCAATACCTCAGGCTCTTCCTTCAAGGAATACACAGCCCTGGTGGCTGATGGACAATTCCAGTGCTGCTTTCCATTTTAAGAGCAAAACTGAAGCAAAGGGTGAATGCCAGTCCAGGAGGTCGGCACACGCAGGTAGAGAGAGATTTGAGAGCACACAATGATGGCCCAGCTTGGATCCGGATTGAAATGTGCCCAAATGGAGCTGTCAAGCCTCAGTCCAAGGAATTCTCATCCAAGGATCCACTGAGGCTCAGCTTCAGCTATACCATATATTATTTGCCTGGCAAACAGTCTACACTCAATTACATCCAGTATATAATTATTGCTCCATTCAGACATCCACTTTCCCAACTCAGAACATGGAAAGGATGCCTTAAAGGACTGGTACTTCTAGAATAGGAATTTCCAGAAAACAGACCGTATAATGAAGGTGGGAGATTCTGACCTGATGGGAAACCTCCAGCTCTTCTCACTGGGATTTTTTGTTCAGCTAAAAGCTGAAGTTGAGTTTGTGGACATCCCTCAGATATTCCATGTGCTGGGCAGGTCACTCCAACCACACCATGGATGGGACGAGCACAGCAAAGGGATCCACCCACGGAATTCACAATTTTGCAATGTAGTGCCACAGGAAATTACATCAATTGATAGTGAAATATGTCCAGATCTCTGAAATAAAACTTTAGCTAGAGCTATTTTGACTAATAGCTAAAAACCAGAGCATGTACCGTCATTGCTCTGCAGCCTGTTTCATTCCTCTTTCCATCACTGGAGCAACTTCCAAATATTCCCAAGGCTATGCCAAGCTCTGTCCCACTATTTAATGTATCATCATTAAGAACTGACACTGCTTTGTGAAGGCATCCAAGATGTTCTCTTCAGGAAAGTGCTTGCTAAGTACCCTCCTGAAGACATCTGTAAGGAATTTTTACTACTGGCCTAGATATTTAGTCCACCTGGAAGAATTAAGTGGCTCTAAGGAGCTTTTAGTTGAAGTAAATCCTCATTTAAACAAGCCCCAGGAAAATGGACAGGGAGCTCCAATTGCCTCATTTGCTTTTGTTTTATGACCCACTCAGAAGAAAAGAAACAGGGAAGATGGAATGTGATCTGCGTCTCCCAGGTTTCTGTTGCTATTCCGTGCCTCACTCCTCAGTGCTCTTCCCTTCTCCAGCACTGCCATGGAAACAATAAATTATCTTACCCTCACAAATTTTCACAATCATTTTTATGGCCAGCATTGCTCATGAAAGGAGCTGCCTTCCTTCAAAACTGCCCAGCTGGGGCAGCCAGGAAGTGCATCCAAAAGGAAGCAGAATGGCAAAGAGCCAGCACCATGGAGAAATGTGACACGGCCAAGCGGTGGGATGAGAAAATGGGCAAGCGCCTCCATGGTCAGGCATGATCGAAAAAAAAATAAACCCTTCTCCTTCCTATCTCATCTCTTCTGGATGGAATCAGAGAGAACCTGAACATCTCAAAAGCATGGAGAGATTTCTCCTTGGGTTTATGTTTGGACAAGGTATGCTGGGTTGGTTTCCTGGCTCAAATCCTGTTTTTCCCAGAGCTGACACTTGGTGGAAGAGGCTGTCCCAAGTCTGCTGTGGAGACGGTGTCATTGCCACACTAACATGATGGAAAAAAGGATAATTTCCCCTCCAGTTCAGCTGCAGTCTTTGATAACCTGGATCGCAGTCAGAGTCTGCTGTCACACAGGTTTAGGATCCTGTGATGCAGCACAAAGCAAGAAAAAACAAGTGCCAAAACCCAAAGCCGACATTTGTTGTGGCCTTTGATATCTTTCCATCTCCACCGCCATGTGGAAGAGGTGATGTTATTCCCTGACATTCTCCGACGCTATCAAACAGGCAAAGCTTGGGAATATGTCTGAGAACTGAGAACAGAGCTGATCAACAGGAAGCAAACTCATTCCAAACCCATATTCAATGGGAGAGATGCTCCCAGGGAGAGGAATCACAAGAGCAAGGGTGGCAGGGAATCGGAGAGGAGTCGGGAATGCACTGAAATGAGAGCAAGATCCATGGGAGGCTGTAACATTCCCTCCTCCATGGCTTGTTCTGCACCAAGCAACTCATTCCAGACAGATATCGACAGCGTGGGAGGCATTCAGAGAAAAAGCAACAAATTTTATCAGAGATTCTGGAAGGATTAATACCCAGGAAAAGATTAAACCCGTTAAAAGCTCAGCTAAACTCCCATTTCAGAGCCTGCTAACACCATTTCAATAGTTCCAGAGAGGTATTAGTTATGTATAATGGGGAGAGCTGGGAGTCTGAAATGGAGAAAGGCTCCATTTTACCCATCGGAAAGGAAAACACCAACAAAGGGTTTAAAACAGAGGATCAACAAGGTGAGGAATAAAAAATAAAGTGAGGAATTTTCCCAAGGCAGCCCAGGAAGGCTGGAGGGAGCAGAGCCAGCGGAGATCCCCTCTCTGCACCAGGAACCAGAGCAGAACCTTCCAAACCACGATGAGCTTTGGATCCACCTGCCCCCAGCAGCCCCAGTCTCCTCACTGGAAGGAACACAGAGCTGCCAAAAACTTGAGGCAATTCCCTCCAATTCTTCCCCACTTTTGTGCCAGCAGCCTGTGGCTGTTCGGGTATTCAGCCTCACTTTTCCCACCCTTCTGGGAACTCACTTGTCCCAGAAGGAATGTAAGTACTTGGACACATCCTCGTTCTCTCCTTAAAAAGGCAAAAATAATCCCAACTCTATTATTAATTACACTCATTGGAAATGCAGCTCCTCAAACAACTTTTAACAACTCCAGTCAGCAGCCAGTAAATCCAGAGGAGATTTATGAATACTCCAAAGCACTTTAGTGCCCAAAACAGCCTTAATTAAATAAGAATATCTATAAATACTACAGAATATTGCAAGAAAGGTGGCTGCATTACTGCTAGTGGCAACTTACAGTGGTTGTCGCACTGGATAAAGCCTCTCAGGCCCTTCCTTTTGGGATCACTCAGCGTTAGAGGTAGAACTGGGAATATTTTTTTGCACTTTGATCTGGAGGAATTAACACCCAGATTAGGTGCTGGCATAGGGCTTTGGGACAGGTGTATTTAGGGGAAAGGAAGATTTTCCTGGATGCAGCATTCCTGTTTGACAGGGACAATCATGGAAAGAGGAAACAAATGCACCTGCTCTTCTGTGAGCTCTGGACACTGGGAACACATTATCCAGGAGCTCCTGTGCCACCCAAAGCTGCTGTCCCAAGTGTGCACAGGCTGGGGGTACCAAAGGGGACCTGGCACAGGTACCTAAGGACAGATTTGCCAGGGGAGCAAGGATTTGTCACAAGGAAAGCACAACCCTGCAGTGCCAGAGATCAGGAGGGACTGGAATCCCATGGGAGAACCTCCCTCAGCCTCTTCTCCTGTTTGTCCTGCTGCAAACACGGGGAAAGGCGGATTCCTCAGAGCTGCTCGGGATGGCAGCGCTGTCCCCACTCAGGTTGCTGCTCTCCAGCCAAGGACATGCACCAGAGCAGTCAAATCCATCACCAATCCGCCAAAACCAAAGCTGTTTGATGACACCCCAAGTGCTCCTGTGACAGCCCTGGCCGGACAGCAGCTCTATCCTGGAGCCACAGCCCCAGGGAAAAGCTCTCGTTCCCCACCTCCCGGTGTTTGAACCCTTCCAAGTGCCAACAGTTGAGACTCCAGGACCTCTGAGTGCTGAAGGCAGCAGAGAGATTGGAAACCTCATTAAAGAGCCCTAAAGCACGGTCATTATTTCCCCAAGGCCCCTTTTGCATGCAGGTAATTGCTGCAGCCACAACAGCACCGAGGCAGCCGTGGGATCACAAAGCTCTCCCAAACTTCGTTAGGTCGCGGCCATCACCACGCAGGAGCTGGTGAGCCACAGCTCCGGCTAATTAAAGCTGCAGGAGGGGAGCATTCAGGAAGTCTGAGGACAATTATCCAGGGAAGAATTTCACCAGGACACTGACTTCGCCCAGTGCTTTGTGCGCTGAGTGCTGAAGGAGTTTAATTGTCACCGCTGATGATGGGAATCCATTCCATGACTCATCCCCTGCACCCAGCACAGAGGGGCTGCTGCTTTTCCCACTCCTGATTTAGTTCCAAGGCCACCACTTCAGCGTCAGGACCACACTGGGAAGGGGCAATTTCTTCTGCATTTCAAAGCACCAGGCTGGATCCATGGTTTCCATCTGGGCCATCTCTACCAGCTACAGCTGCCCGGGGAACTGGATCAAGAGCCAGCAGAGGGGGCTGGAATTCGGGAGGAGTCATCAGGAATTAGAGGTTTTTTCTCCTGACATAAAATAATGGAGTCTTTAAATGTGAATTTTCCGATTCTTTCATGCATTTAACTTCTAAAATTGACTTGTGTTTTATTTAATCTTTTAAACCCCAAAAATCCCGAGTTAAAATATCATACTGAGAGGAAAAAAAGGGAACAAAAAAGTGTAACCACTTGAGTTATGCTCTTAGACATTTGTCAGGATAATTTTATTCCTTCTGAAACACAAACCCTTTCCAAATGGTGAGCAAGGTTTCAGTTTGAAAGCTGCAAGGTCAGAGCAACACAGATTTGTGACCTCCAAAGCAGCGTGTGCACCCTTCCCATCACACGCCTTGGAGTGGCTACTCCCAACTCTCCTTCCCAAAACAATCTTGCCAAATTAATTCATCATTAAGGACAGATTTTTTTTTTTTCCCTGGCTACTGTGAGTTAATTAGCGAAAGGGTTGCCATGGGAACCCAGCAACACTCGTTAGCACCACAGAATTCACCATCTTGGAAAAGAACGTGGGCAAGAGCCCCGCACCAGGCATAACAGGCGCCAGAGCAGGGATGGGCTGGAGCCAGATTGGTTCTTTAATGGAAGCTTTGACGTCTCTTTCCTCAGTGTAAGTTGGGAAAACTTCTTAAAACATGGATACTGCAACGAGTTGTGGTGATAGGCCAAGGGGAAATGGCTTTAAGCTGAAGGAGAGTAGATTTTAATGGGATATTGGGAAGGAATTCCTCCCTGGGAGGTTGGGGAGACCCTGGCACAGGGTGCCCAAAGAAGCTGGGGCTGCCCCTGGATCCCTGCAAGTGTCCAAGGCCAGGTTGGACAGGGCTTGGAGCAGCCTGGGATGGTGGAAGGTGTCTCTGCCCGTGACAGGGCTGGAACAAGATGGATTTTAAGGTCCCTTTCCACCCAAATCCTTCTGGGACTCTGACATCAGGACCAGTTACTGTGATGAGTCTGAGCACAGGCTCCCATTTTCCTGACGTTTTAGCAAATCTAGTTTAGAACCCTGGCAGGAATCAAAGTAAAGCAGAACAGGATGAGCTAAGCATATATGAAAAAAGTTCAGGCACGTGCCCAGCCCCAGGCACTCACTGCCAATAATTATCAATAATTATCAATAAACCTTGGCCAGCTTAAATCCTGTGGCACAAAGTGCTGACAGCAGCAGGGTGAGCCCTGGCAGTGACCAGGCTGCTCTGGGGGGGTCCCAAACACCCCCTGCCTGGAGGGAGCTCCACTCCCAAGCCTCCATCCCTCTGGATTCACAGCCCTGTGACACCCTAAGGGAGCTTTCTCCTTCACCACACTCTTGCCTGATGATCAGAAACTCCTCCTAGGAGCCTGGATTTCACTGGGATCATCCCATACCTGCTCATGGTTTCACCTGGCGCAGCTCTGCTCGGCAGCTCCGTCCTCAGAGCATTCCTAGAGCAGCTCCTGCTCCATCACCACTGTGCCAGGCCAGCCAAGGCTCTCTGAGCTCACCCTCAGAGACACATCCTTCACTCCCCCTGTCCCTGTTCCAGTCCAAACACATTCCTGTGGAATGCTGGCCATCGGTCTGCTCCAAGCTGCACCACTGTCTGGTTCAGTGGCATTCATCTCTCCTGGAAATTCATTTTCTAATCCATCCTTGGATCATACCTTGTGTTTTTCTGGCCATGTCACACTTTGATCCTCCTGATGGAGCCCAGGCTCTGTCCTGGACACACTGGAAGCTGCTGCAGGCACTGCTCTCTCCCTGGGAGCCGCACACTGCTCCCTGTGCTGCCAGAGACCTCAGACCTGCTGCCTGCTTATCTGCTTACGCTGGGCACATTCCACATCCTCCTCCGCAGAAAAATTCCAGGCTTAAACCACCTCCCTAGTCAGCTTTCTCTACCTGGGTAAAATTAAACCCAAATCTCAGCATCATCATAAGGAAAGTATTTCAGAAGCAGAACAAGATCCCGGCTTCCTCCAGCCAACAAAACCTGAACGAAAGCAGGGATTTGCCTGCACTTTGCTGAGCCAGCTCCGGAGGAATGCAAGGCCAGGTGCCCCCAGCAGGTCAGGGCAGATTCCCCTCTCCTACACTTGCTGGAAGAGAAGGAATTTTGGTTTTTCCATCCCGTGAAATACCAGAGACCCCAGGCAGAGCTCACCCTGCTGAGGGCACCCACCTTCCCACTGCACCTACAAACGCTTCCCTAGGGAAGGAGGAGCCAGATAGGACATTTTGAACCCTCTTCTCTCTCTGCAGAGGGATGCACGTGGCTTGTGTCAAAAGCCCCAAGAGTGGACAGGGAAGCAGCCCCGAACATGTCTCTGCAGAAGGTGTGCCAGAGCCGTGGCTTCCCATGACAATCCCACCTCTAAACACCTCCTCCTACTCCAGGACAGCTTCCCACTCAGCAGATCCTCCTCTCTCCCACCTCAGCACCAGTCACTGCCACAGCTCAGCACATCTGTGTAATGCGAACCAACCCACACACCTCTGTATTTTAAATAAAAGAAAGGGATGTTCAGGTTCACCAGAGCAAGTTATGTGGGCAAGCTCAGCTTCTCCAGGAGTATCGACATTTAAAAAAAAATTTAATTTCACCAAACCATTAAAGAAATCAAGCTGAAAAAGATCCTCACTGCCAAGTTTCTCCAGCCCTTCACATCATTTTCTAGCAATCCACCCGCAGGAGTTTTTCTCATCTTGAATAAATAGTCATTTTTGCACCTAAGGGAAGACGAAAACATTTTCTATACTTTCAAACTTTCTCTGGCATCTCCATCAAGCTCAAATCCCTCCTCAAAATACCCTCCAAACTCTGGGGAAAAACATTTGTGGCTTGTGCTAAAAGCTCCAGAAACTTTCCTTCACAGGCTGATGTTTCCGCAGTGACTCGCGTTCCTGTTACATAATTCAAGGGCCCAAAAAAGACATAAACACTGAGGAACAGAAATGCTAAACCAAGGCTGGTGTCCAAAGCCCAACTGAATGGAAAACCTGAAACGAGAGAGACTCAGCTTCTGGGAAAATAACTTTTTGACAGTGCAGAGCATCTCCCACGCCCCAGTGCCCGCTGCTCTACCTTAGGGCAGAGGGACTCCGAGCTTTCGTGTCGCCCAGTCCGAGTGGAGAGAGCCCTCCTCCAACAAAGGGCGCTAATTACATTAATGAAGGCTTAAGGTCAGTACATCCCCATCAAGCCCAAATTGCTGTTTCCTGAATTAACAGTTCTCAGTCCAGTTTCAAGCAGATGGGAATCCAGAAACCACCAGCAGAGCTGGGAAATCAATGTCAATATGCTAAATCAGATGGATTTAATTTCTGGTTTTTAGGAGAATGAATGAGATCTGGACTGGGTCTTCTCGTGCCAGGGTAGGATTGGGTTACCTGCTCCTGCAGGATTCCTGGTAAAGAGAAGAATAACGAGGGAGATCAAGAATTAAGGGGAATGAAGAAAGTAGACAGGTCATCCAAATTTGCAACAAGATACGACTATACTTGGATAATTCCCAGGCAATTCGTGGGTATTCAAGCCAAAAAAACCCAGGAATAAATAATAAACATGCACAGACCCCCAGGGGCCACAGCCATGCACTACCAACCCTGTACATGCAGAGGTGCAGGTACAGCCCACACACAGACAGTCTTATGCCACTGGCTGATCCCAGCTGCTTCAGGCCATAATTCCTTATCCAGAGTGGGATTCATGGACTTTTCCATGTCTTTGATACAGAGAGTACCAAAAATCTTCTCTAACTGCTCAGTGGTCCTTGCGGGTGTGTGGTTCTGCCTCTCAGAGCCAAGCCTGGATGAGCCTGAGGGCCAGTAAAACCCTGCTCTGGACGAACTCTGCTGCCACCCTTGGAGCCAGTGCTTCCTCCACAGAGCTGTTACCCCAGCTGGAAGAGCTGTGATTGAGGCCAGGACCTGCCCAAAGGAAGGGCTGGGGAAAGGCAAAGGTTAAAGCAGAGGAACACGATGTGAGGAGGACGGCAGGAGCTAGAGGGCCTTCACTGGCAGCTCAGCAGGCGTTCGGATCAAGTGACCTGACACAGCACAGCTGCTCTGGGTCCTCAGCACAGACCCGAGGATCTGCCTCCAAAGAGAAATCTCTTCCCTCCTGGAACCCACTGAACAGCTGAGGAGTGATTCTGTTCCCAGGCGAGGCCAGGCTCCTGCAGCTCTGGAACACACGGGAATGTGGGAAGCTCTAGGCCTGCCAGTCTGCAGGAGTGATTCTTGCTCTGGTGTCTAACCTGAAAACACTGAATGCCACCAAAACTAAGCAGCCCAAGGAGACAAGGGACATGCTTGGGGAGGGAGCACCGAAAAGCAGCACAGCAAAACCAGCCACATGCCTGAATCCCTTCCCTGCAGCTCCTCAGCTCTGCCTCAACCATTCCTGCTGCTTTGGTGCCTCTCAAAGCTACCGAGTGAGTCTGTCAACCTCCACTGCAAACCTCCTGGATAAGAGATGAAACCACCCCCAGTCCTTCCCTCCAGGTGTTAATCCCTTTTATTTGGCCAGACTGGATGGTCTGCCAGTCATTCCCCCCTCTCCAAGCCCCCTGTGTTGGGCAGGCACAGCCGTGAGCCCCCTCGAGCTGGGGCTGCAGCTCCGCGTGTGCCGCCAGCTCGGGCTCTCTCCTTATCTCCCCTCTCCGCTCACTGCTCTTCCCACATCTCCTCTCCAGCAGCTTTAATTTGAGCATTGCCTTGCACTGGGAGCTGCAGTGCTCTTGCTGTCAGAGCTTTCCTGGGCAAAGCAGATTTATCCTGATGCATGCAAACGATGCCAGCGTGCAGGAACTTGCTTCGGACAGAGCCGGGAGTTTGCTGTGCGAGGCTGCTCTGGAAATGCCACTGTGCAGGATCCGAAGTGGCTGCCTCCACCACCTCCTCATTCCCAAGGCCATCAAGGTGTGTGCAATGCTTCCTCCACCTGGGTAAAAACACTCACAGAGTGATCCATCCATCCGTCCGTCCGTCCGTCCATCCATCCCTCCATCCATTCACCCATTCATCCATCATCCATCCATCCATCCGTCCGTCCGTCCGTCCGTCCGTCCGTCCATCCATCCATCCATCATCCATCCATCCGTCCATCCATCCCTCCATCCGTCCATCCATCCATCCATCCATCCCTCACATCTTCCAAGCTCACAGAGAATGTCCAAACCGTGAGGCAACAGCACCGTGCCTGTGTCTGGCCTCCCTCACGCCTGCAAAGCATCACTCGGCATTACTTATCTACAGTTTCCACCCCAAAATCCCCCAATTTTCTCCTAAAAGGTGCTGCAGGTACACAGCTCAGCAGGTCACAACTGATACCAACTTCGCATCTTTTACAGCATCTCATCCCAAATTCCTGGCTTCAACCAGGACAGAAACTCCTTTTCTCCAGCATCTTGGATTTTTAACAGAAGTTAATCTCAACACAATACAACCTTCCCCCTAAACCTGCTTTTTTCCCACTCCAGGGCTGACAAGCACAGAGTGAGCCTAAGAACTCTGAAGAAAAATATAGAAACTGTAGAAAACCTAAAGAAAAACAAAACTGAAAACTGGGTTCCCCCAGCTGGACAACAAGGAAAGCACCTGGTGTCTATGGGGGAAGCTGTCATGCCCCTGTAATTCCCTCCCTGCAGTGCCCCAGGCAGTACCAGGAGGTTTTAAATCACTGTTATCTCAACCATCCTCTTTTTATTTGTGCCTTGCAGAAGGGAGATTTCTCTCTGTTATTTTTAAACTCGGTACCTTACAGATGCCAACCTTTGCAGACCAGCTGGCAGCTGGGACAGTGCCCATGGGAAGGCACCGGAGCCGTGGGGATGTTCGGCCTCCTGCGGCAGAGCTCTGGATGAAAAGGTGCTTTCCTTACTGCATCTCCACTCCCCATCCTCAGTGCTGGAAAGAATTCCAAACCCAGAGCAACCCAAGGGATATTCTGCAGAGAAAACTGTGGGCAGCTGATACATTGGGGTAATTCTGGAACTGAAACCTGGAGGGACTTTTCCTTTATTTTCGCTTTTTTGAGGGTTTTTTTTAGTGTCCTGCGTGAAATTCTCTTTCTTTCAGTGGTGCCTCTGGAAAATTAGCAACAGAGATTTGCTCTGAGCTTTTGATCTCCTGTCTGCATCAATTTGCAAAAACAGACAGAAGATTTTTTGTGTGTGTGTGCATGTCTTGGTTGTGAAGGACCACAAGTGGGATGAAGGTCCCACGACAGCAATTCCTCCATCAGGATCCATTCGCTGCTGGAGAGTTTGGCCCAGAATGTACTGAGGGCCCAAAGAAAAGGTGCATCCACCATCTCAGAGCTGTGCTGCTGCCACAGAAAGGACATCATCTCCCCTGCAGGAGCCACAGCCACCAGCCATGGGCCTGGCGAGGGGCTCAGAGCAGCCTCACAGGGGGATCAGCCCATTAATGAATGAACCCAGAGCAAACCAAGCTCAAATCCAGAGCAAAACCAGCTCAAAACCACCTGGGAGGAGGAAGGACAAGGAGATGTCGAGGTGGATGGTCAATCTGTCAAAACTGTGCTGGTTGTGGTGAGCACCAGGCCAGGCTGAGAGGGCACATCCCCCACCAGAGAGGAACAGAGGCCTGGTCACGGCTCCCTGCAACCTCTGATGGATCTTTCCCATTTTCCATCACCACAGGATCTCACAGTGTGCAATAATCCACACCGTGGAAGAGTAGCTCACCTCAGAGCAACTCACCATGCTCGGTGCCCTCTCCCCAAAACCAGCAGGCCAGCAGGTTTCCCTTGGCTGGTCGAGTTTTTAACAAATATCATTTAATCCCTGCTTCGAAAGCAAAGCACAGCTCCCTGGGACAAGCTGGGATTGTCACACTGACTCCAGAGCACCGGGATAACTCCCACAGCCTGTGCAGAGGAGTTCTGCAATTGATAAAGAAGACACTGGAGTTTGTAGCAGCATCAGCATCCAGCCCTTCCCAGCCTGGCAGATCCTCTCCTCCCAGGAAAGCATTTCTGCCCTAACGAGCTGAATTCAGCCCAAGCCACTCGCTTTGATTCTGTCTTCCAAACCTCGACATCCAGGATCATGGATATCAGGAGAGGATGGGATCTTCACTGAGAGAAAAGGGGAGCAATTTCTGCATTTCCATTTCATTCTCCACTGCATCTCCTACCCATATCCTTCTGTGGGCAGCCCTGTGGCATTCCTGGGAATCTCAGCTTTGAGATACCCACATGCCAGACCTGAGTGAAATCATTCCCCCTTCTTATATATCCACACTGAATTTCTTCGGTCTAAACACACACCAGAGGGTGAAGGCTTCTCACTCGCTGCCTTTGCAAGGGACCAGCCTCAGGGATGGAGGGTTTGGAGGAAACAAGTATTGGAGCAATAAACTCTCAGCTCAGACTCAAATTCTTAGGCAATACTGAAAAGAGGGAAGTGCTGTGAGATCCCAAAAAATCCTCCCATCTGCATAGAACAGCAAAGAATTATTCATTGATCAGAGCAAGGTTAAAGACCAAAAGCTCCTGTGGCACAGTGTCCTGCAGCCTCTGAAAGCTCACGTGAGCTTCCTGCAGGAGAAATGTAGCCACATCCTTATTCCACCTTGGGGAATACTGGGTGTAAAGGAAATGCAGCAATATTTATTCTGCCTGCTCTTCCAAAGTCCCCCTGGTCCAGGTACATACAAGGGATGCTGCTCAGCCTGTAAACACACAGAGTTCTGGCAGCAAAATTCCAGGAAAACTGCAGGAAACTGAGCATTCCACCTGCAGAGACCACAGTACCAACATCCTCTGCCTGGTGCAGCAAACTGAGCAAAGCTCATTCAGAAATAAAGAGAAAACAAGATAAAAGCCAAACCTGGCATCCCAGAAGAGGAAACATCCCAGTGCCCCAGAATTCTGATGTGCACCAGCTCTCAGCTTAAACCAATAGGACCTTCGGATTTTCAGACACTGAGTAAAATTCCAGTTGCAGGAAAACATCCCTGCTGCTGGATTTTGGGTCTTCTCTCCGGGTCTGGTACAAACACTCTGCCACCCCCGAGACATCAAACATCAGCTGTAAACAACTGCCAGGTCTCCTCTTTATCCACAGGGGTCTGTATTCCCTGAAACTCCCAAATAACAGTGTATTTTGTTATAATGGCCAAAAATAACCTGGAAAATATGCAGAGAGTTATGATTTCTGACCTTCAAAAGATTGTAGTTGTGACATTTCACTTTGTTATTCCAGCCACGGACAAATGGTTCTGCTAAAATATCTGTCACCAAGTAGTCCCCCTGTGCCCAGGCCACAATAATCTTTTTTAGCAACTAAAAAGGTTCTGCTTAAACCATTATGAACTTAACTCCAGCCAGGAAAGAAATGGAAGAGCTGGAGTACCAAGGCAGCAGCTATTCTTGTTAAATTGGGCTCAATTTTTCAAGGATCCTGTTGAACATTATAGAGGTCACAGCCTGCGCCGCTGTGAAAACCTAAGAAGTCTCTAAAACCCACGGAGTTTAATAAGGAATGCTATATTCCCAAATTGCCTCAAATGTTTTACAGGGCATTATGACTTTCAGTTTTATAGGTCCAAAACACTAACCAAATAAAAAGTCTATTTCTTCCAGATTTTCAAGGTTCAATTTTTAAAAGGCCAGAGGCACAAATTGTTCCTGTGAGCCAGGGGAGCCTCAGCCATCAGCTTCTATCACAGACCCAGCCATCCTTCCCAGCTCCCAGATTTTGTTCTCCCTGTGCACAAGAGTTGGTTCCCGGATTAACCTGGTGCATTTACTTTTTTCAGCTTTCCTAATCATAGAATCAAGGAATGGTTTGGGTTGGAAGGGACCTTAAAGCTCATCTCGTTCAGGCCACGGGCAGGGACACCTTCCACTGGAACAGATTGCTCCAACCCGGCCTGGAACACTTCCAGGGATGGGACAGCCACAGCTTCTTTGGGGTATTATATTCGCAGCTTTCATGTTCTAAGCTTTTATTGCATTCTTGAGATGAAACGTTTCCTGAAAACCTGAAATCACCTGTCATGGGACCCTTCAGGCTGAACAGCACTACATGATGGACTTCAGCACCCCATGGGCTCATGGTGCCCTCTTCCCTGGGCTGTACAGTTTTCCCAAACCTCCTACATGCAGACCCAAGTTCCCCTAAGAGTGGTCTGAACGGGCCAGAGCGGTTTATCCTGCATTTTTCTCCATCCTTCCCGCCCTCATGGCCATGCTGTTCTTCCCTTTCAGCCTGAAGCCCTACCCCAGGCTGTGCCACACCAATCTGCGGATGGACACCACAGGCAATCCCTGTGCTCAAGTCAGCTCCATCCCTGTGTCTCCAAACAGGGACAGGAATTATGGCAGTGACGGTGCTGGTGGCACCTGTCCAGCTGGACTGAAGCTGTGACGTTCCTTGGGGTCAAACAGAGCCTTTCCAGGCACTACCAGTGGATTTACACTTTTCATCTACTCAGTATTGGGGCTGTAAAATTTCATCTGTCTTTCTGTGCTGCCTTTCCTTCCCAGATTAATTTTATTAACAGCTCTTTTCATGGGCACTATAAAGCACCATTCCACATTTGTTTAAGAGGATAAATTTCTACAGGGACCTTCTGGGATCCGAGGGCGACTCTTCAAGCACGCTCCTGGTTTTCCTCACTGGATTCACATTCTCTTTGCTCCCTTCAAAGGAGGTCTGACCAATGACACAACCAGTCAGGTACTGGAATATTGCAGCTGCTTTCTCTGGGCTGCAGATATTGCACATTACCATTCCCAAAATGAAAGCAGTGATGCTCAGGACCCGTGGCCTTCAGGTCCCTTGGGTCAGCTCAAATCAGCTGCTGGGAAATCTATGCAAACGTTGCTCTTTTGGGGCTTTCTACTTTGTTTTCTCCCCTCCTGCTTCCCAAATAAAACCAATGTCTTATTTCCCACTGACTGACAGCGCTGCGGTTCAGCAAATTAATAAACCCATGCACGGCTCTGTGCCTTGATTACTCCGTCTCTTTTATTATGAAAGAAAATGTCAAATCTTTTAATTTGAATCTTTCAGGAGCCTTTGAGCAGTTTAGGAGCAGTTTCTCACCTCGGAAAGCACCGGCTCACAGGGGCTGCTCCACACACAGCCCCAGATCTGACTGCTGATCCCATCAGAGCTGCAATCCAAATCCTGCCAGGCTGACTCCCAGCTCCCAGCAGCGAGGCCAAATCTCTGCTGCCTGGGACTGAAATTCTGATCAGATATGGAGACTTTAGACTGGATTTTCATCTTGATGCTGAGCTGCAAACACCAGCCCTGGCTAAGCCGAGCTCTCCAGAGCCACCCATCCAGCTCAGGGGCCATCGGTCACGGCCGCTGTGCCACCTCCCGTGGCTCAGATTAACGTGTCCCCACAGGTCAGCCCTAAGCACCTGCCTCCCCACTAATGTTACAATTTCTATTCATTTTTTGCTCTCTCTGATGTATCCTGATCCACCCTGTCCTTCTCCTGGTGTTCCCAGCAGGCTGCACGCAGCCGTGTGGCTCCAGCTCAAGATATTAATGAAACTTCTGATGGAGAGCTTGGCTCCTGCCAAGTCCCAGGGGATGTTTTCCAGGGAGCAACTGAGCCCACGCTGGGGGCTGGGGGGGCAGCCCAGCGCTGGTGCTCAGCCCTGCCAAGAAAGCAGAGCCGGCAGCTCGGTCCTGGAATGTCACTGCCTCCATGCATCCCACACCACGGAGAAACTCATCCTCTGTGATCCTTTTTCATGGACAAAATGCTTCTCTCCTCGCTCCCCAAGCACTGTTCCACTGGAGTGTCGCACGTTTGCTCCACACCACATCCATGCTCGCTGCTAAATGTTGAGCGTCTCTCGCTCTCTCCTCCTCTCCCTCGGAATTTTTCCTCCCCTGTCTCAGCCAATCGTGCATGGGAAAATTCCAGCCCGAGCTTCATTAGTATAAGATGTAAAAATAGAAGTGCATTATCTTTTGTAGTTCTCGCCGTTGATTCAGCAGCAGCGGGAAGGTAAAATAATTAAATGTTTGTCTGGTGATAAAAACAAGCCCAACAGGAGAGACTGGGCTGGGCTTTTCTGGAAGCCGAGCGTGGAGATCTGGGGGCTCTTGTGCTCCACAGACTTTGCCCTCCCCACTCTCCATAGCTACCAAAAGGATGATGATACCTCCCTCCCTCCTTCCCTCCTCCTCAGCTCCAAAATAAACACATGATGGAGGCTTCGGGAGAAGCTGGCAAATGCCTCTGCTGCAAAGCACAGACCTCCAGCAAGAACTTCTCCTGCAATCTCCCCAGATCCTGCCTGGCAATTCCCTCAGCACCTCCAGAAGCATTCCCGGAGATGGGAGAGCTGCAGGAGCGGGCGGGTGTCTGTGTGGACCAAGGTCAACACAGGAGATGTTCAAAAGACGTTAGTGAGTTGACTTGATCTTTCATCAAAATACTTTTTGCTTTTCCTTCCTAACACTTCACTGCCCACGACGTGGCAGGCTGAGCCGATGTGACAAACTGTCGAAACACATTTTTTTTAACAGAAAAAAAATTAAACCTAGACTTTAAAGGTAAAACTGGCCCCTTTGAGTCCCTCTATCATATGTGACATTCCTGCTGGGAAAAAAAGGGCTCTGAGAGCAACTTCCTGGGAAAAGGCTCCAATGAACTGGTCAAAGCTCCAGTCTGCAGGGATCTCCTGGGCTTCACTTTGTCTCTTAAGCTCACATTAGTTCATAGAAGCAACCACAGAGGTGCAAAAGCACCTGAGCATTTGTCAATCCCCAGACACAAACCTATGACAAGATGCCGCTCATCGATTCCATAAAGTAACAAGCAAATATTCCCTACATCATTCTGCCTGCACCAGCAAAAATACCTGCTACCCAAGGGAAAGGACCACAAGCACCATCATTTCTCCCTCTCCAAATTCCCCCTCTGAGGTTTATTACTGCTATTGTGTTGGAAATGACCTGTTTACCACGAGGCTATGGAGGGTGTCAAATCCCAGCCACCTCCGAGTTCCCTGCTGGAGTCTGAGATTGCTATTGATGAGCTCCGTGGTTTGATGGGAAGGAAATGAGTTGAGTTTAAGGGCTGCTGGCGCTCTCTTTGGAGAAATGCCAGGGAATTTTTAGACAGTCTTCAACCCAACAATAAAATGCCATGGATGTGAGTCAGAGTGGATGTGAGCATCTCCGTGGGAATCTGGGAGCAGGCAGCTCTGTCTGGCCGTGCAGCATCCCTGCCCGAAGGAAGCACCTGAGAGCCCCAAATTCCCAGGCAGGAACGGGCACTAATCTGGGTCTCTGGAGCTGCACACAGCTCAACATTCCCTGCATGCACAGAGTCACCTTTACACCGAGATCCCACAGGATCCCACAGGACCCCACATCACATTTCTGATGTGTGGGGCTGCAAATCAGTATCGTGCTCACACTGTGTGTGTTTGCAACACGCAGCAGCCTATAGAATGTTTATATTTTTAACTTATAAATAAATCAGGTAGTGAAAACCAGCTTTTTCTTGGGCTGGATGGGCAGTGAGTGTGTGCAGAAAGCACCTTACAAATGCCTGGTCATGCTCATTAATATCAACTCCAAAGAGACTAAATCTTTGTATTTTTCTCCAAAAATTGCTTACTTTTTTACTTTTATTTCAAAACGATTCTCCTGTAAGTGGAGTGGTTTAAATTATTGGTATCTTATGTCAATGCATGACAGTGTAGGACCAAAAAATTAAACTCGGATAGCTGCAAGAATCCTGTGCCTTCCTAACACACTGGAAAGCTCTGGAGTCTTAGCTAAACAAGAATCTGGTTCATGGTTTTAAAGGTCTTGGGCTCATGTCCAAACTCCCAGAATCTCCCCAGTGTACTCCACTTTTAGGATAAGCAAGATCCCTGGAGCTCCACCTCACAGATTTAAAATGGCTGGAGCTACTGCAGGGAAAGAAAATGGGGGGAAAATCTGTTCTGTATTTAATGCATCAACCTCAGGTGGGGAAAGTTTCTGAATAAGTAGCACAGGACAGAACAGAATTATCTAAGAATTAAGGCCTATTTTATGTTAGAAGAAGAACCCAATGCTCTTGGTAATGAATACAGGAGCCTCTTTAAAAATCAGACCTTGAAGCTGCTGAGCACAGATAAGGCTCCATGGCCTTGTCTCTGCAGCACCCCAGCTCACCCAGCCCTGCTGTGCTTTCTAAGGTCATCCATAAATCCAGAGCCCTTCTGGCTACACCAGGCACACCACGACAGCTTGGGATGAGCTCCTGTACTGCCAAGATAAATCCTGCTCCTGCAGCCAACTCCACCTCTATCAATCTTTTCCAAAGCAGTAATCAAAACACTGATTTGCAGTATCTCACTTGTTTCTCCTTCTTTAGGACCAGCGCCAAACCCAAGACTTATCTGCAGCTCCTGGCACCTCTAACCCCAGTCTGCACCAACTCTCCACCAAATCAAACCCAGCCCTTTCAACTCAGCAGCACTTCCAGGTTCCCAGAGTGCTGGTGGCCAGGGATGGCTGGATGGCCCCCCTTGCCCAGCTTTCCAGCACAGTCAAACTGGCAAATCCTCCCATCTGTTAAAGGCTTGGATCCACTCCAGGTAATAACAATAAAACACTCCCTTGCCCTGCTCCAGCCTTACCCACAGCCCATTTCCAGAGCCCTTCTACTCCTGAATCCATCTGTCCTGGGGAGGGCCGCTGCTCCTCCCTGCAGTTATCATCACAATAAACTCTGTTTTAGGCACATCCTGCTGGTGCTGCCCCTCTATTAAGCTGCGCTGCCCAGAGGTGTCTGCAGGAAAAGCCACGCCTCTCGGAAGTTGGGGGGCTCCAAAAACCACACCTGAATCATCAGTTCTGCTCACAAGCCAAAGGAAGACTGTCCCTTTGAGAACCTGCTCTGATATTTTCTCCAGTCCCATGAGAACTGCCCCACGTGAAGACACTTCAGTTATTTTCCAGAAATACAAACCCATGGCCTAGTGGAGTACATTTTCTGCGTGTTCTAATTTGGCCTGACCTCCAGCCCCAGATTTCCCTTTATACCACACTCCTCTATTCTTAGCTTTACCTCCTGCATTGTATCCTTTCCCCTCTTCCAGCTGCACTCTCTCGATTCAGAGAAGCCTGAATCTTCCCTTTCCTTGCCTCCTTCCCAGACTGTGGACGGTTCCTTTGCAAGCAATCCCATCAGATTCATCCCAACTCATCCTAACCTGCTGCAAGCTCTCTTCCCATTTCTCTCTGCTGCTCTAAGCCAGTATTTTAAACATGAGCACATTTAACACCCAGCAGAGGCAGTCTGAGAGTGCCACAGCGAGGGGGACACGCTTGGAAGCCAGGGAGATATTCCATACCTGGAGTCACCTGCTCAAGTTTTGGACCATTCTGTTGGGAATGCAAGTGTCTGGCTGTCAGGAAGGGCAGCTGTTTCCTTGGATTCCTGTCTGCCATGCTGATGTGTGATCTTTGAGGAGCCTGGCTGCCTCCTGGGTGACTCTCTCCTTGCCTCACTGCTCAAGTCCATCTCCAGGCAGGACAAGAGGCAGGAGCAGAGCAGGGCTAAGGGACACTCCAAAGGCCATGGCAGCACAGCCTCCCTCCCTTCAGGAGCACAGGGATCCTGCTCCAGCCTCAGCTCTGCCCAGCCAGGTCCCTGCTTCAGTCTCTACACGGCACTTGCCAAAAACGGATTCAAAGCAAGGCACCCTCAGCAGCCCTGAACACCGAGGACGGACCAGAAACAAGGTAAAACCTCCCTCACAAATGCCACCAAACTCAAGAGAAATGTCATGCTGGCCTTTCAGGAGACTGCTGGGGATGACATGGATGACATCTGTTAATCAGGACTTCATTCTGCCGAATTACCAGCAGCCTGCAACATTGATGGACTTTCCCCGGTCTCTCAAGCTGGGAATCCATGCAGCGAAAGAAGTCGCAGGTGATGGGGCAGCTCTAACGCCTCTGCTGCACGACCTCATCTCGGGGATTTAAAGGAGGCGATCCAAGAGCACAGTACGGCCCCAGCTCTACCACTCACACAGAACTCCTGCCTAGGGAAAACTCCCTGTGAGCGGACAAGAGCCCGCCCTGACGCCCTCAGCCACGCCGGGTCCTCTCCAAGTGGGGTGATCCTACAGAAACCCAGGGTTCCCATCTTCCAGTGCCTCACTGCCATCACCACAACCACCCCATGGTGCTCCTCAAGGCACAGCAAGAGGGAAATTCAGAGCTGACAGCTCCAGGACAGCCCTTACTGCCCACCTGCCACACATCACAGGAACATCTCTCCATGGCCACTCCAGGAAGGAGGGACTCAAATAAACTGTGGGAGGAAGCTGAAAATAACAATCCAGAAAGCTGCAAACATCTGGAAGGCCAATTCTTTGCTCTACAATTCTGCATTGATTTCTTGCCTCAAATAGATTTCTAGATGGATTGCAATTAAAATGAGTTACACAATGCTGGGCAAACATCACTCATTTCCGTTTCAGATTTTATTTTTGCATCTTTGCTTTCTAGATCCTCTTGCGTTTCAACAGCCACTCCTTGGATCTTAGCTGTCTTTTTCTTCCCACTCTTCTCCAGGCCAAATTGCTCTGTACCCCCTACTTTTCCCTTTTATTCCTCCAAGGATGAGGCTGGTGGTGGCTCTCACAGCCCTGTAACAATTCCCTGGTCAGTGGCACAAACCCCCACTGTGTGCCCTGCCTGCAGCTGCTGAGAAAACCCAGAGAAACCTCGGAGCATTTATCAGAGGCAATTCTTTAGTGAGCTGCCCTGAGCCCTCAGGATCCCCTTGTCACATGCCTCCAGGACATCAATTTCCACCTATTGTCCTGATTCCTGCTCAGAAGCCAACAGGGAGGGAGGAAAATGGTGAGGAAGGCTGGAGTACAGGAAAAGAGATTTACTTTGCGGGAAACCTTGTAAAGCCGGGCCAGCTCCCACTGACAAGGGCAGCGCTGCCATAGCCCTGCTCCAGCCCTTTGCTGGCCATTCCTGTGCTGGGATGGACATGAAAACAGGATGATAAAACATGGGATTTCCAGCCAGGCTAGCAGCAGCAATGTCAGATGCCAAGCCCAGCCCTCCTGAGCACCAAGGCTGAGTTTTACAGATTAGCTGGGACAGATTAACCAGAGACCAAGGAGAAAGAGCGGGTTTAGATGGGATATTGGAAAAAAATCCTAAATCCTTCCCTGTGAGGGAGGGGAGGCCCTGGCACAGGGTGCCCAGAGAAGCTGTGGCTGCCCCTGGATCCCTGAAAATGCCCCCTGGATGGGGCTTGGAGCAACCTGGGATAGTGGAAGGTGTCCCTGCCACGGCAGGGCTGGAATGGGATGAGCTTTAAGGCCCTTTCCAACCCAAACTATTCCACAATTCCATGATTCCGTCACTATGAGCATGGCAGTCCCTTTGCACTTATCCAATACAACCTCAGTCTTGAGCTGCTGTGAATAATACAGGAAACTGCTGGTATTCCCAAGCCTTTGATCTTCATTTGACTTTTGAGGGTTTTCAGGCACCATTTTCATTTAAAAATAGAAGACGTACTCAAGTATTTATACAGCACAAAGGCTTTAAAGGCTTTAAAACTTCAGAAAAGACTTTTAAGATGCCGGAATGAAGAATGTCAAGTATTATTGTCGCTAGAATTTCAACCTGAGTTGGAAAAACCCTGCAAAGGTAAAACTGTCTGCAGCAGAAATGGAGAGGAAAAAGGGCAGCAAAACCCACACCTACTGTAGTGATGGGGAGATGTTTCCAGCTGTGGGAGACCCGTTCAAAGGAGGAGTAGAAGTCTTCCCTGCCCAGCTGAGAAAACCCCTACACACCTGTCCTGGCTCTGGGGTAGGAATTATGGACACCCTGAGTGGTCCTGCCCCAGAGCTTTTGCCACAAAAGCTTGAACAGCTACTCCAAAGCTCCTGGTTTTACTCAGGTATTTCTACTTCGTGCAGATTAATTTCTTGACAGCGCAGAAACGCCACAAAAGGCTTGGAGAAACAAAAAAGCCTCATTTGGATCGATTAATAACAGAGAAAAAGTGTACTATTAGTGAAGGCTCTAACAAGGTGCAGGGCCCTTCTCTGGGTGGAAAAACATATGGCTGAGCTCTGACGCTGCATATGCAAAATATGTGAGGCCAAATGAATCTTTGGCGGAGCCCTGCTGACATCACTGCTGGGATCTCGGGTGGAATTCAAGATGTTGCTTTAAATTAAAGCAGGGAGCTCCTGGGTGGGAGCTCTGCTCTGCCAGGGGCCCCCGCAAAGGCACAGAGGGTGAGAGGCATTTTTCATCCATCTGCTACAATCCCACCTGCCTCCAGTACAGCACTTTTCATCCTCAGTTGCCAAACCCTTGAACAGGAAAGGGCAATTTCCTTCTGTGCGTTTTACAGAAAGAGAAACAAAGACGCAGGAAGATGGAACAGCCTCTGCAGCATCACCCTGGCTGCAAGAGGTGCGGGATGGGGGGCTGCTCCCCCAAATCCCAGCCTTTGGAGGGCCCCATCATCCCCAAACACTGGGCAGACACAGCTCAAACCAGGCTTTTGAATAAAAGATGGAGAGCCCTGATGGATGGTGGACAGACGAGCACATCCCCTCTGCTGTGCTCATGAGAATTTCTGGTTGTAACAGAGATTTTTGTGGTTTTAAAAATACAGAAGATTTAAATTCTCTTGTCTCCAAACACCAGAAACCCGAGAGCTAATGGGGGTGAAGACAGAGTGCTCTGGATAAACAGGTTAATTCCGTCCTCATCAGTTATTGTGTCTCTCTCAATTTGCTCTCCAGCGAGCGGCTCAGACACTGTCCCAGACAGGGCACGGAGCTGCCTGCACTCCTGCTCTCAGCCAGCGTGGCAATTTACTGCCTCCTTGGGAAGGCTTTGATATTGGAAAACCACAACAGAGCTTTCTCTTGGCTTGAAAGGTACCCACTGGCTCAGCCACAGCAGAGGCCTTTGCACTGCCCTGAAAGATCAAAGTGGTTCAAAACCTTTCGCTTTTATTGGGCAAATTAAAAACAAACAAGCGCTTTCCTTTCTTTCCTTTCACTCTGCTAATGCCCATTCCCCTCCTAGGCTTTCCAGGCATCCTGCAGGAATACAGGGATTCCATGAACAGCCTGGAATTAAGCCTGGCATTAGAGACGGAGGAACAGAGATCCAGCACCGTGGAGAGCTGAGGGCACCCGCCCGCCGTGCAGGGCACCGTGCCCACTGCTCCCATCCCTGCCTGTGCTGATGCTCACACGGCTCGTGGATGTGGGATGAAGCCCAGGATGGAGGATTCAAACCCCAGACATTCCTGCTGTCTGACCTCCTCGGATTTTTGTTAGTGCTCCTCTGTGTGTGCATAATTCCTGCTGCAGCCCCCTCCCTGCCCAGCCGGCACGGAGCGAACTGCGCATCCACGCTCATCCCTGATGTTCCAGCACACGATCCCCCGAGTGCCAATGGGACCAGACAAGTGCTCATCCAGCTGCAGGAGCCTCAAAATGGTGATGCAGCCCTTCTGAATCCTGTGTGGGCAGGGCAGGCACGGCGAGGGAGAGGGGGAGAGCCGAGGAGCAGCAGCCCGGGGCTAAAAGTGGATGTTGACTTCACTCTCGCATTTGGGAGTAGGTGGAGGAGGTGGGTGGCCGTGAGCAGAGGGGAGGCGGAGGGGGCAGCAGCTATTTCCAGCTGCACTTATGTGCCATTTCTCTCAGTGCTGAGATTTGAGAGAAAACAGCAGGAGGTGGGGAGTGGGGGGAACCAAAAAGGAAAATCACAGACTTTGCACAGAACACGTTAAGGAACAAGAGAAAAGTCGTTACCATCAGCGCAGCCCTGAGATTCTATCAGTGCTGGGGGGGTTTAAAAATATAACAAAACCCAGGGCTGCTGGAACTGCTTTCTTGCACTGGAAACAAGAGGGAACGATGGAAATGAGGCCACTTGGCCGAGGGGCTCAGGCCAATGCCTGGCCCCAAAATGATGGTAAAGCCGCTGCTTGCAGAAAGCCTCCCTCCTAATAAACTGTGAGGTTTTCTTCGCTCCCAGAGATTATGTAATATGTTCTTGCCTGCTGCTGCTGCTGCTGCTGCTGACTCATATTTTCCAAAATATATCTGGGAAGGAAAACATATGCACATGTGTTTTAATCCATAGGTTTCCCGGCCCGTGTCCAGAGCAATCCATAGGGGGGTGTGGCGCAGCCTGCACACGCGTGTACACATGTGTGCATTGACGTGTGCGGGGAGGAGAGCGAGGGACAGCCTGGCATCTGCTTGAAAAACAGAGATTAAAGCAGCACTGCTTTCTGGGGCACAGCACAGCAACTCTGGAACACGGCGTAGGAGGGGAGCAGGGAACCGGGAAGCCACCAAGGGAGATGGCAAAGGGAGAAGCACCAAGCACGTGCTGCCGACAACCTCCAGCCAAAGCTGGGCTCTGGGGACTGGACACAGACTCAGACTGAGCTTCAAACCCAGCTGGGAAAACGGGGTTTGTGGCAGTCGGGGCCACTGTGACAATGTGCAGATGGCAGTGGGCTGCGAGGGACAGCAGGGGTGGCCTCGGGAGGTGACTCAGCATCACCCACCCCTGCAGAGGGGTGCTGGGGGCGGCAGGGCCAGTGCTCCCTGAATTCCATAGTTCTAGGGTCTCGCTCCTGTTAATGCCTGGGAACACACTTCCCAGGCTCCCCGTGTGCACTGAAGGAGCCAGGCTTCTCCTGGCTGAAGGTTTCTGAGGCAGCCTGTTAGCCTTAAGCAAATTTGTTCCCAGCCTGCAGGCTTGGGGGCTTTAGCTCCACTGCTCTGTGCCTGCGTGCACTTTTAATTCCTTAGGAAAGACTTTTTGACAATTCTGCAAAACCCTCAGCATCTGAGAGATGGGATCGATCTGCTGCTGGGCACTGGACGAGAGATCCATCTCCCCTGAACCAGAGGAGACTGAAAATCTATCCACACGTCAGCTCCTGATCACCAAATCAAGGCGGACGCTCCCCGCCAATGACAGCCCAGTTTCCCTGCACTGTCTGCTCCTCGTGCCTGTGTGCTCAGGCAAAAGCAGGGGACAATTCCCCACACAGAGTCAGGGCTGTGGGGTAACACTGCCCCTGCCCCTCCTCACCTTACACATGGCTCTGGAGAGGGAACAGGCCCTCTCCTCCATCCCTGCATCATCCACACGCATCCTCATCCCAATACAAGGGCACTGTTGATATTCCTGGGCTTATGCATCCAGCACCAGAGTTAAGACAATTCTATTTTAACTCCTAAAATTTCATCAGAGCCAACTGCTCTTTCTTGTTTTACAGCAACTTTAAAATGTTTCATCTGCATTCAAATCCAGTTCTATAAATGTTACTTTTTAACTTAATTCTCCCAGAACTTCACAAAAGAGAGAACATCCAGCATGCCTAAAAGGCTTTAGAATAAACCTTAAAAACAAACATTAAAGATTGATCACGCTTTTTCAAGATTATACTAAAACTGACTGAAGCTCAACTAGATAAGGAAAGAGAGTTGCATTAAATTAATCAGCACCTTATCAAGCCAGGAAGAAAGAATTGTAGATAACAAGCCTTCCCTAAATTTGGTATCAGAACAGAAACTTCAGTGCACGACGTACTGAGAGAACCTTGTCAGATTTACTGAACACAATACAGGGGAGTGGAGCAGCAGAAATAGCAGGGGAATGTGGTCCACGGAAATGCTTTGAAAAAAACCTGTTTTCTGATAATGCCAGCAAGAGCCTGACGCTTTTGTCAAATGGAACAATTTTACTTGACAAAACTTTCCTACAGATATGCCCAGCAAATTAACCCACTGCTTATTGGGGTAAAAGACAGATCCTTAGGGGTTTGCTCTCCACTCCTGTTTGTGTAGCTGAGGCCAGACTGCATTTGCTCCATTACAAGACAACAGTTCCGTACACAATTTCATCCTTCCTGCTTTCCAAGCCCTCAGAGTTGGGCTGATTCCTCTCCCAGCATCTCCCAGCAGGAGCTGCAGCCGCTCTCACAGCTCTGAGCTCCTGTGTAGAGGCTCAAACCCCCCAAAACTGGCACCAGGAGCAGTTTAACCCTTTGGAAACTTCGAGGCAAACATCCTGAGTATTGAGAGTGAACAATCTCGGCCAGCAACGTCCAGGGGTTTTCCCGGATGCCTGGCGAGGCTCGCCGTGGCACAGGACACAGCCCAGACGCTGTGGGACATCCCTGAAAAGCAGACAACTGTCAGCATTCCAGGCAGGACAGGAGGGGAGCAGGGCTGGGGACAGAGGCCTTGGGAGGTGATAGGACAGCCAGGGACGCTGCTTTCCAACCAGAAACAGCAGCAAGGACATTCCAGCCTCACTCCCCGCATCCAAGCACAGAGCCCCGGGCACGCCGGGCAGTGCCAGCCTCACTCCACAAGGACAGGACACTCGGGCACACACAGCTGCCGTGCCGGGGCTGGGGCAGCGACATCACCTCGTCACAATGACCAGCCTGGAAATGCACTTGGGGCTTTATCCAGGGGGAAAAAGGGGAAACTAAGAGCCGGGGCTGCTTTAAGCTGGGCGATGCTGCTTATTGAGACAGCTCTGCCTCCGCGGCACCCAGGGCAGGGCTGCCGGCTGTCCCCAGCACCCGCGGGGCTCGGTGCCTGCCCTGCCCACCCCGGACAGCTCCTGGAGGGGGGCACAGCGCTGGGGATCAGCTCATCCCCGGAGACTGAGCCCAGCCCGGCGAGCAGGGCGGGCTCAGCACGGCAGCCCCGGCTCCACCGAGGCGCAGATGCAGCCGAAAATAGCCCCACGCCGGCTGCCAGCAGCCCATACGTTGTGTTATATATGTCTCAGCTGATGCAAAGGAAGGGGCAGGCGCTGAACCACATGGCCCCTCACATGGGCACGGCCACACTCGGCTGCTCCCGGCGCCTGCCGCGCTGGGGGCTCCGAAATCCCCCCAAATGCATCCTCCAGCACACGGGAGCAGCTCAGCCCGCGGTGCCGGGAGCCAGCCTGTCCCCCTGACCTCCCCACGGCAAGGCCTGCATAAAAACGAACGAGCCAGACCCCAAACACGGTGCCAAACACCCTCCCCCACCGACCGGCCCCACATCCTGCTCCTGCTCCCAGCCCCACTAACCCCAGCCCAAAATGTGCCCTTCTCCGACCACCACGTGCCTCAGTTTCCCCGGCTCCGTGACAGCACAAGGGGTCACTCCCCAAAGGAGCACACTCCTATGAAAAGATATCCTTATGGATAAACTAGCGTCAGTTGAAATCCAGACCTAATTTTTCCAGTACTTGCATACACGCACTCCCTTCATCCCCCCAAACTCTCTTTAATTCAGGTGGAGAAGCTTTCAGGCTGCCCAGCACAGTCCCCACCAGCAGAGCTCTGGGGGCTTCCTGGGTGCCCTTGTGAACACCCCATCAAGGTGCTGTTTCCGACAATGCCAGAGTAATTCCCAGAAAAACCAGGAATAAGGAGCGGAGGCCACGGGGCCCTTTGTCGGTTAGAGCCACCCCAGCTGTGTGTGGGCACTTGCGGATTAAGACTCATTTCCACTCAGGAAAGAAATTCAACCACAACTAATAAAATAAAGACAATAAATCACAGTTCCTCCAGCAGCTCTTCCTCCAGGAGCATCTATTTTTAGTGGGAGGCATCAATCACCACAGCTCTTGCTGTCTACAACAGCTCCAACAGGTAAAACCCAGGTAGGCAGAGCTGGGCCGATGAGGGCACACACACGGCCCCTACCTGCACTGCCACTGTCCCCCAACCAGCCAGAACAACACCACAGAAAGGGGACACACAGGCATGGCCACACCTCAGTGCTGGGTGATATTCCTCTATCCCAGACGGAAAAGAGGAGGCACAAGGCAACAAAGGAACAAAGGAACGCACCCAAGGCCGTACAGCAGATCAGTGGCAAAGCCAGGACCCGGCAGAACCACCCTCTGCCAGCCCTGGAACCCCTGCACAAGCACAACCAACTTCACACAGGACAATTCTTACACAATTATTAACATTTGGGAGTTTTCCTCAAGCTTCCCAACTTCTCCTCACTGGAGACTCCGCAGCTCTGAGACAAATCCCTGCGTTTTACCAAAATAGCTCTCCCAACGTTTCACTGGGAGAGACACACTGAGCAAGATTATCACACCCAGATGAGAAAATACTCATTGGAAATGTAAAATCCAGGAGCCTCCCCGGGAGAAATGCACCATTCCCACACGGAGCACACGGACATGACACGGCTGCACACACGGACACACATGCAGGCAGGCACGGCACACGGAGCACCGGCTCCCAGCACAACCAGCAGTCACTGAATACACGAACCAAGCACCACAACAAAATGAAATGACAACACAGAACAGGGGTTCTAGTCACAAATTAAAACTAAAGCTACCAAAAAAAAATAAAATAAAATAAAATAAAAACAAACCTAAAAAAAAACTTACATGGATTTTTGGCAATTTTCCTTCAGACATTATACACAGCAGCTGGGCTGTGTACTGAATACCTGATCCAAAAAGAAATATAACCACATTATGCAAACAGATGGGGGCAGGAGTCAGGTGAACATGCAGCTCTTAACAACAGTCATCTACGGGCTGAGAAAGCACCTCTGCATTCCCACAGAAGGGCTCGCATCGGGGCAGATCTTCAGGCACTACAAAGCCAAAGCGAGGGCTCTGCTGCTGCCATCCCGGGGGAAAAGCCAAATGGCAGGACAGGGCAGAGCCACCGCGTCACAGACCTCTGAGCTGTCCCATCCCCTTTAAGTTGTCATGTGAGGTTTTAAACAGAGGTGGGAAATAGCCAGGGTGGGGGAGGAAGCCTTTAGAAACCCGAAAGGAAAGCACTTTATCTGCCTTAAAGAAAGAGCATTAAAATTGCCGTGCGGGCAGGACAAGCTGGGATCATCCCGACACTTAAGCTTTCTGGGAAGCACTCGGAGAGGGGGGCATCACCCTTTCCCCACGCCGAGGAGGGTGCCTGAGTCTTTAAGACGGCGGATTGCTGCTCAGGAGGAATGGACTTTTTATGGACTGTGGGAAACAGGGTTGCTATGATACAGGCAGAGGCATTTTCATGAATCCTGTGGCAAATAACATTGAATCCTGCTTAAGCAGACAACAGCAAGGCAGGTCTCCCCTCACCCAGCCTCAGCAAATACACAGCAGCAAGCACTGAGAGAGATTTTATGCATCATAAATACGCTTTTTGCAGATAAATTCCTATTTTTTTTTTTTCTTTGGGGCTGTATTTTCCAGAGGGGCAGCTCTTTGATTCCCTTAAAGGAACGATGGTTCTGCCTCATCCCTGAGTTTGAGCATCCCCACAAATATGAAGAAATCCAAGGGGGAGTCACGGGGCCGAAGCATCCCCAGGGACCTGAGCATGACCAGCCATGGATGGCCTCACGGAGCTCCGGGACAAGGAAAGCTCCACTCCCAGGGATATTTCACAGCGTGCAAATAACCCCCCGAGTGTGGCAGGCGCAGTCACTTACAGGCACAGGGATCTATGGGGACTGGGAGGGCTGTCACCCCAAAAAGCTCCTAACGCTTGCCATGGGCTGAGGCGCTGCAGAGGAGAGCTCGGCAGGACGGAGGTGTTTGCCGGGCTCGGTGCTCCCGCACAGCCGGCACGCCGGGGCTCCGGGAATGCCTGGGAAACGCCAAACTACAAAACTGGGGCTGGGGCAGGGGCTCAAGGCCAGGCTGAAGAGGTGCTCACTGAGGCCTGGGGTGGGAAACAGAGAGCAAACTAAACAAGCAGCAAGCCCAGCCCTCGCTCACATTTTTGGATCTCATTTCCTCGCTTTCCCCCCGAAATTCCAACAGGAAGCCCGAGATAACAAGAACGGTGCTGCTACAACAACAAAGTTTGCTGGAGCCAACTTTCATATTGCTCTGCATTAACTTTCCTTCTTTAACTCCACCAGCCTTCGGGAGGATAAAAGGCAAAAAGTTGTAATAAAATCACACAAATTCTCTCAAGCGCATTCCGTGACACGAAGAACTCGGCTCCCGGCGCTCCCTCCCAGCAGCCGAGCGTGCACAACCCCTCATCCTCCCCATGCACCCCCAGCACACACCACCCCAGGGATGGAACCAGAAGGGGATGGCAGGAACGAGCCATGGGACACGGCGGGAACATCCACCACCAAACACGCACGATTCCCAAATATCCCCCCAGGAGGACAAGCTCCGGATCGAGGAATGCACCCAGGGAACCCGCGTCAGGTACGGAGCATTCCTCGTAGAAATCATATTGAAAGGTAAACCTTCATGCCAGAGAGCCCTGAGAAAATAAAACATTCAGGCACAGCCACATCCCACATCAACTCGCTGGTCAGTTTTGGGGTTGGGTTTTTGCTCCTTTTTCCACCCTTACTCCTCCAAATCCCTTTGTCGCTCAAGGCTGCTCCCCTGAAAGGACGATTTTGGCTGCTGTTTGATCGATTCCCTCTCCATGGTGATCTCAGCTCATTTATTACATTTCCAGGAGATTCTGCAGCCTACAAAACTTATGCCAGAGGATGGCTAACAGGCAAAAAAAAGCAAATTTGAGCCGTTTAACAACCCAAACCATCCTCAGCCCCGATTTTATTTACTCAGTACTTTTAGAGAAGAAGATTGACTCAGTCTCCTGCAAAGTGAAGCAGGTAGCTACAAGTGAAGAGGGGAAAACAGAGCCAGCAGGCACCAGAGCATCTTCCTGGCTTTGTATCCCTGGCTCCTGGCTTTTCTCGCCATTAAAATGAGCTACTGCCCTATAACGATTTGTTATTTCTTATTTATTTGTTTGGGGACGATTGCTCCTACCCTGGGACTCAGGGAAAACCATTTTTCTCTTTTATTTACAGCTAAAAGCACTTTGAAAGTGCCCAGTTTGCCAGATTTAACTCAGTTTCCAATCATGCCACCATGGAAAAGCCATCGGCTCCCGAGCCCAGCTCGGCAGTTAACTCCTGTCAAACGGACCCTCACTGGGAAATAACTCCACGTCTCCATCTGTAACCTCCAGCTTTGTCTTTAGACCTCAGTTACGTGAGTTTTCTTTTTTTAGAGGACAGCAGATAAATACCAGATGGCTGGAATTAGCATGAATTAGTTAAATTATCACGGCAATAAAATTCTAGCGACCATCAGCAAGAGACGAAAACATTTTCAAACTGATTTTTTTTGTTTGTTTTAAGCAATTCTGATTTTTCTGGAGGGGGAAACAATATATTAAAAAAAAAAAAAATCCATAAGACCTCCAACAGAAGCACAGAACAGAGACATATTTTCCAGGGGAAAAGGCATTACTCTTCCCAGACATTCCCTGCGTATTCTCTCCAAACTTCTCGTGCTGCCTCTGGAGCCCCCAGCCAGCCCTGCTTCCAAGCTGTAAACATTGCAATTTCGGGCTAGAAGCACCTCTAACTACTGGACACCTTTCCAGCAAGCCCATAATATACAACTTAGCACTTCATTTTGCAGAAAATCAATGTAAATAAAGTCACGCAAAGCAACCCATCTCAAAAGCTTGTTATCCTTAAGGTGGGCAAAGATTTTTCTTAGATACAGTCCCCAAAATTTGATATATACACACACAGACATGAAAGGAAGAAAAGAAAGCCAAAATCAGATTTCTAGAAAATCAAAGCAAAACCCAACCCCTCCAAATCTGTTGCTTTAGCAAAGAAAAACAAATCTTGCATTGCCCTTTTTCCCTTTGATCTTTCCTTCCCAATTTGCAGAGACAGAAACCACGTACAACCAGAATAAAAACCCAGCAGGTTATGTCTCAGTGCCTCTCACATCTCTAAAAAAAGGAGCTGGGTTACATCAGTGTGGACATAGAATTTGGAGGCTTTGGGGCTGAATCTTGAGAAATCAAATCAGATCATCAAAGCAACACAGATAAATACAGTAAGTAGAATTCAACCTTTTTTTTTTTTTTTTTTTTTTTTTTTTTTTTTTTTTTTTTTTTTTGTGGCTGAATGTTATTTTAGCAAAGATTTAATCCTTTAATAGGATTTCTCACAAACCGCCCCCCCCCCATAAAAATGTCCATAGCTCGATTCCATTGCACACACCAGCACCTCTCACCTGGCACCTACACGGTTACTCTCACAGACATTGCACATTAACTGCTTGCTAGAAATCGCACACAAAACGACTTATTATTAACTTGAGCCTCTGTTCCAAACGAAAGCAAAACAACACAGCCAGTGCTCACCACACACAGATCATTTTCACTCTGCTTCTGCCTAAAGAAGTACAGCTCTATCTCGCTAGCACAGAACCACAGAGCACTGGATCACTGTTATTATTTATCACATTTCAAACCCCGGCAAAAGCAGCTACACTTACAGGCATACTCAAAAGACAAGACATGACAAAAGATTTAGGGAGAGATAATATACCAACGTCATACATATCACAGCGAGGCCATGTTGAAGCTCAACGCGTTTCCCCCCTCAGTAAGAAATCTCTCTCTCTCTTTCTCTCTCTCTCTCGCCTTTCTCTCTCTCTCTCTCCCGCTCGTGCTCTCTTGTTGAATTGCTAGTGGTAGTAGTAGCCCCCAACAGCTCAGGAGAAAAAATCCATTTAACGAGTGCCCAGGAAGAACATGAGTATGACATTCACAAGCAATAGCACCACAATCACTGCAAAAACGACCACCGTTTGAACATCCAAGGTCATGGTGCAATGCAGAACACTGTAGTGTTCGAGGTGTGGGGCTGGCAGATTTGGAGAAGTCAACCTCTGCTCTGTAAGACTGTCCATACATCCACCATGCTAGAATAGAGGAGAAAACTGTTCCTGGTTTTGGGTTGGTTCGTAATGCTTTGTGCTCTGCCTTTAGTTTCTCCCCTATCTGCTGTCTCTAGCTCATTCTGAGCCCGCTAAGTGAAGCATCATCACAACCAGTGAGCACTTGGGATGCAAAATCCTTCCTTTTGGAAAAGAGCGAGCGCTGTCTGCAAGCTTCTCTCTCTGTCTCGTCCCCCCTCTCTCTCCCGGTCTCTCTCTCGCTGGCTGGCTCGGTTTTTAATTCGTCAAGCCAGTGCAGATACGGAGCCCGTGTGAGTGTGACAGCTCTGCAAGCTGCTGCGGCTGCATCCCTCGGAGCGAGGCGGACCCTGGCGCATACTAATCAGCTCCAGTGACCAGGCAGCGACGGCATCCTGGCTGTCACTCAAACGCGGGAGGAAGCGCTGGCTCCATAAATACGCGAGGCTTCCGCCCGCCGTGACAGCGAGTGCCACGCAGCCATGGCTCTGCCCCGCGCTCCTGCGGCAGCGCCGATGCTCCGGGCAGGCGGCTCCCAGCGCATCCCGCTCCTCGCCACCTCGGGACGTGCCCAGCTTCCCTGGAAAACGGGAGCAACAGCCCCAGAGCCTGCTCGGAGTAGGGAGGGGAGCAGGAGCAAAGCAGCCAAAATAACAAAGAGGCAACCCTTGGTAACCTGGGAATTCGCTGTGAGCCTGAAATCTGGGAATTGGGTAGGGGGAATCATGTTTTAGCTCTGTACAATCATAAATCCCTATAACCTCTCCCCTCAGCACTGCACTGGCTGTCTCCAGCTAAGAGTTAAACTGAATTCTCAGTCTACAGACAGAGATCTATAAAAGGGGGGGGGGAGGACAGATGGAGCATCTTTATTCCTCCTGCAGCAGCCAGAAATGCTCATTCCTACATTAAAATCACACACACACTCAGGGTTTATGGTCCAGGTGCCAGGTGCTATCCCAAACCTCAGTCTCAGATCCCAGAACCAGCAGTTACCTCAGAGAGGCATCACAATACACACAAACCAGATACACTCAGCTGGAAAAAGCAAATGATTTTCCAGACAAAGACAAATATAGAAATGCTGCCAATGCATATGCATAACGCACTAAAATGTGCATCCGGGGGCTGAGCACGGCACCTTCCAGGAAAGCTGCGCCTCCGAACGTTCCCGCACAGACACGAGGCCAGCAGGCACCGAACGAGCACCTCGTTAGTTCTCCAGCAGCAAACAGTGAGAGCTGGGGAGGACTTTAATGTTTAAACCGGGCCAGATTCATGTTTTAACCTTCACCAGCAAGGGGCAGCCTGTCCTGCCAGCCCTGTGTCCTTGCAGGGCACTGGCATTTGGGGAAGGGGCTGGGGGTTATGCTCCTACCCCAGCTCACCACTCACACCAACACTAAACCCAGCTGTTGACTGCAAGGCTTATTTTAATTTTCTTCCTTTGCCAGAGGGCTCCCTCAAAAAAAGGATGTCCCATATCCACCCCAAACACCATGGGAAGAGAGACCGTGTCAGGACTGGGTCTCCACAGGGTCTCCCTCTCCGGCCTCCACTCAGACCCACTGTTTGCCAGACCAACACTGAGCCAGCACCATCCTCCTCACTTCTGACCAGCTCTGGAGCACGTGTGGGCCGTGATGTGTTTGTAGCTGCAGAGGGTGGGTGGGCTGCGTTGAGCAGTGTTAGAAACAAGAACAGCTTGGGTTCATTAGGTGGTTTATTTTGGACGAGAAGTGCCAGCCAGAGGCTCCCTCCAGCATCTGAGGTCCCTGCTCTGTCCAAGCAGGGAGTTTCTTCCTCAGGAGGACAGTGAAAAGCCCTTTTGCACTGAATATTCACAAGAAATCACTTTAAAGCTGCCCCGGTACACATGCCAGGCTGTATGCAGGTGATGGATCTGCCTCATCCCCAGATTTCCTATCAAGGATCCATTTTTAGGATAGTCAGCCTGTCTGATGTAATTTTAGACTAATCAGAATAGCAAAAACAGAATCGCGGAATGATTCAGGTTGGAAGGGACCTTGGAGATCATTTAGTTCCAACACGTAATAGATGTGGAATATTTATTATCATTGCTACCATCCTTTCCCAAAACAACACGGGCAATTTTCCAAAACATAAACCCAAACTTACAAAAACAGCCAGGAAATCCCAGTTTCAGTCCCAGTAGCAACAATGACTTCTCCAAAACACACAGCCAGCCCAAATTTAGAGGGATTTTATGGCCAGTTTATCTTTTCCTCTAAACTGCAGTGAGCACAGAGGCAGCCTGTGCCTGGAGCCCGGAGGAGATGTTGGAGGAAGCCCAGTGGAGATGTTCTGCTGCTCCCCACAGCCCCCGGGGCCTGGGGACCCTCAGCAGGCACAGCCCATCCCTGGCTCTGTCTCCCCTCCAGCCTGGGAATCACAGCGAGGTTTCAAGGCAGCCTCCCCCGAACCTTTGCACATCACCAGGGGAGCAAAAGCAGCGCAGGTGGAGCAGCAGAGGCCTGGGAAGCCTCCAGAACAAAGGTGCACACATCACACATGCTCACTGGCCACTTCCGGAGCCGAACGGGAGCCTTGCATTGCCAGCACGGAGCCGGCAGCGCTGGGGCAGGCACTGTGCAAGAGCTGAGCCACTCAGAGCGCAGGGGAGGGCACGGCTCATAAAGAGAGACACAGAGACAGCCCCTCCTGAGCTGCCGGGGCCAGGGGGTCCCCAAACCCACCCCGTGGCTGTGTCAGGAGCCATCGGAGGCTGCAGGGACCCCAGTGCTGGGCTCCCTGCCCTGGGGGTGCTGCACCCTGCGAGGCTCAGCCGCGGCATTCCCTTCCCCAGGCCGCACCCAGAGCAAAGCCCAAAGATGGGGCAGCAGAGCACTGGGTGCCTCACCTCACGCAGGGCCAGGGCTGGGGCTCCAGAGGAAGCTGTGTGTGTTAGCAGCCACCGAGAGTGAGCGGCGCAAACAGATCTACTGCAGAGAAGCTTCTATTTAAATTATATTCACGGTATTCCCAATAGTGCTTGCTGCTTTATATAATTTCCCATGCCTTCTGCGTGCACTAAATGTTAATTTTACTATGAAAATGGATGGTACCTTCTGTTAGAAGCCTTTCTGATAAAGCACACCTACACAGCAGGGGTTTATATAAAACCACGGTGGAGTTTAACTTCATGGAATGCTTTCTGGGAAGTTTGGTCTAACCTTCCGTACAGAGCGAAACGAGGAACGAGAAGAGAAGATTTGTACCAGTTACATAAAACACCACGTCCCTTACTGCACAGAACATGCCCTGACACTCCAGGAGCTTTGGGGAGCACGGTTTGTGATGCAGGATCAGCGAGGGCTTGTGCTGGATGAGAAAGGAGATCGGAATTTCAGCACCTCTCCGGAGGGACAGCAATCAGGGAAAGAGCCGGGGCTCCCACTCGCATCTCATCCTTACAGCTTTCTGTCCGCATCGATCTGACAGACAAATACCTGGGACAGGGAATTCAGCACTCCCAAATAACCCACAAACAGAGGGGCCCTACACTGACATTAATTAAAACAGGGTAATTTCGGGGGCAAGCCTAGGAAACGGATGATGCCAAATCCTTCCGTGCGGAACACACCGGGCTCAGCCTTGTGACCACGTCTCCCTCCAATGGATGTCTCCAGTAATTAGCACATCCCACTCCTCGCAGCTCAACAAATACAGCTCGAACTCAGCAGCCAGGATTTGGAATTGCAGCGCTTACAGATCCTGGATTCCCTTTGCAAGAACAGGTCCGTGGCCCCCACATGAGCTGGCAGGACAAGCCAGGGGTGCGTGGCTGTGCACGGCTTCAGCTCCAATTCCCTGTCGTGCTGTAGATCCCTGTGCAGATTAACAACCTCCACTCTTGGACATGCACAGGTACCTGTGTTCTCCCAACATATCAGCTCCACCTTCCATTAACTGGGAAAACGAGGCACTAAAGTCAGTGCACACCCAGAGAATTCCAGCTATGCCACTGTGGGAAATGGTGTGGATGAGCTCTGGGATATGACAGGAGGGTCCCAAATCTGCTATCCTTTGCCAGAGGATATAAGTCTCTTGGTGAATTTCAGGAAATTTCAAACAAATCAGTGTGGCTCACGATTCTGAGTGGGAATAAAACTGGTCTGGATGGATAAAATCCATGTCCAAGGGGGAAACACTGCTGGTGACCATCAGTCCCCAGATTGCTTCAGCTTTTTTGCATTCCCTCTTGGAACACAAGCCCCACCCCACACCTATACGGCACCAGGAGGGAAATTTAAACTTTCCAGTTGAATTAATACTGCCCCCAAAAAAGGAACAGACAGCAACAGTCCCCAGGGATGTGTGGGCACCTGCTCCTCCATGCCCATCTCCTGTGCCAGGCACTTACGGCCGCTGCCGTGACGTGGGACACCATGTGGGGGGTGACTCATGGGCTCCATTAGAGATTATAAGAAAACCATTAAATTATTTTTTTTTTTCTAAATCTAGGCAGGAATTAAGCTCAGGGTTTCAGAGATTAAAGGCCAGTGAGATTATGATTTGCTGTTTCCAAAAAGGAGGATTTCCTTAAGCTGGGAGTTGCCTCTTTTTCCTTTCTCTTCACAGAATGTCTGACAGAGCCCTCTTTTCCGTCCTGGGCCAGATGGGAGGCCTAGGAGCTGCAGAGCTGCTGCAAAGGGCAGATTTTCCCACAAGAATCTCCAAAACCTTGTATGTTTATGGAATGGCTTCATGGGAAGCTTTAAAAATCCCCAAATACCTAAAATTCCTTACCCGAGCTGCAAAATGGAGGAATGTTTGTAAAGGCTTGGACTCGGGGTGCTGATTTTGACTGTACAAAATTAACAGTTAACTTTAACTGTTAAAAACAACTTTAACAGTCATTGCCCGTCCACTCCATCCCTCAAACGGAAAGTCCACATGAACCTGGGACTTTTTTCCAGTAATTTCCTCTTTCTAAAGATCTGCACGAGTCGAGAGCCAGCAAAGCAGTGAAGTGGGAGAGAAGGTGGATGTGGGAGAGAGCAGGGAAGGACCACATGAAGCAAGTGCCCTGGAAAGAGAAGCAGGGAAGTTTCTGAGCCCACTCTGCAATGTTCAGAGCACACAGGGCACCGCTGGGGGCTGAGTTCAGCTCTACCTGCAGGACCACCTGGCCAAAAGTGTTGCACAAAGCTCAGAGGCCACAGGGAAGGGCCTGAGCATCCCTGGCTCACTGCTCCAAGTATTCCAGGAAGAAGAAAAACAAGAATTTCACCCAAAGATGGGAAACATCCCACTGACCTCCACAGCTTGACCCTTGGCAACAGCATTTACAGAGACACACAGAGCTCAGGCAGGCTGTTGTGGGTGAACTCTTCCCCCTTCTTCCCCAGCTCTAATTCCATCTCAGAAAACGAGAAGTGATTCACACCAGAGCTGTGTCCCCAGTGCACAGATTGATTTCATACCCTTTTCATTTCACGCTAACAGCCAGACAATAAGCATGAGTAAGCCAGGGAGGCTGGGATGTACTTGTGCACCAGCCCTGGTGAAAACTAAAGATGTGCCAGGTGAACAGACTTAACCCCTTGGGCAAAGGGCAGCAATGACACAGAAACATCAAAGAATCCCAGAATGGTTTGGGTTGGAAAGGGCCTTAAAGCCCATCCAGTGCCACTCCTGCCATGGGCAGGGACACCTCCCACTATCCCAGGGTGCTCCAAGCCCTGTCCAGCCTGGCCTTGGACACTTCCAGTGATGGCACGTCAGATATTAAGCAAGGCTGCTTCCAGCCACATCTGGAGACCTCAGTTAATCCTGGTTGCTCCTCCAAACAGAACCAGCAGCTCAGCAGATGGTGCTCTTCCTTCTGCTGAAGAACTGCAGCACCTGAGTGGTGCCGTGAGGAGGCAGGAATAACCAATGTAACCTCACCAGGTGCCCAAATGCTGCTCCCAGAGCAGCCTGGCCAGGGGTCACCTGCATCCTGACGTGGCTCAGAGTGTCCCTGCCAATGCCCTGCCCTCCCCTGCTGTGCTGGGCCACCCTCACACACCTGCAGGGCTGCACCAGCTCGGGCTGAGGCACTGGAGCCATATCCCGATGGAATCAGTGTCTCAGCTCCTGGAACTCTGTTCAGATCATGCTGAAACGGCACAGAGAGCGTGTCTGGAGGGGTTGAGCCCATTGTGCTCCTCTGGATTGCAGTGAGAACAACAAATCTTCTATTTTTAAGTTTACTTGAACTTAAAGCATTAAGACAGACTAAAGTCTCCTGCCCCTGGCAATCATGTTGCAAGTGCTTTCTCCTCCCCTTGCATCTGCTCCACGCTCCAGCCTGTACTCGAGAAGAATCCTCAGATTCCCAATGCTGAAAAAGAAAATAAAACCCCCTCAAATCCAGCAGAAATCAGATGTGGTAACACCAATTACCCTGGTCACAGAGAAAGACTTCAGGGGCTGAGAAAGTTCTGTTTAAAAGGACCCATCCAATTGAGATGCTCGTTGCAACCTTATGTAAGCTCTCCTTGTCTGAAAAAAAACTCAACCCCTGGCCTAAAGGAACACAGAGACCTTTACTCTTTAATTTTATTTCTCAGCTTCTGGGCTCACTGTTGAGTCTGGGAAAAGGTAAAGAAAGCAAAGCCCAAACTGCAGAAAAATCCAAGCCAAGTCCCTTCCTTGGGGGAAGACAAGTGCTCCCTCCAGGCACTCTGACAGGAGCTCTCACTTCTGACAATAAATTGCACTATCTTCACATCAGCACATGCCTGGACAAAGTGGTGAGTGAAAAAAACATTATTACCTGCTAGAAAATAAAACTAAACCCTACTAAATTCAGGGTCAGCGTCCCCAGTGGGGAGAAATTCAGCTGCACAGGCACAGCAGAACGCTTCAGCATGAAAATCAAAGGGTGCATTTCAGCTTTGCCACAGCAAGGAAAGTCCTCTGAAATCCAACCCATCACGATTCCTACGCAGTAAAAAAGCAAACCTAGCAGAGTATTTCCCTCTGCCCAAGCCCACGGAGGTCCAGCAATGAGCTGTGCAAGATGCTGGGAAGAACGGGAACAGCAGGATCTATGCCGTACCTGCCAAACAGCAACATCAGAAACCACACAGAGGCAAAAGCAGAGGAGAAGGAGAAGTTTGGGTTCTGCTTTGTGCCTTCACTGCCTGGCCCTGCAGAAGGTGTGGGTTAAGGAGCAGCTCTCCCAGCACAAGGATGATTCCCTGAAAATGTTATCACCAGATGGGCAAGGCAGAGCCAGGCCCTGCCCCAGGACACCAGGGAAACACAAAGGCTCATGGATTATAAATCCTGATGCTGTGCACTCCTTGGGATTTGTTCTCCGACTCTTTCCTGCTTGTTCTGCCAGCCTGAGCTGACTCCGAGGGAAATGCGGAATTACCCACCACACCAGGCAGGCTGAGGCAGGCACGGTGCCCTGCCTTGGTGACACAGCTGTGGCAGATGGGAGCAGGAGCCACAGCCCTGCTTCCTGCACGGGAATGAGGACGAAAAGCAATCGCCCAGAGCTGCCTGCAGCCTCCTCACCCCTCTCCTGCGACACTTGGCTCTGGCTTCCCTGGGCTTCTCCTTGCCAAGACACTGAGAAAAGGAAAAACCATCTCATTAAGAAGCTGACCCATGGGTCTCATGTTCTTCACACAAATTAACCCAGAGAATTGGATGTGTTTCATATAAATCATTTTCTCCCCCTCTCTCTGCCTCCCAAAAAAAGGAGAGGGAACAGCCTATTGAATCTGGCACTCTTTTAATAAAGAAAACAGTGCAAGCCAACCCAATGAAGTAGGAATTCCAGATGGATAGCAGTAGGTGTATGAATAGAACATAGAGCACTCATTTTTATCAGCAATATCAGCATTAAAAAAGAAGTTTATAGCCTTTTTCTATTCTTTTTTCCCTTTCTCCAGCTGAGGCAGGTGAATGCCAGTGAGCTCCATTCCCTATCCCAGCCCAATGGGATTCCTTGCAGTGAGAGCGAGCATGGGCTGCTGCCTTCCAGGAACAGCCAGCGCTGCCCTCCTGAAACTCGTGACAATGTGTGACAGCAGCCAGCCACGGGGACCCTGGCTGTGCCAGGGCTGTGCCAAAGGGACCCCGGCTGTGCCACAGGGACCCCGGCTGTGCGGGATCACAGGGACAATCTCGCCTGCCACGGCGACACACACGGGCACAGGACGGGCCCTGGCGTGGCGCCGGATGCTCCGAGCAGCGCAGTTGGCAGTTCTGTGTTGTTGATCCAACACGGAAATCCAAGGGGATGGAGCTGAGGTTTGCTGTGCTTCCCGGGAACACGGCACTGCAGGAGTGGTGAGAGCTACAGGTGCTACCTGCGAACAACCACGGCAGGGGAGGTGTGGTGCAGTCACTGCACGCCCAGCGTTATCTCGGGCCACATCCAGGGAATTGTGGAGTGTGGCAGAATGGGGAGAAAGGCGTTGGGATCCCCTCTGGACACACTTCTGCACAAGAGCACAACTCCTCAGGTTCAGTGGGAGTCACCAGAGCTCCGGACAAGAACTCTTTACTTGTCATCCATGCCCTCCTACCAGACTAATTTGGAGATTTCACAGCCTGGAATTGGCTCCTGGATACGGTGCTCCAGCCATACCCAGATATGACACTGGCCATCTTTCCTCTCTCTGCCCACATTACATAATAAGCATCTTTATTTATTTTTTTTTTCCTAAGTCGTCTTTTCATAACAATAGAAACTATTGGAGACTGAGATAACTCGATGAATTTTTTCCTATTATCTAAGAGCTTAGTCACTCGGGGAATTAGTCATGTTCAAAATAACAGCCAGGCTCAAAGAGATTCAGAGCAACTATTCCAGAGCAGAAGCAGCTAATGTCATAAATACATTAAGATGTCAGCTTGAAGCATTCAGAGATTTTTCAAGAAGTGTTCAAAAAAAGAAAAACTCTTGATGAGATACCAGGAAATCAGGTTGTCGGCAGTTAAAAAAATGTTGTGGTTTGCAAAGCCTGCGGTGCTCGAACACTGAAACCCTGAGCAGGAGGGACAGATGGACGTGGTGACCACATGGGGTGTGTGGTTTCCCAGCAAGCACAGCCTGCTCAGAGCTCCACGAAATCCTGCTTCCCGTGCCCATGGCACCCTCCCAGCACTGCTCTCCCAGGGTTTTCCAGACATCCCTGATGTATCATCACGATGTATCTCAAGAGACAGAGGAGTTATCAGCGTGTCCCTTTATCCAGCAGGTAGGAACTGGGGCCAGAGCCATGAAAATGGAGCCAGGCCTCCTCCCAGCCCCTCCTGGGACTGACACATGGGCAATCATCAGTATGGATCGGGGATTTATCCAAATATTTTCATTTACCTCAACATCAACTCTTTCTTAACCTGGACATTTGGCACAGCAGCTCTAATAGGAGACCGTAAAGATTAAAGCAGTCCCAAATTGGGAGCGAAATGGCAAAATAAACAGCAACAGTGTAAAAAAAATCCCACGAAGAAAGGCATTTGGTGGGATGGGCTGGTGGCTTTGGGAGCTCCGTGGTGCTGCAGCACACACGGAATTTTCCAGCGCATGCAGAGCTCAGGCAAGCCAAGCACCAGCTTCCAGTGACAGGAGATTCCGGAAGGAACAGGAACAAACTTCCAAACTTTCCACTCTCCTGTGGAAAAGCCCTTCCTGCTGAGGCCACAGGGCATGGAGACCGGGCAGCATCCTCTGCAGGGCACCCAAACCACTCAGCTTCCCTGGGATGTGCTCCAGCAGCAGCCAGTGCTCCCTGCTCCCTTTGATCTCCGCAGGAAAACTGCTCTGGGCCTCCTCAGTCCCATTTTTCCCGAATGCCTGGATACCACAAGATCCTATTTCCATCCTGCCCCGGCCTGGCTTCTCTCCACCAGCTGTATTTGCTTATGCAAACTTTCAGAAACGAACGTCAAACCAAAACTGCTTTTTTCCACTTCTCTTTTCCTGACTGCACATTGAGATTTTTAGGATTACAGAGCGCAAAGAGTGCTTTGTACTTCCAGTATCCTGTGGTCTGCAGACTGACAAGTGGAAAAGAATCAGTGAGGAAAGATGCAAGCAAGCCCCTGGCTGCCGACCTGCCCCACTCAGGGACATCTCCACCCCTTGCAGCATTTGGCCCTTTGATTCACTGAATTCCTTTTCACCACATTTTAAATCGTGATGATTTGCAAGACTTTACTCTGTGTCTAGGAGAGAAATATAAAATATCAACAGCAGCTTGATTTTAAATACTAGAACAGGCAGTGTAAAATTATGACTATTTATGCCTGTAAAAGAAAAAAAGTCTGGGTCTGTATCTATAGAAGGTGATGGCTGCACTCAGCTGGACTGTCACAGGCACAACATTAACCCAGAAGGAGACCCTGTGTGAGGAAATACCCTGGAAGATTCACACCTGTGTTATTTGCAATCCAGTCAAAGACTTGGAAAAAAACTCCGCCTTTGTCAGATAAAAAAATCTATCTCAAAAAAGGCTGTATTTTGTTCTGATTTAATCCAATTCATTTGATTACCATGCTGGATCAATACCCTCTGAAGAATGCCAAACCAAGTAACCATTGTACTCACACACTGATCAGATGTGCAGATTGATTCTCGTCACTACCAATGACAATTAGTTGAATTTTCCTAGGTTAGGAACAGATACCAGAGAGTTTAGCAACGTGGTACCAATGAAGCATGGAAAACACCCCCATGGGATGCCAGCATAATTGGCAAAAGATTAATTGTTTAAAAAATGGGAAGCAGCACATGCAAAGGAGGGAAAAAAGAAGCTCCGACAGCTTAATATTATGGAATAATAGCTTGGGTTTAGGGGCTGATTTCAAAATAAAGAGCCACCTGCCATGAGAACAAAAGGTACTATCACTTGTAAAGCATTAGTGACACGCTTCTTAAAGATGAGTAACTCTGAAAAGGAGCAGATCTGAGTCTTCAACCCAAGCTGAGAACAACAGAAAACAGCACTTTGAATAAATCAGTTCTGTGCAGAACTTGGGAGGAATCAGGCTAAAATCCAGGTTGTGACCAATGGGCCTGAGCTGAACAAAGTCCAGGGATGCTGCCAGAATAAATGTGTATTGCTGGTCTCTAGCAGACACACAGAAAATAATATTGGAGTAAGAAAGACAGCTGAAAAACCATAATAGAGACTCAGTGCTCGTGGAAATGAGTCCAGTGATGCTCTGGATGGAAGGCTGAGGTTCTGCATGGCATGGGAGGCTGTGAGAGCAGAGCAGCCACCTTCACTCAGGAGTAAACAGAGCTGTTTGACAGTTCATTGTACACGTTAGCCAGCAGACTGAGATAATAATATTCCCTCTGAGCTGCTGAAATGCAGCTACTCCTGGTGTGGAGTAACTCAAATGATCAACATTTGAAGCACTAAAAATTAAAGTAATTTGCCAATAGGGACAGCAGGGAAAATCTGCATTGGAGGGAATATTGCTATCCACGCTGGCACTTGGCCAGGACAACTGGACCAACACATCCTGTCTTACTAAAGGAGCAGAATTTGTGGGGACCAAGCATCGGCAGGACCTCAGCTTTGAGGGACTCCCAATATCCCTGTGCTCCAAGGGCAGGAGCCCACAGCCACCCATCCCCAGGGAAACAGGCTCCTCGCTCACCAGGGACTGCAAAGATCTCTGCCGGATTTATCTCATTTGGTTCAGTTGTACTTTGCTGGTTTGAAATAATTTTTTATTTTCAGATATCTGGAGATACGTGGACTATCTCCAAATACTGCTGAGGCTGTGGAACTGCTGTCTAAAATACAGAAACAACAGCTCTCTCTTTTGTTTTTCCCTTGTTAGAAGAAGCGATATTGGGAAATTCCTGGATAGAACCCGCTTCAAGATCAACCACTGGAGTTTCACCTTCCCCGAAAAATATATTACAGAGCAACCACTGTAATTTCTCTCAAAGAGAAAGCAAAGATTAGACTAAAGAGAACAAAATAACGCAGTCTCACTGCCGGCAGCAAGGCCGGACTCTGGGAAGACGAGAGAGCAAGAAAGTGTCAAGTCTTGTGCCGTGGCAATTAGAAAAGGAGTTTGTCCTGCACCACAGCCAGCCCCTCCCCAGGGGAGCTCAGCAGCCACCTGGGAGAAGAGGGAAAAGGAGGCAAGAGCCACATCGAGCTTCCCAGCGCCACTTTTCTGGCAGCGCAGTTCTCCCTGATAATGGGAACCGGCACACGGCGACTGGCGTTGCTTAGACACGGGCGGAGAGGGGCGAAGTGCGGGACAAGGGGAACAGAGGAAGGAATCCCATCCCCTCGGATGCTCCGAGGGTGGGAGGCGGCAGCAAAGCATCCGAAGTGCTGCTGGGTGGCAGAGAAGCCCTAAACAGGACCCTAAACAAACGCGCTGGGTGCTGCAGGCTGCTGCCTGCACCCCTTAGAGTGCTTCCAGCACTGCCTGAGCTTTTGGGGAGCACAGCCCCCCCAGCCCCCGGCTGCGTGAGCATCGGAGAGGGGATGGAGGGCACAGGAGCTGCACAGGGCGGCACGGACAGAACGGGCAGCGATCCCTGCGCTGGCTCCGAAAGCCTCCCCGCTGCCAGCAGCATCTGCCGGTGCCCCCCGGAGCCGGAACGAGGGGGCTGAGCCAGGGTGACGCCAGCTCGGCCTCATCGGGACCAGCCCGCAGGGACCCCTGAGGCTCCCGCAGGATGGAGAACGCCCAGGGAAGGGCAAATCCAAAAACACCTGCAAAGCCCAGCCCGGCCCAGAGCCGGTGGGGGAAATGCCATCGCAAAGGCGAGCTGTGCGAGGAGGGAGAGCTGGCGAGGAGGAGGAGGATCTCAGTAACAACCGCATCGCTTCCCGGGGAAGTTTCTCAATGAGACGGAGGGGCCCTGCTGAGCTGGGGGAACTTCCCCGCTTCCCCCGGCACACGCAGCCCTCCGAGCTCAGCCGCACTCCGGCACCATTTGGTTCGGCGAAGCAGAGCTGGCAGCGTTCAGCCGGCTCTGCCGAGGCTCCCCGCGCCGGAGGAGTGTCTGTGTGCCAGGCTGGTGCAGGCGCAGGCAGGGACGCTCGGGCTCGGCAGCACATTGGGCTCCCCCCGCACCGCAACTCATCATCCGGCGGAGGGGCACAGCTGACAGGTCCCGGCTGCCCCAGCCAGCGCCCAGCGCTGTGCCGGCACTCCTGTGTTGCCGCTGCTCTCCCACCACACACCCCACACATGCGGGAACCGGGAAAACCCTCTGCTTCCCCCCCCCCACGCCACCCCGAACCCACCGGCTCGCCCTACGGGAACCCCCTCCCCAGCCCTGCCGAGCGCCGCTCCCTCCCACGCCCCAAGGCATGCCCACCCTCCTTCCTTTCTTTTAATTTCTTCTTTTGCTCGGCAGTTTGGGAATGCAGAGTCTATAAAATGGCTACAGAGTGATCAATGGTTTCAAGGACAGGGAGTAAAGGAGGAGTCAGGAGATAGGACGGAGGTTCATTTCCCTGTCAAAGTACTGCAATAAGAGGAAAAGAGAAAGCCATAGCTACCTGAACTCACCATTCCTGTTCCATCCCTTAGCCACTGCATCTTGCTTCTGATGATGTCCTTATTATCAGGGAGGGGAAGAAAAAAAAAAATCCCTACTGCCTGGCGAGAGCTGGCAGGAAAAAAAAAGAAGCCCCCCACCCCCACCCTAGGCTGGAGCTTTCAGTCAGCCATCCCTCAGCCCGGCAATCCCGTGCCTGTCAGGAGCACGTTATTAGCAGCCTCCTCACTACCTGGGATTGTGCTTATTTATTTCAGTCACGGACCGAGGGATTTGAGGGGAGGGGGATGTCCTTTTTTTTTTTTTTTTTTTCCCCACTGCCGTGCTTTGGAACTCTGCAGGAAGAGAGGGGAGTGGAAGGGAGGGGAGGGAAGGGGGACCTATGCGAACTTGGGGAGGGTCCCCGCAGACGCCCAGCACCCCCGGCACCCTGTGCCCTCCTGCCGGTGGCCGGTCACCCTCGCCCCGAGCGCTGCAGGACGCCAGATCTGCAGAGCCAGCACATGCTCCACGCTCAGCAAGGGGCTGGGGAATTTGCTGACGTTCGAAGGGCAGCAGGTTCTCATTCTGCTCTCCACATGAAGGAGAAGTCCCCTTCTCCCTGAAAGCAAAGCTCCCAGCCCAGCAAAGCACTGCACCTGACCGAGGAGATCCTCCCCCCAGCCCCGGCACCCTGCTCCCCACTCTGGGTGTTAATCCCCTGCTCGCTCCCCGGGCTCTTCCCGACTTTCTGGCCACAGCAAGGAAACGAGAGAGCCCCGCTGCATAGTGAAGAAAGCAAATACACTCGTTAAGCGTCCCTCATCGATCCGGCCACCCACCACGTCGAGGGAGAGGAGATCGCTGTGTCTGGCGCTGGTTAGAAGAGGCGGCGGCAGCATATGGGATGTGTACAGCCAACTGGAAACAGGGCTGAATCCTCCCGGATCCTCCAGCTGGGACACGCACGTCGACATGGATCTCCCCATGGTAGGGACAAGCCATGGAGCTGGCAGGAGTTGGCCAAGGCCGCTCACGGCGCCGGTGGCGCGGCCGCCGCAGCCCCTGCCGCCATCCCGGGGCTCGGTGCCCACAGGAAGGGGCAGCCCGGAGCAGCACTGACACACCCCTGAGTACAGGAAAATGCCCCACCAATATTCCCAAAATCCCCTCGTTGGCAGCTGAGTGTGCAGCTGGCTTCAGAGACAGGAGAGGGCAGGTACGGATCGTGGAGACAACGTGGGAAATGGCTGACAGCGTGCTCTGGGTACACACAGGACACTGGGGACACTGGATCCATACACAGCATATCCTGTAGAACCTGTGTAAAACCTGTGCAGAAGCTACAATCCCCTCTTTTACAGTTGCAGAGGATTTAGGGTTGTGTTTGCCTGGGTTTTTTCTCCGCGCCTCAAGGGCAGAAGGGCATTTGGATCTCCCGCTCCTGGCCTCTGGAGGAGTCAACATTTTTCCTGCAGCCGGAGATTTTGAGTCAGGGAACAACACGCAGCTCCTCGTGACTGCCACTTTCTGCTGGTCCTGTGCCACTCAGCAGGATCAGAGCTTAGGTGTCTTCACTTATTTATTGAAATGGGACAGAGCAAAAGTGCAGGCAGGACTGAAGGGAGGCTGCCCAGCATCGCTGCATTGCTGGGGCCCCACACAGCCTGCTCCAGTTACATCAAGCCATATTCCATCACCTTTTGTACGGCTCTGACAGCCATCATTACTCCCAGAGAAGGCTGACAAAAGAAAGAGTCAGGAGGCAAATGCTTAGAGCTGTCCAAACTCTGGAATTCTTAAGTTTCAAGTGACAGAAATGCCAGGTAAGTTATTTACATCCACAGGGGGGCTCTAGTTGGAAAATCCCACCCCTGACAGCCATTCTGGAATGTGCTGTCAATCAAGATCCTCTCGGGGAGAGCCCCATCTCCCACAGCAGGTGATGGCCATGACTTTGTGCTGCCCTGGAAGTCACAGAGCTCACAGGTCCTTCAGCTGTTTGGGATGGCAGACAGACCCAACACAACCTCACGAGCTGATTCAAAAGCTGCAGGTGTTGGGGAGAGCTGGGACAGCAGAACTGACAGACAGACAGACAGACATCCTGATTGGACAGAAACTTCCTTCAGAAACTGGGACTGAAAACAGAGCAATGATCAGGTTATCTGTGACTGAAGGGTAAATGTTTTTCTACCAGGAAATATTAAACGAGATCTGCACTGTTTTCAGCACACACACACAGAATACAAGAAATACCTTCTGAGACATCAGATCAGCTTTATACCGTGCACTGCATCATCCCAGTAACTCCATTCACTCCGGGCAAAGTTACACCATGGCAGTGCAAATGGAGGGGGATTTGTCTGCCACATCCCACCCCGTTGCTCTAATTGGGAACGTGGATGTGGAGGAGGAGGACAATTTTTGTGGAGGACTGTTACACGCAAGCAGGAATTATCCCAGTGTCTCTCCTCCTGCCAGCTGTTGATCAGGCCTGTCAATAAGGCTCATATTCCACTGTTTCACTTCCTAGCCCTTGTTTACACTAAGCTGATTTGAGAAGCAAACCAAGAGTTGCCAGGTTAATTCTTGCTCCCTGCAAAGGGGCTGAAAGGCAAGAAAGCCCCAAGATCAGCCAAATCCCTGCATGGGCAGCAGGCTGCACACAAATCCCATCCTGCCCAGAGCAGTAGGGCAGGCGTTCTCTCTGGCACAGGGAACCACAGAGAACCCAGCTGCACTTTCCCTGCCAAGAAAATGCACCTCTGCTGCCTCATTGTCCATGCAAAGCATTCTGCAGGCAGCCAGCGGGCAGGGGACCAAGCCCAGAGTCCCTGCCAGAGCAGGGGGAGCAGGGAAAAGCCACCTGTGAGCTTCTTCTGGGTCCTGTGCAGGGCCAGGAGCTGCACAGGGATGATCCTTGTGGGTCTCTTCCAGCTCTTGGAGATGCTGTGATTCTGTTCTGGCATTCTCCACTTCCTCACACTGGAGGAAAGCACCTTCCAGGAAAGGGCACCACATCCTGCCAGGCATTCCAGGGGATGCTGCAGCCCAGCACACCTGAAGGCACTGTGGTTTGTCCACCCAGCACACCCCAGACATGGAATATTTCCAACCACAGCCCGAGCTGTGTGTGAGTCACAGAGCTCTGCGGAATTGTGCCACGGGCACTGCACTGGTAGGAAAACCCACATTGCCCACAGGGAAACGGAGGCAGCTTTCACTGTGTGGTGTTTGGGCACGGAGTTTGCACTGCAGGCTCCTGCCCTGGGATTTAGCTTATAAAAAATGGGATTTCTACGACCTGAGCACGTCCCTCTGGAGAGGCAGGGATGAGGCTTTGCTCAGGTGGTTTGTCTGGGGGATCACTCCAGAGGAAACGCCCAGGAAGAATTTGTGGATTGCTCATGGATAAAACAATGCCCCAGTCAGACTCAGCAGAGCTGTAGTCTAGGCACGTTTTACCTCTCACAGCATCCAAAAATTTCTCTCTCTACAGAGTAAGGACCAAAATCAGCTGCTGTGTTTCACCCTCAGACAGCTGCTTCCCTTCAACAGTCCAGCCTGGAGTCTACCTGTGACTGCCAAGTGATATTAATAACGGGCAGTAACCTCACAGGTGAGCAGAGAAGTGAAGGCAGGGAAGGAAGGGACAGTGTTTACTTGGACACTGCTCTGCAGTAGCAGTGACTGACTAAATTTCCAGATTAATGCCCCTTTTCCATGTGTAATTTATTTTCTCCTAATTCCCTGCAGCTGGAGAGCGACTCAAAAGCCAAGCAGCGGGGTATGAGCAGGACACAATATCAGAACGGAACAGTAAAAATCACCTCCATCCTTGTACCTCATCTGACACATCTGGAGTCAGGTAAGAAACACAGAGGACTTTAACAACATTCCCACTGCAATCCAATCTCAGATTCAATCCTCCCAGAACCCACCCCGCTCTCCCGCCATATTTATAGGATTTGAGGGCACTTTTTGGGAGCAGAACCCTCATTTGGGACACCCAGAACACCACCCTGGCATCCCAAATGTGAAGGTTCATTTTCCTGCAGCCTGTGAGAGCAGTATTGTAGGATTTCACCTGCCTCCCATGTCTTTTCTTCCCTCTACTGTGTTACCACATCACCACTGAAATCTGCTTTAGATCTCCAAAGCCGCCCTTTCTTAATCCCACTGGAAGATTTTTGCTCTAAAGCACTCTCTGGATGTGGGAACTTGTTCCAAGATGCTTTTCCCCCACCCTGCTGCTGTTTTCATGAGGGGATTTCCCTTCTTTTGTTTTTCACGCTCTCCCTTCCCTCCCCAGCTACGATGCTGCACTGGACAACATCCCCCATGGAAATTCCAGCCCTGAATTCCCTCAGTGAGGCAGGAGCCTGGCAGTGCCCTTTGGAGAGCCCTGTCACATGCTGGTATTTCACTGCTGCAGAAGGCAGATGTTCTTCATTCCATATCAGAGAGCACAAATATGTTCCTGCAGTCATTGTCTCTACTGAACTGCAAAGAACGGGCACCAAATCCTACAGGTTAATTAACGAGAAAGGAGGGGAATTTGTCTAACCTCTACTAGGAATTATCCAGCCTGGCTTTATAAACCAATCAGCCACGCTACACAGCAATGAAACACGTCCCTTCCTGCAGGAAAAAAAGCCCAAACCCCATGGAATACTTTCATAATGGCCCAGTGCCTCTCTGATTAGCACAGCAATAACACAGTGCTTCGGGCTCTTGCAAAGTATTATTATTATTTATGGTACATTACAAGGGAGTTTGTTTGCTCTTTAATAGGAGATGACATATTCAGAAGCCCAGATACGAGTGTCCTCCTGAACTAACTCTGACACAAAGATAGTTTCAGTCATGAATTATAGAATCATAGAACCACAGGACTGGAACAAGTGCCTGAAATGCCTTGCTCTGATGGATGTGATTGGGATCTGGCTGTTTACCACGGGAAGGGACAGGGATCATTACCTGCAAACCAGGCACACAGGGGCTTCCCCTGACTTCCCAAGGGGACACAGTGGGACACTGGCAGTGACAGGGACAGACAGGGGAGCCCAAACCTGTCTCCCTCTGCTCCAAACCCCTTCTCCAGTCTGGATCAGTTGTATGCACACTCGGTATGCTGGTACAAACTCGAGTTCTTTCTAATTTAATTATGTGCATTGGGCATTATTAATTAATTGGAGTCTTTATATTTAGCAGCCACAGTGCAAAGAGCCCCCATCTGGCTCCAGGCTGAGGTGTGTGGAGCCTGCTCCATGGGAAAGGAGAGAAGGCCACGGCCACGCTCCCACAGACTCTGCTCCAAGGTTTTTTTGTGGGATTTTACCAACAAAATGACAGTTTCAGTTTTGGAGAGGACTAAAACAAACTGAAACTTTTATGAAAATCCTAGTGGGAAACCACAGTTTGAAAACCTGTTTGTAAAAAGCCATTTTTTTATTAAGTAACCTCTTCAGTTCACTGCCTGCAGTCTCCCAGACACACAGAGCTTCCTCCCAGCCCTCTCCAGGCCATCCTGCCCCTGGGAAGACAGGAAAACAGGCAAATCCTGCATCTGCCTCCTTCCAGAACATCTCCTTCAGGATATCTCCATGGTTTGAATGTTGTTTACTATTCCTTCTCCTGTCACCCCCGCCTGACTGACAAGACTCCTCATGCCTCAGCCCATTTGATTTGCTAATATCTCTCAACTTCTTCCATTTGCAAACCTCCCACCTCTGCTTTAATGAACCCAAGGAGTCTGTTGCCAAGGAACGCTCTCTGTTGCCAAGCCCTCTGCTTCAGAGGTGAAAATTAATAACCTGCAGTCAAATTAAACTCTTTGGGTGATGTGGAAAGCACCCCAGTTCAGATCCCCAAGCCCAGTAAAGTCTCTCCAGCATCCAAGTCTTCTTTATGTCCATCTGTCACTAGCACTGCCCTAGTTCTGCTTATTTAGGGAAAATCCTATGGAGATTAAAAAAAGGAATAAAACTAAATTTGAAACTGAAAGGGCTTTACAAGCAGCACAATGTTCATCTATAAATTCATTTCATTTGTGTACTAAGAGATCCACAGCCAAAAAAGGTATGTTTTTTTAAAGAAAACTAGAGCTTAGGATTGCTGTTCATGAGAAGATTGACAGGGAAACAATAAATGCTGCCCTGGGTTGTGCATTTTGAGGTCAGGAGGGACTGGCAGATCCATACAACCTGAGGCTGTGCTCCTCCCTGGTGCCTGGAGGGCCATTCCCACGCAGGAGCCCAGGATGGAGCCCCCAGGGCCCTCAGCATGGCCCTGTCCCATGGCCTGGGGGCTCTGCCCTGTCCCAACACCAACAGCCAGGCTCACACCCGAGCTCCTATCTGTGCCCTCTCCCCCACCCAAACCCAGTGGGGATCTCCCTGGAGCTGGCTGCGTTCAGAGGAGGCATTCCAACCTGGTCCTGCAGCCCCAAACACACACAAACCCCTGGAACAGAACTGGTTTTCCTCCCATGGAAAGCACAGCAGGGAGATGGCACGGCCTGATCCGGCCACAGCACGGCTCCCACTCAAACCCACGGATTCCTGCCTGAATAACAATTTTACAGCTTGGCTCTCCATAAGCAAAGCACAAGGCAAGGACGTTGGTCCCTCAAGACCCCTCATCTCTATCAGGCAGGTGAAGGCTTAACGAGCAGGGCACATTTCGGGCCACAGCTCATCGGAATGCACGGAGCCGTCGGAGCAGCCTTTCATATTCACTCACGGCTCCTCTCGCTCTGTTATTTAATTCAAGCTGCGACCCCTGGCCCTGGATGCTGAGCTGAAGCAGCTCAGCTCCCAGCCCTGTTTTCATGGCCTCAGTTAGTCTGAGTTACCAGGATGTGTGAGGAGACCCAGGGAGGAGCACACGGCAGAGCAGGGAGGGCTCCTGGAGCAGCCCAACCGCAGCCCTACAAGTGTGAGGTGTCCAGTGATGAACACCGAGGACAACAAGGAGTGTTTTGCCCAGGACGATGTGTGTTTAGTCCCTACGTGCCTGTTTTTCCAGTGTGCCTGGGTCAGGTCAATCTCAAGGTTTCCAGTGCTCTCCTGCACATTGCCCTCCCTGTTTTTCCGTGTCTGCCATCAGCTGTGCCAGCCAGGGCACATCTGGGGAAGAGAAACAGGCGAGGAAAGGAGCAGCTGAGACCAGCCCCAACCTCACCAGGAGAACTTCTTGAGCTGGGGCATCATCTGCATGGATGCCTGCTCCATCAGCCTAAGGAAACCTCTTTGTTAGAAACCTCTCTATTAACTGGAACGATTCGCTTTTAGAGTCAGGAACATTTCCCAGAGAAATGCTCTCCTTCAATACTTCAGGCTGCTAAAGCATCGTGAGGCTTCCCTTCAGAGAGAGCCTCGCCTTGAGTCACCCTCTGGAATCAAAAGCAAAGAGATTTTCTCTTCCCCACCCACCATGTGCAGAGGAATGTGAATTCCCCTGATAAACTGCACTGCAGACCAAGGAGCAGCTCTCCAAACCCACTGAATGTGCTGCTTTCATTCCCAGATACTTTTCCAGACCCCTCCAAGTCCCACAGTCCCCTCCTCAGACTTCCACGGGTCCTCCCCACTGGGCTCAATCTGCAAAGGAAAGTTCCAATCTTGCCTCACTTCCAAAAGTGTATAAAATTCACTTTCTGACATTGTCTTCTTAAAAGCTCCCATCCCTGCTCCCTCCCCTCAACCCATAACTCCTTGCTGGTGTCCTTTGAAATTGTTAAAACTCATCTGCCTACAATAATTACTAACTCCATGCTCGAATTCCAAATGAAACGAGATCCCTCTTGGGCTCGTTTTGATTCTCGCAGAGGAAACAGGCCATAGGCTCCAGGAGTCTCTGGCTTGGCAGGAAGCAAGCAGAGGGAAGGGGCTCAGTGTCCCGCGGCGCCCGTGCCGAGCGTTGCCGCGGTGCCGCGCCGCTCCTCGCGGTGCACTGGGCTGTGCGGTAACTCGAGGAGACAGGCGGATCCAGCAGGAGCCAAAGGTTTCCCCATGAAGCCATTTCACAGCAGGGATGCTCGACACAAAGTACAGGGTGTAAAACATGGGCAAGGATCACCGAACATCTTCCAGAGCGTTTGCAATTTGAGGTCGTGCACCAGCCGAGGTCTGCGGGAGTCAGATCTCAGCAGTTATAAAACCAGCCCGGATCAATCAAGGGGTTAAACCCAGCGATGGGACTGCCGGCAAAGCCTTGCTCTAGGAAAGCAATTCCTTCATTAAACACATCCCCACACAAACGAAGCCATAAATATGTGGCATTCTCTCCCTCTAGTGGCTGGAGGCTTGGAAATGAAGGGGATGCAACACGACCCTGCAATTTCTGGGAACAAGTGGGGTTGTCCCAGGCTGTCTGTCCCCCAGAGCCCCAGGAAGGCAGCAGGAACCCAGCCCAGAAATGGGATCCCACCCTTTGTCATGGTCACTCCCCATCAGCGCTGTGAGGAGCAGGACACAACGAGCTGGGGGCTGAAGTTCAACCTGATTTCACCAGACACCTGTGGGTCACTACACCAGTCACTTCCCTGCATGCTTTAAATCCTTCACAGTGTTCCCACCTCACCAGAGTGCTCCTTGGTAATGCCCCACTGCCAGGAACACACAAGAGCCACTCAGCGTCACTGTCACCATGTCACCCCACACCAGCCGGGCTGCCAGGTCTGCTCATTCCTTACAACACCGCCGTGCTCGTAGGAAAGCACGAGACATAAAAAGTCACCCAGAGATGCACGAAGAGAGCATCAGTGAGACAAACCAAGGGAATAACTTGATGTGACACAAGAGCAAAAACTCCTCGTTAAATTGTTTCTGAAGGATTTTAAAGGAACACCAAGCTCTGCACCACACTTCAGGTTCCCAGATTTTTTGACACGGTTACTCCAGTAATGGGAGTGCTGGGACTTGTTTCCACATAAGCCTCACCCATCCTCTAAGGACAACCAGCAGGGTCCGTGACCTTCATTTGAAATAATGAGCACTGTTTTTAGGAGGACAGCATCCTTGGAAGGAAGACAACAACATCAAAACCAGTTCAACACAGCTCCCTTCCACTAACTGCAACCCAGCTCTACCATTTCATTTATTTTAGCTAAAAAACCAAGACTCACTGTTAGCAACAGGCATCATTATATCACCACAAAATTTGTGTGTGGGTATGAATGTGGATGAATATCCTCAACAACAGCGAAAACGTTCTTACAAAAGGCCAGGAGGAAGGGAATAAAAAGGAGATGGATGCTACCCAAGCGAGGTGGTGCGTTTGATTCAAAGAGAACACTTGCAAATATTCTTTGCAGTTTTTCCAGGCTGCCATGGCAGTCAGAAACACACCTGAGTCTTTTCCACAGCCTCGGGAAAAGAGGGTGAGCTTGAAGTGGGAAGGTCTCAAGCTTGACACAACCAGGAAAAAAATTCCAGAAGGAAAAAAAAACATTCAAGAGGAAAAACAACGTCCAGAAGGAAAACCTGTTCTGAACTCACCTGGGAAAGGTTACCAGAGCTTCCCAGGACCCCTCTGGCTCTCTGGCACTTCTCTCCTACCACCCCAGGGCGATGTGCTGGGACAAGCCTGGCAGGGGCTTCTACAAGATCAGTCCCCAGTATGACCACAGGCACTCAGGTGTGATTTCTGAAGAAGCGGATCCAAGAACAAGAGAGGCAGGCAGGCATTCAAACCAACAATTATGCCCAAATCCCATTAAACCACATTTAATCCAAATCCCATTAAACTGCGTCGGCCTTTTCCATGCTCTCCTTCCCCTCTACTCATGATCCATGAGTCAGAATTCCTCCGTTTTTTTGCCTTCCAAAACTGTCCTTCACCATTTGGTGCTTGGATTGGCAGTGGAGCTTGTAATTAGGTCCCAAATGTGCCACCACATCAGTGCTGAGTACAAGGGATTATACAGAGGTAAAGACTTTAAGAGCCTGTGTGATGTGAAGTCTGAACAGCATCCATCGCCTTCTGGAGTGCTAAATATACCCATATTTTACTATTTACTTGTCTGCTTAGCTATCTCAGGAGCAGGCTGTGGCAGTCCCTAAAGAAGGCACTTTGCTATTTATATATAATGTGCTTAGCAATTTTTGCCACTGAAGTTGCACAGATACATTCCACATGGAGCTTTTCATCCTTATAAACTTCAACATGGGAAAAATCTACGCTCCACTAATCTTCCCAGGTTCTTAGAAAGGGATGCTGGCAGGCAGGATGAGTGTCCTAACGCCTCTGAGACTGCAATTCCTGTAAACTGCCAATTTTAACCGTGTTAAGAATATGGCATGAGAAATAAGTGAGACAGGCAGCCATTGAAAATTCCCCTGCCTTCCACCTACGAGAATAGATTTTGTGGTTTACCCTGAAGTTGCACAAAATGCAGATGGACATAGAGTGCCTCAACAAAGAAATCGTGATTATTTGCATTAGTCAGGTAAGGCTGCAAGACCACATGTTCAGAATTTTTCCCCAAAACTAAAGCTTCTGGAAACACAACAAGCTCACACGGCTAAAGACAATCCCTGAGACTCCTCCAAGTCTCAGCTGTGAAAAAGCCAAGCCAGAATCAAAGAGGTGCCGAGATAAATGATGAGAGCGTGGCCCTTGCCTGCTTCCACTCTGCCAGATGGGCCCTATAATGGCATTTGAAAGACATGAAATGCACAACACGGCTCAGCCGAGCTGCGCCCGAGGCTGGAAACGCAGCCAGAGAATTCCTCTGCCGGGTGCTGATCCAAGCAGTCTGCTGCCGTTTACCACCTGCATCTTGCCGGGGTGGGGTTATTTTGGAAGGGAGTGGGTTTGAAATGTACAGAATTGGTTCAAAAACACCATTTTTTTCTTAATTAAGCCGTGTTGTGAGAAGATAAAAATAGCCTGTTGGGGAGAGCAGACTAACTGTGGAGGCATCCCAAAAATATCCTGTGTGAAGGGAAAGGTGTGAACGCATGTTCTTAAAAAGAAATGTGCGGCTTATGCTTTACTCTGCTTCCACTACGCAGCCATATGTTGGCTGCTGGGTTCTATTAATAACCTCAGTGCTCTGCCTCATCCCACTTGGGCTCTGGGCAAGCACAACTTTGCATCCAGAAATCCCTGCTGCCGGTACTTCCAGTGGATAGGAACGCTCAGGTGGCAGCTCTGCCAGGAGGAGAATTCGCGTGAGTCTCCTGCATGAAGAACACCCTGATCCCATGAAATTCATGGAGAGGAAGGAGGGAAGGGCTTCCTCTGTGCCTCTAAATTACTCTAATCCCTCGCTGATAGATGGGAATTTCATCATAAAGGAACATAAAACTCATACAGAACTTCCAGCTGGCACTACAGGAACATGGGAATGTGTTCTTCCAGTGGGTAAATCCTTGTGCTCCTGGGGGTTGTGCTCTCCGCTTACCCAAAGTCCGGGGCTGGTTTAACCTAAATCTTTATATACTTTTAACACGGAGATAAAACGCATATTGATTTAAATCATCACAGGGTGATAGAAATTCCTCGTTATTGGCTGATGATTTTTATTCAGTGGTGAAACAATCAGGCTCCTTCAAGTCCAGTCACTTTTGTTGGAGAGAACACGACTTATCACAAAAAGTGGGGAATTTAGCAGAGATACTGATAAGCCACGAGAGCCCTGTGTGCACTCTTGGTGTCTGGATCCTTTCTTGGATGAAATCCACGGAAGAACTTTGATTTCCCTCCTGTTCTCTCTAAAAATGACACCCATTCATCCCAAGCAGGACCAGCAAGGGCAGGATGCTGTCACAATATCCTTCCAATCATATTTCTCATGAGCAAGAGATAGAAACAAAAGAGTTTTCTTCCACAAGGAGAGAAATTTCATTTAATCCCAAGAGGAAAGAGAGGATTAGCTTTTCCAGCTCGACCACAGTAGACAGTTCTCTCTCCAGCAGCTCCAACTGAGGCTCAGCTTTATTTGGTTACACTTCCTCCAAACCGCTCCCCAAGTGTTTTGAGCCTGTAAAACTTCATTGGAAACCAAAGAAAAACTGGAATTTGGCAAAGATTCCCAGAATTGCTGCTCATTAGAGAACACTTTGCTAAATCATTTGCTTTGATACCTACAGTGCCAGCTGGGAACCTGCAAACCATTCTGCTGGGAGCCAGCACTGAGGGGCTGCTCAGGAGTCTGCTCTTTTCTCCAAAGTCCCCAGAAGTAACCCTGACTTCCCCCTTTGACTTCTGAGGTTTCAAAAGAAATACAAGGGGAAACCTTTTCAAAAATCAATTAACCGCATAGAAATAAAAAATAATTTTAAAAAAGGAATAAGCACTTCTTGCCCTGTACACCTCACAATCAGAATAGCAAGCCTGGATTTGACATATTTAGGCTCAACCCTTGTTGAGCCTAAAGTCTGCCAGTTGTTGATCCATTCACAGCTCACACTCTTTCATTTCTTACTTGATGCTCAGCCTCTGGTTCCTGGTGATACACAAACTTCCCAGAATATTTTGAACTTGATGGCTACAAAAACTGCGTGGAGAGGGAAAATGGCTCATTATAACTCTCCCACCAAAATAAAGTCTTTTCCTTTTCTTTTCTCCCCCCTCCCTTCACTTTTCTGGTATTTCAGTGTTATTTTTAACATCATTAACACCTCTGCTCCCCCACCCCTGATGGAGCCAACCCCTGGGACACCCCAGGAGCTCTCTGCTCCCAATGATTCTGCGCCCACACAAACCAGCCCAGGCGAAGGGGCTGGGCTTTAGCGCTCTTTAAGCATTCACTTCTTTGTAATATTCTTCATGTTCAAGCCTGTAAGACCTCCAATCATTTTCCACTCATTTGCAGGAATTACAATATCCCCTTTCTCTTTCACTGAAACAGAGCTGGTTGTTGAGGGCTGCCATTCTCTGGCAGCCCACAGAAGCCCTACAATAGATTAAGCCCTAAAGTAAAGAGCACTCAAACATCCATTGTAGCCCAGCCAGCACGGAGCTGATCACAAAATTGTGGCTTTTGCACAGAACGTTCACAGATATTAACGCTGGCTTTGATTGTGGAGGGTTTATTTTGGTTTTTTGGTTTTTTTTAAACAAGCTTGCTGAAGAAAAATTTCACCTGCGAGCAAAGTGTGTTGACTTGGTTACAGTTCAGAGCCTTAAAACTTTCTGGTTTTTCTATTTGAGCCTTCACCCTCAAAGAGGAGGAAACATCTCCCAGGTAGCAGAATGAAGACAAAAACTGATGGTAAATCTAGTTTTCTGACCAAAAACCACAAGGGTTTATTTTCAAATGGCCCTTAAGGAAACCATTCAGCAAAAGCCTGGGTGTGCACTGGTCTGTCCCTGCTGTGTTAGCGATGAATAAAGAGGAGAAAACGGGGAGATGTCTTGTTGGACACTGTGGTCCAACAGGAGTTTTACATTTGGGTTTACTGCAAAGCCCCAAAATGTTGCAATGCTCATTCGGCAGCTCTTGGTTCAGCAATCCAGGATGGGCCAGCAGGGACATCCCCCAGGGGAATACATCCCAAATACTCCCCAATCCCTGGCAGTGTCAGTCCCAGAGGGTGGTGGGTCTGACCCAGCTGGGGAGGCCGAGGTACCTGCAACAGCTCCCTCAGGACCAGCTCTGTGGCTGGAGCTGCTCTGAGCACACAGGCAGGAACAACAGGGCTATTTATCCTTGATAAAATTACAGGTTTGTTTTTTTTTTAATCCACTTTATTTGTTCCCTGAAGGAGATTAGTGCTTTCTTGAGTTCAGGAAGATTACTGGACCCTGCAAACTCAGGGTATGTGACGCTTGCCGGGAAAGCACCCCTGGTATATTCATACAGCACACTGAAACACAGGCTGGCAGCACATTAAATTGCTTCTCCCTGAAAGCTCTTCTCCTACTGAGTCTGCTAATTGTCTCTGCTTTTAAAAGTTATTAGTGAATTTAGAGTTGGCTAGAGATGCTAATTTAACCCCCCCTCAGACTCCAAACCAGGCACTGGGTGAGCACCGTGACCAAAAGCCTCACTGCACCGTTCATTAATCAGGACTTTGAGGGACCATCCCCCATAAAAAGGGAAGCACAACCAGTCCGTTCCTCATCCCTGACACTGCCATAACAACCCCAACCACGGCAGGACCCCATCCAGCTCCTCCTGAGAGCAAACCCCTCCTCAGGGACCCGAGGACAGCACACACAATGCTCCTGGACGTGGAGATGCACAAGGCTGTGCCCACAGTTTCCCTGAGCCATCTGTCCCACCTGTGCCACTCCTACTTAGGTTTCCAAGAATAAATCACCATTTTTTCACCCTTTCAGATGCATTTCTCTTTACCAGCATGGTGGCAAACATCCCCATTCCCCCTGCCCATCCCAGTGACACCAGCTGGGAGCTGCTGCTCCTGCTGTGGTCCTGCACAGTGGGGAAGACCTGATTGGGATTGCTCACCCAGACCCTCTGCTCCCTCCCCAGTGCCAGTCAGCAAAAGCTCAGCATTTAGTGCCAACCTTCAACGTGCAGCTTCCAGGCTGAAAACATGTCCCACAATACCACTCTCAATCTCTGAGCCAAGCTTTGGGAATCCCAAATCATCCCTGGGCTCTCCCTGCTTCTCCCACTCTTATCTTTCCGGAGCTGCTCTTCCAGAGATGAGAGATCCCTTTAATAAGGCACATCCTAACAAAGCAACAAATACTTCTCCTTCAACAAGGCTCTTGCTCTTATTCCCAGATGTGCATTCATGTGCATCTCCTGCCTGCTTTGGAAATCCCACTTGGAACTGCATGCCAGAACAGTTACAAGACTCATAAACTGATATGGTGGGAGGGAAACAAATTTTCTTTTTCCATGAAAGCTGCCTGAATAGCTTTGAGACAATGAAACAGCAGGACAGATACTTCCAAATGCAAACATTTTTCCAGTTTCAAAAATCGGAATCTCCAAAAGACAAGTGGATGTGGCACCTGAGGACATGGTTCAGTGGTGAACGTGGTGGTGCTGGGTTGACGGTTGGACTTGGAGACCTTAAAGGCCTTCCCAGTTCTGTAATTCTGTGATTCTACTGATTCTATCCACACCCTGTGCCCCCTTCCACCCTGCAAAATCCCAAAGCAGCGATGCATCCTTGCACAGAAAGGAAAGCAGGTAAACAGGAACATGAGCAGCATTTTCCCCTGCCAGTCACGTCTTTCATCTGCCCACCCTGAGCGAAGTTCAACACCTTTTTTTTTTTCCATATCAAATAATTAATTCAACCATGCTGAGTAGAAGTTAAAATGACACATAAAACACGAAAGCCATAAAATGCTTTCCAAATATCCTTCTGCCCTCTCATTTTGCATTTCATTTAGTCTCTGGTGCATCGATTGAGCCCATCTCTCTGTGTTCACTATTGAAATTAGACTGGCAGCTCCTCCGAGCAAGCACAAGGGCATTTTTAAACAGTCACAGATGTGGCATTTAGCCAGCTGGGTTTGGTATTCACAGCAGTATGACCAATCCACTAAAGCAGACTTCAAAGTATTCACCACTTACAATCAAACAGAGGCTTTAGGAGTGTTGGGTTTGGGGCCTGGGTGGTAAATGTAACACAAACGCTGACAATACACTTCAATTACTGGTGTGTGATGCTAAATTGCCAACATCAAGAGAACCGGTGCCAGCACAAGTGCAAGGAAATAATTAGCATTTTAATATTTCATCAAAATGTTGAATTTTTAAACATTGAAGTTGTCAGGGTTTTTCTTCATTATTATTATTAGTTTTAATTATTTAGCTGGTTTTACGGAGTCTTTGAGAATGGATCCCAGTGCCTCAGGTGGCTCCGATGCCAACTGCTCACCGAGGGATGCCACACAGGGTGTTTTTCGAGGTGCCAGCTATCAGGGAGCTGTTTAATTAAAACCTCTGCTCCTGACTGCCACTCATGATTCATTCGTGAGGAGAAGCATCTTCCCCTGAGCTCACACCCTCCAGGGAGACGCCCAGCCCTTCTGGAGCCAGCGAGGCCGGGGCTGTCCCATGCCTGCCTTGGCTTCGGTGCTCTCTGCACGCTTCCCGGAGCGTTCCAGCCCTGCTGTCAGCACGGACACATCCTGATGGAGCCCACAGCCATGTGGGAGCCCAGCTGCAGAGCCCGGCCAGGCTGCTGCTCCAGTCCCACCAGTCCCTCTGCAACCAGGGGCAGCCCCAGGCACAGCCCAGCGGCTCTGGGGAAGGCAAAGCTCACATCAGCCCTCGCTCTCCTTCCCTTAGCCCCAGGACAACACATTCCCCTTCCACACAGAGTCTTTCCCACCTCTCCAACAGCCAGAGGAAGGCAGAGGCAAAGCACTGCTCAATCCCCTCTCTCCCCAGCAACATCACAGCTCTGGGAGAACAGCAGAGTTCATTTTGACCCGGGTCTGCCTGACATAAAGGCTTTTTTAAACTGTGACGTGAACGTGCAGCAGGAGCGCACTCGTCTGCCAGGTGCCACTCGGAGCTCGTGGCAGTGAGAAGGATCATCCCTTCCCCGTAATCGGAGCGGCGCTGCCGTGGATGTCGCTCAGGGAATAAAGCCCAACCTCTGCAATCCATTCCTACGCTCGCTTCCCTGGCTCTAATCTGCCCTTTAGCATCCGCAACACAATGGGATGGAAGCGTTAGGACGAGACACGCAGTCAAATCCTGGATAAATATCCTGCCAAAATTCTGACTTTTAGCGCCAAGCCTCGACTAAAACCATCTCAGGCCCCGCTTCTGTGCAGCAGAACGGAGCAAGCAGGTTCCGTGACTGTATCCCGGCTGGGGATGGCACGGGAAGCGCTTCCCAAGCAGTCTGTTGCTAGGATTAAACGCAGTGCTCAACAATTTTAATCCCTCTCATGCTGCCATTTCCACGAGCACAGATTTCAATGGCTCCCCACACCGAGAGCTGGTGATGCAAGATCTTGGCAGCGTTTTCAGAGCCCACTGTACCGACCAGCCAGCAGTTCACCTGGAAACCAGGACATTCCATCGGATTCTTGTTTTCCCAGCTTCTAAGAAATAGATAGGGGAGCTAATATTAGCTCTTCCAAGAATAGTTAGATGGCTAAAAAGAGAACAAAGGTGATAAAACAGACTGTCTGTGCAGCTGCAGGTTTTATTCCTCCAACCTGTCTGTTTTAAGCCCCGACAGCCTCTGCCTTCTGCTGTCACTTGCTGGAGGATCTGGATAAACGCCTGGGGTGAGCCCTGGGACACCAACGGGCACTGGGGCACAGGACTGATGCACACGAGCCAGAACTGCTCACGCTGCTGGGTTTGGGCCTTCTCCAAACAGATGATGTTGATAAGGAAGGAAGAACCTCCGACCAGCTCAAGCGGCTCTTCCTAACTCTCCTCATTGCTGACCACACATCACTGCAGGCCCAGGTGAGGAGCACTGAGGTGAAGCCCTCTGCATTCCCCTGGAAGCCCTCGCTGCAAAATCCTGAAGGAACTGAATGCGGATTTGCAAATTCTCTGCTACCCAAAGAGACAAAGGTGGGTTTGAGCCAAATCCCAGCAGCCCACCGAGCTGCAGTGGGACCCTGAGCTCCACCAGGGTGTGTTTCTCAAACATCCAGGCTCCTGCCATCTCCTTTTCCTCATTTCTGGTCCCACCACACTGTCCTGAACACACGATCCCTGGGATCAAATTACTGCTACCCTTTCTGTGCGCCCATTTCTTTAATTTTTAAATGATAAATCATCTGATGGCTCCGTGTTCACTCTTGGTTCACCTTGGCCAGGAGAGAGGAAGACCCAACTCCCCAACAAATGGAAATGCAGTGGGTTAACTCCTGCCTTGCACAAGCCCTGCTACAACTAGGTTAGAGCATCCAAAGCCGTGAGTTAAAATCCCTCCTGGATGTCTCATTTTCAAGGAGTTGGATAACAGTAGGGAACTGCATAATTGCATAATTTGGTTCCATTTTCCTGACTGCATTCTGCCTTTTTGGGCCACCACCAGGCCTGGCTTTAATGGTTTGCAAATTACACAGAAACAGTCAAAGTGTACTGAAGTACTAAAGGACTTTATTTCCCTCCTTCTCAGAAACAAAAGTCGGACTTGATGAACCTGGAGGCCTTTTCTAACCTTAATGAGTCCATGAAAGGCTTGACACATTGCGGCCTTGTTAAACCCATCGCGAATGTGCTTGGATGACTGTAATTACAGGAATTTAGTAGGGTGCTTTGTTTTATCAGCTAAAAAATCAGGGAGCTGGAGGAAATGGAAAATGAAAGACCACTAGACACAAAAAAAAGATTTCCAGGAACCAGATGAGTGAGTGTGAGGAATGGCCGTTTGTGGAAAGGGGTGTTCTGGATGGCATTAAGAGTGACAGTCATCAACCAAAGAACATCCAACAGGGCTACGAGGAAGATTTGGGAATCCTGTTCCATCCTGTGCCTGCTTCAGGGGTGTAACTTGCTCTGAGCTCAAGGAAAGGTACCAGCAGCTCCCAGAAAGAGCTGTGGAGCACCCATGAATTACCTGGGTGGGTTCCCACACACCTCGAGCACCATTTTCCCAACCATGCCTCACAGATCATCTTTGATTCCCATCAAACAACATCTTCCCATGCTCTGTAAGCCAGGAACAAATCCCCAAATCCATGCTGTGTGGAAAGTGGATGGGATTTTGCCTTTAGAAGCATCGCAGCGACTGCTGTGCAAATCCCAGCCTGGAAGAGCGCTCTTGGCTGTGCACCCAGGCAGGATCTGTCCCTCGTCTGCAGTGCCCAGCTCTATCCCAGATCCATGGCCATGCTCTGTCCTATCTCCGTGCTCCCACAGGGAACCGGGAGAGGAAGATCCACCACCCTGTGCGCAAGGTGGGGCTCACTCCACAGCACAGACTGGATTTGTGAAGGTGCTCAACAGGAGACCTCAATGCTGTGTCCCTCATTCTCCCAAACGCAGCCAAGGGAGGGCAACACCCTAGAACAGAACGTGGATATCACCTCCCAAAAAACCCCCAACAACCACAGCAGCAGCTTCCAGGGCTTCAGTGTTAATTTATGGAGAGTAACAGCACCTCAGCTGTGGGATGCTGCCCTGACCTCAGCCTCAGGAACAGCAGAGGCTACACAGTCAATCCTGGTTTTTGAGGAAAGGCAGGTTTGTTCCAGGAACGCAAGCCTGGCTTCACTCATTTCTGTATTCCTGCAAACCGCACAGTTCTGCAGTGAAAGGATGCGGATTTTCCCAGATGAGCCCCAAAACTCAAAATCCACCTCCTGCCCCAATTCCTGCATAACCCTCCCATGCAGACAGGGAACGTCTGCCTGCACAGGTCTAGGAGCTAATCACTGTTACACAAGGAAACAGCTTCTCTGGGTGGATTTTTCCCTTGCTAATTTGGACAGCTGAGAGCAAATAACAGCTTGTCACTGCTGCATTTTCCCTGCAACGGGAGCAGGCCTGGGAATCCCACAAGAGATGTGTGGATCTGATCCTGTGATGAGTGTCTGATTTGGATCAGCAATCAGCAAGGTACCTCGGTGCCCTGGTGCATATCATTTCTCCAAACAACTCTCTGCATCTATTAGCAGCATCTGCTGCTAATAAATAAGGAGAAGCCAAGCTATCAGCTCGCTGCTATTTTTGGATGAGAAGCTTGTTTTGAAAGCAAAGGAACTTTCCAGCTTTCACAAAGGCCTTTAACCTTCTTTATGTGGGAAACTACCTGCTGCACATTCCCACCAGGCACACACTCACATACAGAGTCTTTAAATTACCTGAAATGCTATTAGCTTAATTTCCAAATCAGAAGCTAAAGCACGCTGCCAGAGAGAGAAAGGAGGTTATAAATGAACATTAGCCACAAGTGGGACATAAACCCCACTCAGTGCTGCCAAGCTGTGAGAGACAGATGAGCCATCAGCTGGTGGTGCAGAAGGGCACTGGGCAGTGAGGGAAAATCCCTTCTCCTGTGCCACTGGAGGCTCGTGGAGCCAAGCCACGCTTTGGGATGTGGCACCAAGAGTTTGTTCAGTCCCTGTCATGCCAGTCCTGTGGAAACAGTAAGCTCAGATGATTAGCAGTGCTAAAAGTCAAAAAATCTGACATCTCCCGTCTCTAGAGACAGATTTGTAAGAAAACAGCAAGCTCTCTTTCCCCTGCAAGAAGCCTAATGCCAAACCCGGCACTTCCATCACACTCCTCGGGGTCAAAAAATAATAATGACTGCAGATTGGAGCTGAAGGCAGGCAGAGGGATCACCACTGTGATGAATACAGCACCTTGCCTTGTGGTACATCTAGCCCCGACACTTTTGTCTGACTAATCCATAAAAGATATCAAGGGGCCTCAAGCAAACCCACAGATCCTTAGTAATTCTCTGCCTCACAATCGAAATCTCAGTCTGGTTATTGGAGCCTTTTATCAGCACAGGGTGCTCCCAGCAGAGTTCTGCCAGCACTCAAATCTTTGCCTGTGGGTCTCAAGGTTTTGAAGCCTGGCTCAAGTCACAGATCCCCTAAAACTCCCATATTCCCCAAGTGCTAATTTTTAATTCCTTTCCCTCAAGTGCCACCAGTCAGCATGAGCCCGGTGTGAATAAAATGGGAGGCAAAGGAGCACAGGACAGAGGCACATGAGCCAAACTCAACCCAACAGCTCCAGCCCAAAGGCCACTTTGGAGAAAGAACCCCAAACTAACATATTCCTTTTATTTCTACTCAAAACAAAGATGCAATTTTCCCCCTCAGTGTTATAATTCGGGGGTAGGTGGTGAGGGCTGACTCAGGATTCCTGAGTGCTTCGGGCTGGCAGCGCTGCAGGAATGGGGAAACCACCATGAAATGTCCTTTTTCTCAACTCTGGAAAGTATTCCTGCAACCAGAGAATTGCAGGGCTGCAAAAACACAAGGGACCAACCTAGAGGGGTCTCCAGTGACACTTGGCTGCTCCCCTTCACCCAAACTCTTCCACCCACTCCAGTGCCCCCCTGCCCTGCCTCCTCCTGCCTTTGCCGCAGTGAGTACAATCGGGAGCCCTGAATATTCACCCTGAATATTCACCCTCTCCCAAAACTATCCAGGCTGTGATTAGGGACTGAAACATGCGTCACTGTATCTGCACATCAAAGCCCTTGCAGCCACAGCATCCGCAGGGATGGAGAGGGAAGGAGCACAACAGAGGTGACACAGGCACTGCTTTGGCGTAGGGGGAGCTCCCCACTGAGATTTTTGTCAGACTGTATTTAAAGATCTGGGATGCTGCAGTTCCTCTGAGCCTCCAGAACTCCTGCTCAGCACAAACCCGGCTCCACCAACCCTCCTCCCTCCCCGTGCAGCCCTGCTCAGTATCCAAAGTGTCAGCCTGAGACTGATGTCAGGCTGAAATCTGCTGGCAAAAGCGGTTGTTTTTGCAGTTTTGGTTTTCCACTTAAGTCTGCGTTATCCACAGCAATTTGAATATTCCAAGGGCTCGGATAACAGGAACGGCTGCCTCCAGTCTGCGCTGAAAGGAGACTGTCAGAAAAGAGAAGCTCATGTCTTTCAAATGCCCTGAGATGCTCAGATCTTTTTTGGTGTTGCTCAACAGCCAAGTCCCTTTCCCCCCGGCCCTGCTTCCCACTGCTTTGATACGATTACCAAAATAAATAAATAACTTGGTCTTTGGGTACTATTTTCACCACCAGACACACTCCATCTGAACAACCCTTGCAGTCACTTTATGCAGAAAAGGTGCTGGCGTTGTCTCTTCCCTGCTCCTGGTGCAAATCTCCCCAAAGCTTCCATTGCCAGAGGCGTGCAGCTGTTAAGTTTAATTTTATCCAGATCTTTACAGCTGCCGGACTGCTCCACAGCGGCCATGCCTGAGCCGGCAGCCCGATTCCAGGTGCCTCACCTCGTGCTATCCAGCCAAACTGGCTTGTAGAGCACTAACAAATTTCCACAGAGAGAAGCACAGGGCAACAGATCACTCAAAGATGAACTGAAGCTGCCCATTATTTAGACTCACTTCTCTTGGTTATTGTTTAGAGATCCCTCCCAGACAGCACAGCTCATGAACCACGGCCTGAAGTGATTCACCTGAGGCGCCAGTTCCTGGAGCACAGCAAATTCCCGGCTTGAGGGCTGCCCAGTAAACCTTAAATTCGGGAGAACGGGAGAGGATGTCAGGGTGACAGAGAAGGATAAAGGCTGTGACGTCTCTTTGAGATGACACCCGAATTGTCAAGTCAGTTGTCTCCTAATTCTCAGGTCAGTTATCTCGGAGTGCTCAGAAACCCTGAGTGAAGAATCCACCTACTCCAGGTGCACCTGAGGAAGCCCATCTCCCTGCTGTGCAAATGCTGGGATGCTGCAACTCCATGCTGAACAACCGATCTCACCTTCTTCAGACTTCTTTCAGCCCCTCATCCTGGGATTTGGTGGGATGTGGATCTACAGCAGCTGTGCAGAGGTGATGGGGCTGCCCCTGCCCTGCCTGAGCTGCCAGGAGCACAATTCCAGCCCCCAAATTCCAGTGAAAGCCTTGACAGCAGCGTGCTCACCAACTGGATTCCTTACATAACCAACCAACAGTGAGCAGTACACAGCAGTCAAAGCTGCCTAAAGCACGGGCCAGATTTCCCTTTGGGACAATCCTCCTGCTTTGGAGACGGAGATTTATTCTTTAATGAACACACGGCACCAGGTATTCATTGGATACAGGAACAGATCAGAGATCAGAGCAGGGGTGTACACACACCTTAATTATCATTTCAGTTTGTTTTCTAATATTTGGTCGATTTTTTCCAATCCTTTTCACAGCTTCAACAAAGAGTAACCCATTAGCTGAACTCAAAAATAAATCCCAACAGCGTCAAGCTATAAATAACCAAGTCAGATATGCAGGATTCTGTAAATTCCTATTTTCACCCTCCAAGAAAACAGAGAAGACAAGGAGAAAGAGTGGAGTTAGAGAAAGCCTGGAATGATGTCTCTGACAGCCCACGGACAGAGGAAGGTTGGAACTCCAGGCTTGCGGCAGGAAAGCCACAGCACACAGAGCTGTGGGATGGCAATCACGAACCTGATTTCCCCAGCCATCTTCTCCAGGACGGGAAATGGGCTGTGGAAGTGCAAAGGGCTGTGAGTGGAGCAATGGCAGAGAGGGGAGTAAGGAGAAGAAATTTTAAAAATCCAGCACTGCAACACTGATGTGATCACCTGGCTCACCACTTTGTTTGCCAAGTCTGCACAAACAGAGGATTATTTCCCTACCTGAACAATTCCGTAATTCCCAACAGGAGCCAGTGACTGCAGCCACTACACAGCCACACCACTCCATCCCCTCAGGAAGAGGCCACTGAGGATGTTTAGGTGTCCTCCTCACAGGAAAACATCTCCATAACCAGTGTGGATGCTCCCATTTGGAGGGGTGGAATTTGGTCACCCCCAGCTCCACGAGGCTCAGCACCTCTCCTTGGCCAAGAGAGCTGCAGGCTTCCTGATCTCCAGCCTCAATACCCTGCAGGATCCCTTTAAAAACTCAGTATCTTCCTCCCAATCACTCCCATCCCTATTTCTTAATAACAGCCTGCAAAGCTCATTTGAAAAATTATGGCTCTCATCATATTGAGGCATAACTGTTTTTGTTTACGAATGGAGCAAAGAAATGGTATAAATTATGCTCAAGAAAACCCTTTGGCATTTTAACAGGCATTGGAAAGAACCAATTTCAGAACAGTGTCTTATAATGGATGTCTCCATGGATACCTTTTTGTCAGCACCTCATTAGGTAAGAGCTGAGACGTGTAAGAGTTCTCCTGCGTTTCAGAAGGTACCTCAAAAACACTAATTATGCAAATCTCCATCCTCTTAACTGATGGGTACTTGTAAGTTCAGGTGACAAAGTGGATAAGCTGAGCCCTGGTAGGAAAGGAAGGAAAGATACTTCATTTAGACTCTCTGCTTCTTTATGATTGCGGATGCTTCAACAATTACTGGGGCCGCAAAAAAACGCTTCCCCTTTTCCTCTTAGCAGCAGGAAAACAGAAAGGAGCAGAAAAATGGCGATTCCAAAAGCAGCATGTGGGACACCTGTGGTGTTTTAAAGCAGCAGAGTCTGTGTGGCAGAACATCAGCAGGACCAGCCAGGACCTGGCAGCTGGGAGACACAGCCCAGAGGAGCGAGGACTCCACAGAGCAGGGACTAATGAGTCTCCATAAGGACAAATACTCCAAATAAAAAAATCATCCAGCTCTGGGAGGAACATGGGAACCCCAAAGCTGGCTTGACTTCCAGAACGATATCAATGGCAGCAGAAAGACAAGAGACAGCACTGTCAGCTGTATACTAGACACAGTTTAAAATCTTGGGAATATGGGGAATTGTGGGAGATGGGTCCCACTGGAACCTCCATTTTATTGTTATTCAGCAATTAATCCACTGCTGAGCACAGCCGGTTACAAACACTCCAATCTCCCGCTCCTGAAGCAGCTGGGATCCCACTCAGATCCGGGAAAGGCCTGGAGCCACCACAGAGAAGGGACCTCTCTATCCCTGAGCAGTCCCTGACAGCCTCACCCACAGCAGAAATCCTCTGGAGTGCTCTCAGTTATGACATGCAGCAGCCCCGTGGGATCCTGCGCGCTCCGGGATCGCTGGCACGCTGCTTCCCGGCTGCACTCCTTCCCTGCTTCCCAGGTGGGAGCTCCAGAGCAGGGAAAAACCTCCCACCAGCAGCCAGCTGGGAGTTGGAGCCCCGTGCCACAGCACCAGGACTGATCCTGCAGGGGCAGGATCCTCCTGTGTGATCCTCCACAGAGAACATCTCACTAAATCCTTTTTCCAATGCAAGGTGGCAGCTCTACCGCAACACAGCGACCTGGCCATGAGTGGAGGGAAGTTTTCCCAACCAGTGACGAGAAGGCAGAAGAAAAAACTTCACCCAGCTTGTTTTTCATCCCTGAGACCTTTAGCACAGTCCTCCCAGCCCGGGCAGTGCCTTTGGGACGCTGCCATGCTGACACAGGGGTGGCTTTTCAGAAGCATAAAAAACACAGAAGCTTTTGTGCTCTGAATGTGCTGAAAACAGATTTCTTTTTGGTCAGACCTTCAGGCTGGAGCCACAGATAATGCCACCAAGTCAGGGACCCTGAAGTAAACACTGATGTCGTGCAGCTTGAGGAGAGCTTGGAGGAGGTGCAGGCCCTGCTCAAACACAGGAAGGAAATGCTGCAATTTACAGAGAGCGCTCGGGAGTCTCCAGCACAGCTCGTTTTTTAAAGGGCAGACTTACGTGAATTTTAAATTTTGAGCATTTTTTCTCCCAGCTGTCTTCTCTAGCAATCCTTCTCACAGAACAAAGCCTTGCTGTGCATGAGAAAGGAGATGGATCCATTCCTGACAAAACCTTCTTTATGTAAGGAAAATTCACTCAGAGTGAGTGAATTTTCCTCTGCTCCCCTCTCCCAAGAGGAGCAAACCAGAACTCCCAACCAAGCACCACTAAACTGTGACTGCCTGAAGATTCAATGGCACAAGGACACTGAAGGGTGGGAGTTATTTTCAGCTGAACATCTCCTTTTCAGCCACTGTGAAGGAGGTGAATGGCTGGGGTTAACCAAAGCCAGGTTCTCCAGATTGAATGCGACCTCAGAAATGCCAACGCCTGAATAAAAAGGCTCATAACCTACAGAGAGGGCAGGAGTGGAGAGCAGGTAATTCATTTCCCCAAATTCATTTCCTCCATGACCTGGAGGAAATCATCAGGCTTTGCTGAGTTTCATTTGCCTCTTGAGCCTCACAGGAACGACAGCTCAGAGTCACTGGGGTGAAAAGCTCTGTGATAGCAGGAATGACAGCCACCCTCTGTGGATACTTCTGTGAGGTGACATCCTTTCTGTCACAGGACTTCTTTTTATTCTCCATGAATTTCCTCAATAACCACAGCTTTCAGAACACATTTTTTAAGACAAAGACATGCTTGAATATTAATGCTATCGAAAAATAATGGGAGTTGAAAGTATGTCCTTGATCATGTCTAGACAGGACCAGATATAATGGATTTCTAGGATCAAGGTAGTAGATATAAATAGATTAATATTACTCAAAGGCCTGCAACACCTCTATGCATTATCCAGAGAGATCTGATCCTACAGCCTTTCATGAATATCTATTGTTTAATGAGAAGTGAAGGCATTGTTCCCTGTGAGGGTGGGGAGGCCCTGGCACAGGGTGCCCAGAGAAGCTGTGGCTGCCCTGGATCCCTGCAAGTGTCCAAGCCCTGTCCAGCCTGGCCTTGGAGCAACCTGGGACAGTGGAAGGTGTCCCTGCCCATGGCAGGGGTGGGACTGGATGGGCTTTAAGGTTCCTTCCAACCCAAATCATTCTGGGATTCTACAGAAGTACCTGGAGGAAAATGGTCAAGGGGTGCTGGGGAGCTGCTGAGAGTCCACTCGTGCCAATCGCAGTGACAAACACCATCAGAACCAACAACAAAACTGAAGCTCAGTAAACTTTAAAGATGAGGCAATCACATCCAAACACTGCAGGCAAAGAGCCCTTCTGCCCTCGGAGCTCAGAGAGCAACCTCAAGTCAAATCAGCGGCCAAGAAAACACAAACGGCAGATGCGAGGTCAAACCTGGGTTTGATATCCATGGCTGCACTTCAGAACCCTCAAAGACAGCAGGTGGATTCCTGACTCTGAGCTCCCAGTTTTATTCCCATCCGGTTCCAGCCACCAGCCCAGCCAAGGCATGAGCTCCTCCAGCATCTCCCACAGTGCCAGGGGAGGCTGCTGTGCTCAGAGCCCCTCAGAACACCCAGGCTAGGTCCATGGACTGCACAGAGCCAAAGGGATTTGGCTCCAGGTGCATCCAAACCAGTAAGATCAGGAACAGCATCAAAATTTTGTGTGATAGCTGTTTCTTGTGCTCTTTCCCAGGTAGTTTTGCTTGAGAGACTCACACAGTGTGACTGGGATGCTGTCCCTGCAGACCACCCCTGCTTCTTCCCTTGGGAAGGGAGAATGGGATTCCCACGGGGGGGACCCCAAACTCCTCCTCACCAGCTCTCAGTGTGATCCTTCCAACAAGCTTGCTATGCAAACCTCCGAAATTCCTCTCTCATTGAGAAAAAGCCTCCACCAGGAACTGGCAGATGTTGGGCCATGGGCCAAAGCAGCACTTCCTCCCCTCCAAGGCCTGAGTCTCGGTGCTGCTGAGCATCCCAAATGTTCCCTGAGCAGCAAAAACCAGGGAATCTCACAGAGACACAGCTGCAGGAGTGCAGGATCCCTGCCTGTGCTTCAGACAGGCCCCATTCCCACTGCTCATGTGCACAAGTTTGTTTCTCCCAGAGAAACACAGAAATGCTTGTCTGGACCCGGAGCCGGTGGCTTGAAAACAGCAGAGTGCTGGCTCAAGAAGCATTCACACTTAGCTGGGGTTCAGCAACACTGAGAGCACCTTTGGGCAAGAAAGAGTGAAAAATGAGAAAGGAAGGAAAAAAATGAAAGCACAGGAACAGGTTCATCGATGAGTTAAGGCTGTTTTAGGTATAAGCCTGGGGGAATTAGTTTAACACTCCATTTCACCTTCTTTTTCCCATTTTCTTTTGCACCAACTTGCATCTCTCTCCTGTCAGACTTTGATGGCTTTATGTAACTGTTTAAAAATTGAACAAGCTTCTTAACTTAGGTTTAGAAGAACACACTTTTTTGCTTCTCTGTCTCGAATGCACATTAAGAATAAAGATTTCCGGAGAAAACAAGACCTTTTCCATCCTCTGACATCAGCCACTGGAGTACACAAAGCCAAGTCCTTGAGGACTGGATATTTTGTACATTCTGTTCCAGCACAAGCAGGCGCATCCGCAGCCCCAGTGGGTTTTACAACTGGTAGATGGAGAGGAAGACTCATCCCAGAGAAAATGCACAGGTTACCCATCCCAGCAGCACCCTCAGTGCAGTGAGGGGAGAATCCTAGAAAGCAGGAATGAGGGAAGAAACCCAAAACCTTGGCAGGAAGGTATGGCAGCCACAGCCCTGAGTGGCACAAGGGGTTTGCCCCATGGTAGAGCCTGAGAAACAGTTTGTGACCTGCTGCTATTGTGAGAATATTTTTTCTTCTTCTTAATACAAGCTGAAAAAATTTCTGCTCTGTGTGACTGGATGTAAAAGCTTGAGAAAAGCCTCCCTCAAGGGTCAAAATACAGAGGCAAATAGCCCTCACCCCTTTCAGTGTGTTTGCATTTCCTAATTACACCAATTTCTAAGCCAGAGCTGTATTTGTTGATGCTTCAGGTTGGCATTGCTGATGGAAGAGGCTCTCAGGAAAGCCAGCAAAAATATTCAACAGCAAGATTTGTAATTAAAGCTTTTTTTTCTCTTGTGTTTCATCTGTTAGAAAGTGTCTCTGTTTGCAGTATGGGCTCCTCAGGGCAAACGCTGCTTCTTGCTGTTTGCATGAGCTCAGAACAGCGGCCCCCGCCCCAGCCGGTGCCGTGAGCTTTGTCCAAGCAAACACAAAGCATGGACACCTCTCCATGGGCTGCTTTGCTCCCAGCCTGGAGCAGAACCACAGGGCTCACTCACAGCTCAGGGCCAGGCCTGCAAAAGGCCCTTGGCTCCAGTTCTGGGGACAATGGGCAAAGTGCACCCGTGGGGTTCATGGGATCCCAGAGTGGGTCAGGCTGGACGGGACCACAGTGGTCCCATCCTCTCTGCTCCAGCAGGGCCATCCCAGAGCGCTGGATTCAGACAGTTCTGGAATATCTCCAGTGAGGGACACTCCACACCCTCTCTAGGCAATCAGTGCTTGGTCACCCACACAGTGAAGAATTTTTCCTCATGTCCAGGTGGAACTTCCTGGGATCAGTTCCTGCCCATTCCGCTGGTGCCACTGCCTGGGCCCTGCTCGGAGCCCTCCCTGCAGACACTGACAGATTGACAAAACCCCCTTCTCAGCTGTCTCTTCCCAAGGCCGGTTCCGCTCCTGTTGTGGCAGCACCACTTCAGTGCTCATCCTCTGCTCCCAAACCATCCTGCAGCAGCTTCCCCCTGCTCCTTATCCCAGAGCATCCCTGGGCACCGTGATCCCAGCCAGCAGGGCCAGAGCTCATCCTGCCCACCTCCTCAGCCATGCTGTGCTTCCCTCAAGCCACAAAAAATTCCCAAGGGACACGACTGCCTCGAGCACCACGATCCCAACAGCACAAACCGAATTAAACACCTTGTACCCAACGTGAAACACGGGGATGTGCGGAGGCCGGGCTGTGCTGGCCTTGCTAGGGCTGGGAATGCCAAAGTACAGCAAAAGCTGGGAGTTTTCCTCTATCACCCAGTGAGTCAGCAAAATTATATCAAAGAATAGCCCCATTTGCTGAGATTATCTGCTGTTTGTGTCGTGGCTGAGTGGAGGCTCTAAGCCAGTCCTGCCCACACCCAGCACCGTGCAGGGTGGGCTGGCAAACACCAAAAATGAGCCGCTAAAGACTCTGCCAGTCACGAGCACCCCGGTGCTTCCCCCTCTGCTGCTTTTGCTGCCACTTCCCACGCCAAGCTTCCACATCCCCCCGAGGATGCATCCCTGCAAGGACCCTGCTCTCCAGAATATCCCGGGGCTCATCCCTTCCAGGACCCTGCTCCCCAAGCTCAGCACAGGCAGCTCCAAACTGGAGCAAAATGTCTCCCTTCCTGATCAGAGCTTAAAATTGCAAAATCCTGCGCCCAAACCAGGCTGATGTGCTCTCAGCCCCCATTCCTTACCCATCCTGGGCCATTCCCCGAGGGATCAGGACCCCTGTGACCCCGCAGAGGTGCCCAGACCTGCAGCATGATATAGAAGCCATATGGGAGGCAGCTCCCTTGGCACCCCCAGCAGTTGCCTGGTCACCCCCAAACCTCAGCAAGCCCACGGTGCCTCCAGCAGCACAGCTCTGCTGCTCCGTGTCAAGCCACAGTTACCCAACTTCTGACCTACTTCGGGCTCGTGTTTCTCCCCCTCCCTGCTCCTGCCCTCAGTCCCCAATTAAATCTGTGAGAGATTTCCTCAATTATCCCCTTCCTGCTAATAGATGTGGAAGGAGGATGCCATAACAATGTATTCCCCTGGCACCGGTTCAAAATACATCTCAGAATTAACGTTGAGGAGTGCAGGATGTAGAAATACTTTCATTAAACATAAATGTATAGAAACCAGCAGTTAGGTTGAAGAAAGCTGATCTTTCGCTGCCACCACAACACTCAATCTCAGCCATGCAGTGAGAATCCTCGTGCTCCTCTTTAATTGACAGGCCAATAAATCAGCACTAATCTCCCCTCTCTGTGTAGCTGTGCATGCTGATGTTCAGCTATTTTGGAATGCAGCAACACTCCACAGGCACAACCTAAGCAGGAACATGCACGGGAATCCTGTGTGGAAAACACTCCAGGCAAAGTTCATCCTGATGCCTGAAACCTGTAACAAAACCTGGAGGGGGAACCTGAGCAATAAAATCCATGTTTAGGAGTTTTTGCAGGAGCAAAACTTTGTATACGCCTTTGGAAAGAGGAGGAGCAGGAATAGAGAAGTCCCATTTGAAGACATTAAGATGTTCTGATAGGCACTTGCAATTCTGGATGAATACAGAGATAATCTGAAAATGATTCCTAATTGAGACAAAAGCTGTCTGTGAGGAATGGGGAATGAGCCTGGGCATCACTTTGCCCATTACAGAAGGCATCAAGCCTCTGCTCAACTTTATAGGCCCCTTCTGACTCATCCCAGAGAAGTATTGCCAGATAAGAAATTGCAAGTCCTCATGAAAAGGAGGCTTTAATCCAGTGGAAGTTACATCTGCACATCTCCAGCTGCATTTTCCATACCTGAGTTCCTACTTTATCTCCTCTCTTTACCCAAAACAATCTCCTAAGAGCTCGATAACAAACTGCAATTAAACACATCACTGCGAAGGGAGCTCAGGGTGGTGATGTCACGGAAGGAAGAAACAAGATTATTTTAAGCCTGGTGGAGAGTAACTTGCAGCACATAAAAGGAAGCCAGAGCCCAGCCCTGCTGCAAACACCCAGTAAACTCCCAGGCAGCAAGGCCCTGAGTACACAGCAAACAGCTGCTGGGGTGATCTCGCAATTATTTAGGGCACTGCAGTGCTGGATGAGGCTGGAATGAAAGCACATGAAGACTTAAGCCCGGGCAGCATCTTTGTACGAGCTGTGAAACCCAGCCCTCACAGCTCCCTCAGAATCCCAGGAGAACACAGAAATGACCAGGCTTCCCCCATGCTGGAGAGGGATTGAATAGAGGAAGGAGAGAGAACATTTTTAAACTCTTCTCCAGTATTTCTTCACGCTCTGTGTGGGAGCTGGATGTTAAAATTACTAACACCCCTAGGACCAGAGGGCCATCTCTCAAAACCTTTATCTGTAAGGAAGGGAATAACTCCTGTCCCCCTGAAATCGCAAGCAGCACCACTCTGCTTGTCTCTGGAAAACACACTTGCTCTAAATATCTCTTGAGAGGCTCCAAACAAAAAGCTGCAGCTTCCCTCCCTGCCTGTTTGCACTATGTACACCAAAGGCCTTTGTTTCCACCTTGCTGCACATGTACTGAAGCTATTTTTGGCCAAGAGTGACGTGGCTTTGTTTGCATAACTGGGTTCCCACCTCATGATCTGCCGCTCTAATAGCTCGCAAAATAATAGCTGGAAAAAGTCTTGATTCCCAAAGAAGTGCCTGCAAAGTTCAGTTTGCCTTCAGCTTAAGTCCAAAAGAAAGAAAGAAAAAAAAAGAAAAAAAAAAAGAGGAAATACGCCTTCCTCCAGCATCACTTATAAAAAGCTTCAGCAAGATGTAAAACTAATTATTTAGTGATGACCAGCTGGGATGTGGAGATTTAATTCTGCTTCTGGTTTGGATGAGGGTATCAAACCAGAAAAGACAAGCCCAAAGTCACACAGGAAGATAACCATTTTACACAGTGGAGCTTTAACAACTCACGTCAACCCAAAATATCATCCGCAGGAAATGCAAACTTATCACTGATGGCTAAAAACAAAAGCACAGCTCAAAATAGCAGCATTTCAGATGAGGCAAATACGTCGGTTGGACTATTCTCAACTGTCAGAACTGAGCTGCAATCACAGATCTCTCTTGAGGAATATTTGGTATTTGTCCAGTATTAAAAATAAAATGTGAGCTATCTTAGAAAGGGAAGAGAAGGCTCAAAACAAGAATGTACGGAAATAAATCCTGCATGCAGAAGGATCCAGCCACTGGTTCTTCTTGTCCAGCCTCAACTACTGGCAAAAAGGGGACAAAATTCACTTCTACAAGAACTTTGCCACCACAAAATATTGTAAAGGTGGGATGACCCCTGTCTTAATCTGCACAGCCAACTGAGGCAGGAGAATTGGCCTTTTTTGTTTTCGCACATATGGTTTTCAAAGCACCAAGTTCTTCCTTTGTTTCCGTGATGGTGCTGCCTGAGCAAGAACTCCACATTTGGGCAGAATTATTGCTCAGTTCCACTTGGGACATCTCCCTTCAGTCTTCCCTGCTCATCCATCACCCTCAGCCACTCCTGCTTCCAGCATTAACAGGGCTTGAGGCATTTCACTTGCCACTTCCCGTACTCGCTGGCTTCAGGGAAGTCACAGATTAATGAATGTGTGGAGTCACAAGTTCGTGATTAATGTGAAGTCACACAAGACCACGGGCAGCTCAATCCCCTGCAAAGCCTGGCCACAGTAAAGAGCAGGGACAGAGGCTGTGGTGGGGAACAGCTCTCCCTCCTCATCTCAGGGAAGGAATTTCTCACCTGAACAAATCACTGAGCTGCCAGGGATGAGAGAAGAGTCTAGAAACATCTTTCTTAGCCCGCACTAGAAGGACTGTGCTGTGCTGTATTCCAGCAGGGAATTACAGGGCAAGCACCAGGCAGTGCAGTCACAGGGCAGACACTGTGCAGCAGGTTTATGGGTACAAAACACCCTACCCGCTCACAAAACGCTGTTTCAGTGTCTTAACCATTCCATGGGGTCGCTGTGGGGCCAGAAGCCTCCCAGTGCCAAGCCCAGGCTGGTGCTACTGCAGCCAGTGGGAACTCCAGAGGTGCTGGAGTGGCACACGCAGCTCAGCACCTGGGAATTCCCACTACCAAGGCAAAGAAATCCCACAGGAAGGCTGCTGTCAGCACTGCTTGGGCTATTCCAGAACTCACAGCGTGGCCAAGGCACCCCAGCGCATTGCTGCCATGGGAGAAGTGTCCCAACACCTCAGTTTACCTTTGTCTGTTTTCCTGCTTGCCACAGGATCTCTCCTGACTGCAGCAGGTGCCTGAGAGACACCTGCAGCAAGGCAGGCCTGGCCCTGCTTGCAGTGTGCTGCTCATGATTCAGCTCAGCCCCTTCCCCAGCACTGCGCTGACACCAGTGTGACACATCCACCGCCACATCCGAGCACCTCAGAGACACCAAGTCCCCTTTAAAAGACAGACAAATCGCTTCCTGACGGCAGTGGGACGTGTTTGTTTCTTCAGGCAAGGCTAAACCCACCTCAAAACTGGGAACTGTGTCAGGAGACAGAGCCAAGGAGCACCCATCACACAAAAAGCAGCAGTGGAGTTATTCCTGCTCTTCGGTAAAGTCCATGTGCGAGGAGGAGTGTAAAGGGAGTCATTCCAACTGAGTCGTCCCTCTCGGAGGAACCTGCTTTTCTTGGGCATCCCACTCCAGCTGCAGTTTGCAGCAGCCCTTGCTGGCTTGCAGCAGTTGTGCTGCTTGCCTGTCTCTCCCCAGATCACACACGGCATCCCTGGGGACAAGCCCTGCACAGGACAGCAGCACACGGAGCACCAGCAGGTGTGCCAAACACAACACGGGGTGAGCTTGGAGATTTGCAGGGAAAACAGCTTCACCTGGGAAGCAACCCCGGCCCAAGCAGCTCCTCACACTCAGCATGAGCTAAAAACACTGCTGAGGGCAAGAATGGCCCAAGGCCAGTGGCCAAAGGGCTACAGCGGTGGTCCCCGGTGGCCACTGGCTCCATGCTGTGTGCGCAGTAAGGGGGTGGTGTCTCTGCTGCTGGTTCCCAGTGGTGCAGTCCCTGCAGCCTTCCCACTCCCCAAAGGATGCTCCCTGCATCCTGCTGGTGCCCAGGCTGTCTCGGTCCTGTGGTGGCAAATGGGATTTCACACCAGGAACAGCAGCACTGCAGCCAGTTATTATTCCCTCTCTTTTCCAGTGGCACAGGATCACAATCCCTGATCCTATCACAGCAGAGCCACCATGAAATGTCTATTCTTGTTCAGATAAGACTGATCTCTCAAGGTTTTTGGACAACAGGATAATATATTTCCCTAGATATTAGAGACTGAAAGAGATTTATTAGAGGAATTATTCTCTGGATTCTGTGCAGTCCATTAAGAGATGAAGCTCTCCCTGATTCATCGAGAAGCTCATTGCAGGCCATGTGACTGCACCAATGTAATACCCAAGTTCCCTCTGCAGCCTCCTCTCCTGTTCATTTTATACTCCAAGTACAAGCACAGTGTTGGGTCAATACCCTGGGCACAATTCATGTGTGAAAAGCTCTGTAACCCTGCAGGACAAAATCAGGGACAAAACCAGGCCCTTTATTTCTACCTTTGGTAGTAGAGACAGCTTGGTACCAAATCCCACTTCAGCTTCTTGAATTCCAAGTGCAGAGCAAAACTCAGCCAGAGCAGCTGCACTTTCCCTGTGAGCCCGAATTTTCAGGTGCCAGCACCTCAACAGTGCGGGCAGGGGTTGGTGAATTTGGGGTTTGTGAGCGCACTCCCTCCAAACTGCACGAGGATCATCACATTTGAACAGCCTGGGGAGAACAGCAAAGGGGATGGTCCCAGATGCTCCTTCCAGGTCACCAACAGAGCCAAATCAAGTGCTCTGGACCCAGTGTGGTAGCACACAGCTCCCAGCACCGCGGCAGCAGGACAGCGCTCCCGCCTCTCCAGGATCCCAGCGGGAATTTTCCTTGGCCAAGTCAGGCTGATGATGCAGTGAAGGGCTCAGGCATCTCAAACCTGATCCATCTCAGAATCCCATCTCAGCAACTACAGAAGCCATTTTGGAGCTCTGACCCATGCTTTTGCCTGTCCCTCCCAAATTTAGCTCCTTTTCAGCTGAACACCGGTGACACCACAGTGGCCTTGAATCAGAAACGCAGCCAGGGCTTAGGAAGCATTTGTTCCAATATTTACTCAGGGATTTTTCATGCTACACCTACCACGGACTTTAGTTTTTTGGGAACATAGTGCACTGGGGAAGGGCAAACCACAGAGTCTATAGTGCTGCCAAACAAAATGTCATTAAGGTTTTAGCAATGCAACACAAATTGAGTTTACATTAAAGCTTCTTTTGTATAAACCATATCCCAGAGTGAAACACAGTGACAGAGCTGAGTAATGAGTTGAAGCAGAGCAATCAAGGTGGAACTACTGAGCAATGGGGAAAAAGGAGCCATTCCAGAGTGCTATTTAAAGTTAGGCTGAGAGCTCCATTTGAACTATAGGAGTGATTATGTACAGTCACCATTGCACACACGTTTAATACCATGTAGGATGCAGTACCTACCACCTGCAGCTGCACAGAGACACCCCAAGGTTCAATTGCACTATAAAAACCATCATGAACTGGAAGCTGAGATTCTTCTTAATATAGACTTACACATAACTGCTAAAGAGCTGAGAAGTCTGCAACTTCAAATCTCTCTTGTGCTACCCAGCACATAAGCCCACAACTCAAAGGCGGCCATTTGTCATTTCAAACCTCTCCTTCCTGTAGGATTCAGAGTCCCTGAAGCCCAGTTTGTCCCCAGAAGTGCTGGAAAACACCTGTGTTATGGTACTGCTGGAGCAACATCAAAGTAATCAAGGGCTGTGTCCCCTCAGCCCTGCTCTGCACAAAACCACAGCACTTCTGAACGTTCTAAACAATCAGAGCACGGTAAGTTTGGAAATACCACTCATTTCTAGTTCTAGCCTTCCTAACATGTGCTTTGCGTTGCTCCTCATCCCAGTCCCTGGGGAGGGAGCTCAAAGCAGGGCCCGTTCATGCGAGAGGGACGCAAATGGGCTCGGGGCTGACCTGGAGTTCACACGCTCATTCACCGCTCCGCGTGCTCTGCGCAGCTCCCAAAGCCGTCAGATCAGACCCAGCTCAGCTCAGGGGCTCGAAAGGCTGCAGTGCTGCAGAGCCCAGGGGTGCAGGGACCCTGGCTGGGCACCCCTCACGCAGACAGACAGGGCTGGATCACGGCCCTGCAATGTTCTGAGGCTCTCACACAGCCTGGGCTGAATCCCTGTTTCCCCCTTGAAGGGGGAATAGTGCACAGACAGAGTTTTTCAGAACTTGCTAAAAACATCTATAAATGGCTAAATATCAAAAAAAAACTCCATGAAGATTTCAGAGCACTGCTAAGTAGAGCAACATAATAGGTTTATCAAGACATAAAGCAGCCCTCCCCAAAATATATGGCTCAGCCGTACCCTGGCCAGCAGAAGTACTCAATGTTTGAGATGAGGGAAGAGAGATTCAACGAGGATTTGTTTTCCTGGCAGCCCTCCATACGTGCACATAAACCTCTTGTAGCAGCACACTGATATTTAAACTAATTAGCACCAGGAAAGCCATGGGACTGTGCTTTTCTCCCAGCCTGTTCCCAGGGACACAAGGGCTCCAAAATCCCTGCGATTACATCCCGCTCACGTCCCAAGATGCTGCAGCCCAGGAGCCCCAGCACACCCCCCTTCCTGCCCAAGTACACAGGAACACGGTGCAGGACACTTGGCAAAGGGGAAAAAAAAAAAAAAAATCCCCCTCTACCCAAAAGTGCCCACTCAGCACTGTGTGAGAGGATAAAAATAGCAGGCAGGAGAGCTGGCCCTGAATATCAAGCAGCATTCCCTGCTCATTGCAGCACAGTGAGAGCAAGAGAGAACCCAAATCAACTTCCCCTTCGCTCTGTTCTCCTGGAGGCTGCACGTTGCCTGAATTTCCTATTCCTCATAAACACAGCCAGTGGGGATTTAGCTCTGGGGAGCTGCAGGCTGGCACATCCACCATCATTGCTCTGGCAACCCCCCACCAGCCTCTGGAAAGAGCTCCTGACTTCCAGAGGAGAAAGGACAGGCTGGGGGGGGGTGGGTTTTGTGAATATTCAACACCTCTGCACAGCAGGCCTGCCTATTATTAGTAGAGGGGATGTCAAAGAAGCTGGCTCTCATGCAAAGTTTCCAGTCTAGCTAATTAACAGTGGCTTCCTCCAGCATATAAATTTGGGCTTTAGTCCCTCATACAAGAGCACGCAGGGCAGGAAAGGGAGGGAAGGAGCAGAGAACGGGAATGGCTGCAGTCATCTTTAAAGGCTGGAAATGAAATCTCTCAGGTAAGAGACAGAGAACTAACACACCTTGACACATTAAGAGGATGCTTCCCATTTTAGGAAGGGCTGAATCACACATCCCCACAGCATCTGTCTGTGGAAAAAGCTGGGATGATTTTGACTGGACAGCTAACAGGAAGCAAAAAATTCCCTCCCAAGGGGCAGCAGAGGCCAGTGATTTAGGTCAGGATGGGACTATCACCCTCTTCTTCTGACATCCAGACCATAAAACATCTCCAGCACCGCTCTGGGGCTGCAGAAAGTAACTCATTGCTCCCTTTGCCATGGTCCCCAAGGATCAGCCATGTCCCAGCTGGCAGGACCTGCCTGAGGGTAAATCAGAGGCATCAGAGATGCTGAGGGTCCTGTCAGGGCAGCCTTTCAGGTCACTCTTTGGGATCACTGCTGCAGCAAAATCTGCAGTTTGGGGCACCTTCAGGTCTTGTGCAAGTTGGTCTTGAGCGTGCTAAACTGCTCCCATAAAAGCAAAGGCTCTAAGTGACCTAAGTGCTAAACCAAAATGCTCTGCACATAAACTGTTCCAACACAATTTTCTCCAGGGTGAAGAGTGTACTCTGGGAAAAAAAAAATACTGAAAGATTTTAGAAGTCTGACCCTATTTACTTTTTACCTGTTTCTTAAATTAGGAGAGAAATAAAAGAAAAATATTGTATGGCTCTACATATACCAAGTGCTTCTGTGCTCTTATTCCCACCTACAGAGTGAGAACATTCCCACTCTCTGGGCAGATGGATTAAGAGGCAGCCAGGTGCCAAATGATGGACTCTGTTACCAGATGTGACACACAATAGTGACAAACTCTGGGCCTGACCAAGGGGATTCCTCCCCGGGCTTTGGGTCAGCCTCGCAGCTCAGGTTTCTGGGTTAGCAGCTAGCCAAGAGTCGCCATTTCTAACTCACACATACAACTACCCAAACCAAAAAAAAAACCAAAACAAAAAAAACCCCACAAAACCATCCCCACCACCTCTCCCCAAAAAAGAAGAGGAAAGGGGAATGTTTTTGCCAAAATCTGCACATTGTACAGAGGAAAGAACGAGCAGCCCCTCAGGGTTCGGAAGGCTCTGCAATTCTGAAGGACTTGCAGTGACACCAGGGCTCTTCTTGCACAACCACACTCACCCCTCCAAGGGACTGGTGCCCCCAGACAAGCCCAATGCTTTGTCAGTCTCCTCTTGCTCTCTCTCCACCTCACAAATTCCCATTCCTGATGGAAATCAGGTCCTGCACAAGCCTGGCCTCTGCTTTGCAAGGATAAATCACTGCCTTCCACACTGGCTCTGCCACCTCACTGGTGTCAGCTGTCAATGAAAGCACCTGACAAGAGACACCCAGGCCCACAAATCTCACGCCAAATTTATACATCTTGCCAGAGCAGAAACTTCTTTCTGGCCAAGGGGTGATTTGCAGCCCTGTAGATCTTTCCTGCACGCGGGGCAGAGGCGACAGATGAGTTTTCCAGCACTGCTATTGTGAGCCACATTTATGTGTCGTACTCTTGCAGCTCTTGCACCTCTGATTTATAAACCCAGGCCCAAGTTTCCCACCTGCCTGTTGGCCATAATTCAGCTCCAGGCTGCCTTATGAACAGGCCTCCCCAAATGCAGCTCTCTGGCTCAGTGGTGCACAGGTCTTTGGCATGGCCGTGCCTGAGCCAAAGAGCACCCACAGATCTCTGTGCTCATGAGCAGCTCATTTCCCTTTCCAGCTCTACATCCTTTCCAGATACCAGCACTGGAGAAGCACAGTTTCTCAGTCAGCCTTTCCCAAACTCCAGCAGGATTTTTGGTTTGCTGATGTTCCCATTTTCCACAGCCTCTCTAAGGGTCTCTGATGTCAGGCTCTGTTTGCAATCTGTAACAGCCCTGGCTTCATCAGGATGCTCAGGGCACAGATAATTCAGGAGCAATTTTGTGTCAAAACAGTGCCTTGGCTTCCCAGAGAGCCTCCAGGACAGCAATGAAAGCTGCAAAGGCTCCTTTTAAAGGATTGATAAAGTGATTAATTAAGGTAGGTGAAATATATCCAGGCACTGGTCAGTACCAGATCCTGAACATGGGAACAGCTAATGAGTAACACCCCTGAGACATTCCAAGGCAAGGTTTGCACACTGTAAAACAGGATATTTCACTGCTGTATTGCTCTGCAGTCACCTGCCTTTATCCTGGCCCCAAGGACAAACAGCTTTATTGAAGCCGGATCATTTTATCTTCCAGGAACTTTGTTCAAAGCTTTAGACGTTCAGCTTGTCTAAAACCAGAACAGTTTCCCTGAGTTGAAAGAAGCAGTTCATGTCTGGGAAGCAAGGCAGGACCCAAAGGGAAGGAAGAGAAAAAGAAGGGCTGAACTCCTTGTCTCTCTCTCCTCTACCTTTGTATCTCAGCC